>JARVLU010000600.1:8040713-8053834 GCA_031762415.1 Simpsonichthys santanae | reverse complement strand
ATGTTGTCAGTACCGGGGCTTGAACCGGCGATCTTCCGATCACAGGCCCACCGTCTAACCACTGCGCCACCACTCCCTGTTCGTATTGGGACATTTTAAGGGTCACATTTTGTTACAGTTTGCATGTTCTTTGTTGATCTTTTATCCTGTGCTCATGCACATTAGAGCTGCAACACATCCTGAAACCAAAGAGCTGCCAGTCCACACTGAAGTGACCGAGTAAGAAAAAGTCTCATCGTTGTTCAGTCCTGACGTCTGCAGACTCACTGAACAGTTGGAAAATAAAAACAAAAGCAGGTTCCATCCCTCACACTTCCTGCACTGCAGGGGGGTCACTTCAGCAGCTGGACTTTCTTCCTCCTCACTTGGTTAATGTTGGTGAACACAGGAACTGTTTCTAAAGTATAAATGTAGGTCAGAACAGTTCACTTGAAGTCTGCTTGTGATTCTTTAAAATATGGATTTCTCTGCTTGAACGTCTTCCTGAAGTGGAAACGAGCCTCGACAAGAAAACAAGCTGGTCCCATCTCTGGACCATCAACAGTCTCTTCTGTCTGCGCAGCAGGAGGAGACGACTCTGCTGACTCCTCACCTCGTCTCTTTGGCTGAGCCCGACCACCCATGAAGGAAGCTCCTGCCTGCACTGGGATCACATGGTCCACATCTCATGAACGTAGGTGAGAAACAGAATCTAGACAGACCCGTAACTCAAGACCATCTTCGTTTGGTTCAGATCCTTCCCACAGAGAGCTGGAGCAACCCCCCATGGCTGCAGTCAAAGCATGGACCCATCATGGAGGAGAGGGTGTGCCACACAGACCATCTTAGAACCAACACAACTGGGTTTTTCCCACTTTGGAGTAGGTTGTTGTTGGAGAATCAGTTTTGTTTGGTGGTTCTTCAGACTGAAGAAGTGACGGACGAAACGTCTCAGCACAAAAAAGAAACCGTCCAGATGACTTGACTGAACATTGTTGGACTTGATACCTGGATTATTGAGCATGGACCAGTCAGTCCATCTTACTCTTGAACAACACTCATTCCCATCACTGTCTGACCTTTGTCCTGAATGTGCATTGTTTCTATGAAGATGATCTGGTGCTATTTACATGAAGTGAACTGCATTTTAAAATAAAATATGATGCAACACAAACACTGTTTTGACATATTAAAACAAGTCAGATGTTTCAATGCACTGAAGTCAGTTACAACAATGTGGTCAGAAGTCAATCCACGTGCTCAGGCAGGAGTGCTGCACCTCTAAAAGGACCATGAGGTGTGGAGCTTCAGAGCTGCATGAACAAAGTCAGAGGTGGTTTCAGTCACAGCTCAGACCATAACAGAAGCAGACTGTGTTAGTGCACACACATACCAAGTCTGGAGTGTTTCTGTTCACACCACACAACATCTCAGTCCTATTTGCATCCCACACAGTGATCAGCCCATCAGTGATGAGCTCCTGCTCCTGATCTGCTGGTGTTTTGAAGCTGCAGCTCACAGCAGCTTCATGATCCTGTGTGTGTGTGTGAGGTCAGCAGAGTCTGGTGGTTTTAGAAGTGAAGATCTGTCTAACAGTTCAGTAGTTGTTTTAATCAGTCACAGAGCATGGAGAAGGATGAAGAGCAGAGCAGAAGTCTTCCTCAGACTACACTAGCGATGCCTCCATAACTACCGTAATGTCTGCTCTATAAGCTGACACTGTTTTCACACACACTGAACCTCACAGCTTAAACAACGCTGCAGCTAATTTATGTTTTTTTTGTTTGTTTTTTACGAGCTTCCTGCTGCCAAAAACATTTAGTTTCATCACACCCGGGGGCTCACATAGCTGCTCAATACAGGTCTCTCTTGACTCACAGACAGAGTGACCCCCCAGGTCTTCATGACATCTACCTCCCTCACTCATGGTTACTCTACTCAGTGTTTCCCTAACATTATACAAGAGGCCCTGCCCCGTCAACAGAACCAACATGTGTGCACCCCCCTACCCCCGCGTCGGCACTTTATGTATCACAAAGCTAGCAGCGCGCAACACAGGCGTGCTACCTAAACAGCTAAAGGAGCACTGTATAGAGCGGTAATGACGGGACGCAGGCGATGAGGCCAACATCACTTCATGTCCTCCTCAGGTCTGAAGATGTAAAGCTGGTGTGAAGAACTTCTGCATGTTGGTTTAGCGTGTTTTGGAGAAAGACAAGTGAGCTGGTGGGAGTCACGCTCTCAGTCGTTTTGCTGTTTTCTTGTCCGAGGCAGCGCAGAGCGATGGATCCTGGACTGGATTTAGATTTGAGCACGATGAGAGCGATGGTGGAGCCACAGTTCAGACGTTTGTGCTGAACGAGGCTAAAACACATTTACCAGCTTTAAAAAGCTCATTATTGACACCGGCTGCTTGACATGGCGTGATGCTCTGTCTGAGGACACCACCCCCCTCCCCCAGGGTAAACATCAGTAATCCTGACCTGTACAATGGAAAAGGACTCTTTAACTGTGAGGTCTGAGTGTGAGCAGGACGTTGAAGAGACGACAGAGGGTGGAGGGTTATGTATGAAGGTTTAATGAACTGTTACAACAAATGCAGCCGAGCAGCCATTTTTGTTGCAGAGCAGAGGTGAGGGGTCAAGGTGGGGGTCAGACACTCAACCAGCAGCTCAAAGTCAACACTTAGCAGCAATCAGGAAGTTACCCATGAATCTCCACCCCACAACTCCCAAGGGGCCATGTTGAAGTTGCGAGCTCCACCTATTTTGTCCTGGAAAGTGTACAAGCGCTACGTCGGCAGAAAGGAAGAAGACATTTAGTGAGCACCTTTTCTTGTGTCTCCATGCTTTAAACACATCCAGGTATCGGTCCAAAACAAATATGAAAGAGAACTAGTTTCATGCCACACACTGTGACCTTTAAGGAGGTGAAAGGAGCTTTCTGCCTCTCACTCTGCAACATGGAGGCTGTTTAACACAGGAAACTATGAGCTCAGGCACAAAGCATGTGTGGAGTGGTGGTGGAGTACCTTGCTGGTGGAGGCTTTGTACGTCGTCTTGAGCTTCTGGGACAGCTGACTGGTGCTGTGGCTCGCTGTGGGAAACAGAAAGAAGAGAGGCAGAGTGAGGGACGGCTCTGGACGTCTTCAGGCTGCAGTGGCCCCACATGAAGACAACACGAGACAAAGCTTCATGAAGCGTTCACTCTGCTGGGATCCATTCAGCTTCTGTACGTTTTCCAGCATCGTTCTCGTTCCACAATTTACTATTTCAACAAATCACGAATCAAAATGTTCGGCTCCTTCAGGACAATCCTGACATGACTTTTGGTATTGGTGCAACTTTAGCTTTTTGAACTATTTAGCCTTTTCTGACACTTTTTCCTCACAGAAAATGAACTGAGCTCATTTTCCATCCTTCAGATGTTTTGATGTGTTTACAACATTTTACTGATCCTCTCACTTTTTGTTCTGCTTCAGCTTCTTTCAGCTTCCTGCTGCAAGTTTAATCTGTTTCAGCTACTTTCACACGTTGTTTCAGCTGTTTTGTGCACCTTACAGCTTCTTTCTGCTAACCATAACATTTTGTGCTGCTTAACTTATTTCTGCTAATTTCAGGTTGTTATGCTTCTTTCAGCTTATTTATGCTAGTTTGTTATTTTAGCTACTATTAGATGTTTATGTAATTTTACCTTTTTCACCCAATTCCAGATTTTTTGCACTCGTTTCTATTTTTTTCAACCAAATTTAGCTAAATGTACTCTCCACTTCTTTCTTGTAATTTAAGCTTCTTTTTTGCTTTATTAGCTACTTTTCAGCTGTTTTTGCATTTTTCGGATAATTTTCACTTTTTTGTGCTCATTTCTGCTTCTTTCAGCCTAATTGGGCAAACATGTTCTTTCTGCTTTCTTCTGCTATCTTAGACTTGTTCTTCTGTTTCAGCAACATTTCAGCATGTTTTTAGCTAATTTCAGCTGTTTTTCAGCCAGTTCTTCAGCAGTAAGCATTCACACTGCATTTTATCAGGAAAAGCAGTTCCTCTGGCTGAATGTAAGTTCTGACAGAACAGCTGTAAGTCCTAAGAGGCCCAGAGAGAAGGAAAGCAGTGTGAGTCAGCTGACTGTACGTTTCAGGGCCGTGTCAGGAGGTTAAACTAAACGTGATAATCCTCCTTTTCCCCAACAAGCCGATGAAACAAACCTCTGAGGAGCCGCGGAGCCAAACTCAATAAAGCAAGTTAACAGAGTGGGAGTTGGACCTTTTGCTTTCAGGGCCGCCTTGCTCGCGTCTCCCCCGTCCACCACCTGTCCATCTCCGGTCAGACGCTCGTTCAGAGACTCGATCTCCCGACGCACTGAGCAGAGCAACACAGCAGGTCAGAAAGCACCAACTTAAAGGGACATTTCAGACATTTGAAGCAGCGTTTCTGTGAAAAGTTCATGAAAAAAACCATTTGGTAACAAATGATGTGAGAATCTCTGAGTGAAATAAAGTCACTGGAAGACAGAAATCTGTCAGTCTGACAAACATTTTGTTCTGTGCAAAGGACTGGCTGAGCTATAATTTTTAAACATCACCCTTGTGAATGTCATCAACCTGTGGAGTTTCGTTACCGTCATCACATGCTGAGGGTTGTTGTGTTTAGAAAGTCTGATTTATGGGCTCAAAACTCAGAACTGGGAACAATGGAGGCAACTCAAAATGTTCTTTGTACAACAGCCCACCGACCCATTCCCAAAGAATCTCTGCTCAGTTTTTGTTCTGACAGGCGGAGGAGCTAAAGGCTAGTCTGAAGGGATCGAAGCTCAGGTCCGTCTCCAAAGTCTCATGGTGGTTCACTCAAACTCTGTTTTGTCAATCTTTGACACACTCTTTGTGTGCGTCACATTTTGTGTGAGTGCTAAACAGTGGCAGCAGCAGCAGCAGCAGCAAGCTGTAGCACTTCCAGTGCAGCAGGAACTACACAATATTTCTGCTGGAGCAGCCGTGCACAGTGAACGTGGCAGCTGTGTAAAGGGTTAAAGACATGATGTGTCTGCAGTGTGGCACCTCTGGGCCAGCTGTCTCCAGAACAGATCAAGGTTTTCTAAAGGTTCTGTGTCCTCACTGTCTCATCGCTTCAATCCTGGACTTGTTAAAAGAGTGAGTGCAACAAATGTTCTCTCAGAATGACCCTGACCTGCATGCAGGTTAGTGTTTGGACATGTGTGACCCGTCTGGCTCTGTGATGGACTCGTGACCTGTCCAGGGTGAGCACAGCACCTCTCCCAAGAGCCAGGTCTGCTTTTAACATGTTCGGGGCTAAACACTAAATTGACAACAATAATAATGATTATTTTTAAACATGGTTCTAACGTGCACTCCAGCAGCTCCACGTCATTCTGTCAGTGAGGCTCCATCCATGCATACGCTGATGACATGATCTTATGTTTTTAGTTCTACTCTGGATGAGGTTGTAAAGTCTCCTGCATGTGGTTTGATTGAAATGCAGCAGGTCTTTATTGACTTCAGTTTGTCCTTAAATGCCAAGAACACTACATTTAGGTGGTGTCTGCCATGTAGGGCTGGGCAATATCGCAATAGTTTAAAAATATCCAGAATTTCACATGTGATACCAGATGGGACTGTATCATCTACGTTGTGTTATAATTATATTTGAAAATCTGTGCAGTTCTTTTCCTCCAGTCTGCACCAGCTTCATGCGGCTCCTCCTCCTCCCTCACTGAATACAAACACAGCCCCTCCCCGGCACGCTCCCCCCACTTCCTGCTTCTACAGGTGGGCGGGAAACGTTTAGCACAACAAGTAAACACTGACGGGTTATACTTGGAGATGGTTTGGATTTCAACTGTCACATGAGCAGCAGACAAATGTTTTCTGTAGACAATGCTGAGAACAAGTGCCAACTAAAGGCCGGCACTACAAATCTTCACTGTTTCAAACAGAGATGTAAGTGGAGGATGACACGTGTGTGGAACTGCAGCGCTCCTGTTTTCAGCTCCCTCCCTGAGACAAACCACAACATAAAACTCATTTAGCCGTGCACGAGAGGAACATGAGAGGTGGTGCAAGATTAATAAAGCAGCAGCTTATCATGTCGCTAAACACACGGTCCCAGTCTCAACTGTGGAACAAGATGGCTAACGTTAGCCGTCTTGTTAGCTGCTAAGGACTGTGTCTTTAGCTGCTGCTTCATTAATGTTGCACCACCTCTCACTGCAAGACTGGAAAATCTGTGTAGTTCTCCTTTTTCTGCTCGTCCAACTTCACGCAGCCTCCTCCTCCTCCCTCACTGAACACAAGCAGCCCCTCACTGCTGCTTCACACACACTAACTGATGTAGAGAGCGCAGCGCAGCTGAGGATTAATATGATCTAATGTACGTAAACTGTTTATTTTTTAGACATTTAGTAGAGTTACAGCTGTTAATAAATGTGCCTGTGTGACAACTGGGACAAAGCTTTGACTCAGAAATATATTTTTGTTATTACTTTATGGAAAGAAAAAATATCAAGATATTTATCGTATATTGCGATTTATCTGAAAAATATTGAGATATTAATTTTGGTCCATATCGTCCAGCTCTACTGCCCAGGTGGCTGCAAAGCAGGTTGAGGAGGTTACGATGTGAACAAAACAATGTGTGCAAATCGTGCACACAGAAAAGCTGAGAGGTTGAAAAATGAGCAGTGCAAATGTTAGTGTGTTTAGTGCCAACAGGATTCTCTCAGTAACACAGAGCAGATGGAAAAGGCTCCAGGAAGTTGTGTAGCAGCTACTGCTGATACGTGTTTGCAAATAACCAGAGTCTTCTGGAGAATTAATGAAGTTTGGTGAAAATGAAGTTAGTGTAAAGATGAACGAAACATTGTCTGTTAAGACATTGATCCACTCTGGTCCTGTCTGAACCAGACGGCTGCTCATCAATCCTGTCAGAACTAAACTCGTTCTCCAAACTGAGGTCGTCCAACTAAATATGTACAACAGGTAAGATAGTAATTGTTCATAAGGTTTCAACAGAACTCCCAATCAAGACATTGAAAATCTAGCTGGTTTACTACGTTTTGACATCTTTTTTTATTTCAAAATGTTAAAAATTTGAAATCTGTATGCGTCTCTTATGATTGTCTATTGTTGTCATCACTCTTTGTTCAAACCAGGTCTCTCTTGTAAATGAGTCCTCGAGGCTCAATGGGAGTAACCTGCCTGAATAAAGGTTGAAAAAAGACATTGAAAATACCCCTCCCTGAAAAGTAAAGCATGTGTTGAGAAACTCACGCTCGAGGTTTTCGATGTAGAGGTTCTCGAACTCGCGCTCGATCTGACTGAAGAGGTCGAGGAGGTTGTTGCGCAGCGCGAAGGGCAGCTTGGAGTCCTGCACGCACAAACAGAACTCGAAATAAACTCAGGCTGAGAGGAAATGAAGTCATTTGCACATCATTTTCCAGCGTCACCAACAAGAGCAACATTTATTTCTGCATCATCGCTACTGACAGAACTTCTTCTATGACCCTCGCTTCACAAGTGGTCGTCTCTGGTCTCCTGATACATCTTACCTCCATGGAGAACTCCTCCTTGATCTCCCACTGATCAGCTGCTCACCAGTTTGACGCAGACGAACATACAAACAGAAACCTGCCCCCCCCGCCACGCTCTGTGGTGGAGCCGTGAGGTAAGTCCACAGAGACGTGCGCAGCCTGAACGTCCCACACACCAACACTCCAGAGAGGGAAACTGAAGTGGAGAAACTCAAAGCTGCTTAGTAAAAACCTGAGCTGCACTTTGGTCAGTAATGGAAGCGTTGAAGAAAACAGGGTTGTATACGGCCTAATAAAGCTTGGTGGGGGGGGGGGGGGGGGGGGGGGGTAGATAAACAGAGCCAGTCCGTCAGCAGCAAACAAAAAGACTGCTGAAAAGACTAATCAGACCTGGACAAGCAGCCCATATGAAAATTTGATGAGACAACAGAGCAAGCTGAGCTCCTTCAGCAGATCATAATTTGGGGGCGGGGTTGGGGGGGGGGGGTGTATTAGGAAAAGTAAAAGCTAAAGGTTTCACCTCTGAAGACTTCACATGACAGAAGAAACAGATGACACAATGGAAAACAGTGATCAGTGAGCAGCTCTGAAACAGGCATGAAGCTGACGTGAAGAGGCTGCTTGTTGAACAGCTGACACACACAAACATCTACTGTGGACCCAATTCAAATGATCCAGTTTGGAGAAAGTTAATAACAAACTTGGTGGCACCAGCTGGTGAAAAGCAGAACCTGACAGAGGGCGTCTTTGTTTCCACGTAAAGAAATGAGTAACCAAAGGGCGGACTGGATGAACTGAAGCTAAATGACACAGATACTACTCTGATCCCGAGCGAGAGCCGAGATAAAGAAGTCACTTTCCCAGGAGGCAGAAACTCAGTCTCATTAAGGCTCTGAAGGAAGGAGGCGCAGAGGTTGCATCACCACAACAAAAAGCAGCTCAACCGGACCGTGCTGCACCTTCAGGATGGACCAGCGCAGCCTCGCAACATAACAAAGTGAACTAAACAAGTACATGTGGGTTTTTAGGAGCAGAAAATAAAACGAGTGTTAGGAAGAGTCACAGGTGCTGTCCTCACCTGTCCCTCCAGCATGTCTCCTCTCAAGACGCCAGGTGGCCTGTCCTCTGTGCTGTTGGTGCGCCGGATGGACAAGCTGTGTGCCTTGCGCTTCTGCTTGGGGTGACGTGAGGCTGAAGTCGAGCCGCTGCTGCTTCCACCCTCCACAGGCATCCCTCCTACCTTGTGTGGCCCCGCCCCCTCCCCCGTTCAAACCGTACCTGATGAGCAGGTAAACAAAGGCCACTGGCTGCAGGTTGGGCCTGTCACTTATCACCAGCTGTGTGCAGATAAAAAGGAGGTCACGTACGAGTCACCAGCACATACTGCGCTCACGCTTCTTTAAATACAGCTGTTCTGCTCTAAACTGGACCTCAGTGGATGAGCTGAACCACTTTCAGCTGCTGCCACATCCAGAATCTGTAGACAAGACTGGAGACTGGCGTCCATCTTGAAAAGGTTTGACTCCAAAAGTTCATCAGTTGGAAATTTATACGGCCAGAAACTGAATCTGTAATCTCGTAATTTGAAATTAAATCCATTGGTTTAAAAATGAATTTTGTTGGACTGAAAGTTCAGTTTGACCACTTTCAATTTCAGTTCCACAATTCAGTTTTTTGTGTCTCACATCCGGGTCCTTGAGAACGTCACGGAGTAATCCAACTCAGATTGACTGATTTATGTTTCACGTCAGTGAAACTTCCTTTATGGAAATGTAGGCGTGGGGTTCAGTCTCAAGGAGGCGGTGATGCAACAGAGTGGATACAATCTGCTGTAAAACACCAAAGAAGAAGAACTTCAAGCTGGAGCAACATACGCCATAAAGGAAGTTTCACTGACGTGAAACGTAAATCTGTCAATCTGTGTTGGATTACTGCGTGACGTTCTCAAGGACCCGGATGTGACAAAAAACTGAATTGTAGAACTGAACTGAAATGAAAGTCAAGCTGAACTTTCAACACAATGAAATAGTTTCAAAGCAAATGAATTAATTTGCAGTTTAGTGAAATTAATTTTCAAACCAGTGGATTTAATTCCAAATTACATTCAGATTCAGTCTGAACAATTCAAATTCAGTTTCTGCTCATACTTTTTATATTGTTTCTTTTGTGTTTTTAATAGGGGTGCCGATTTCCTTAATTTTGGGAAATCGGCCAATGCTTGCATGAGAAACCGATTTTACAGATTTTTCTTTTAGTTTTAACAACAATTGTCTAAACTTCATTTATATTTCAGAGCACTACCTTGTGACCAGTTAAAGCAAGTTTGTATTGTTTCTAGAATATTGTTCAAGGGTCTGTTTTTCAACAAAAAAAGATTGTAATTTGAAGGCACATTGTGACCTTACAACATCTAACAGTGTTGCTTAGAGAACAAAATCGGAATCGGCAGGTCAGACTTTGTAGAAATTGGTGATCGGCCAAAAAACTGCAATCGGTGCACCCCTAGTTTTTAATTTGAAATGAATAAATAAAATAAATAACTTTAGAGCCGTAATGACTTTGTGAAGGTTTCATTAAAATTCCTCCAGTGGTTCATGATGTCATTTACTTACAGAGTTAACTTCAAATAGTTATCGGCAAAATTTTAAATAATATATTTGTGTAATCTGTTAATGTTCAGAATGAGGAAATGGACTGTACTTATACTGTATATGTCACCTTTCTACATTATTCAAGATACTCAGTTTTTTTACAATCTGTGCCTCATTCACACATTCACACAGCATCTACTAGATCTGTACAAAGAATAATCAGTACTTTGTCACATTCATACACTGATGGGACACACATCAGAGGCAATGAGCGGTTCAGTGTCTTGCCCAGGGACACTTTGGCATGTGACTGAAGGTGGAATCGAACCCTCAACTCTCCCATTGGAGGACTGGTCTAACCACTCAACCACAGCCTCCACAGGGACGAGTGATGGGGATCAGTCCATACTTCATGTCCATATCTGAAGAGTTGACTGAGTTACACATTGTTGTGCTTTGTAAGATCAGACGAACATGACAAATAAATTACTGCCCACGTTTCCCTTTTACTGGAATAATTAAGATGACTTTCATGCAGTTTGGTGTTTATTACTTTTTGGCCTCCAAACACAGCAAATCCATGTTCAACAACTAAAATCTGCAGGATACTTTAAAAAAAGGTAATATTATATGTTTACATATTTTTTTTTTCTTTTTGCTAAAATGTAATGTAACATTTTAACTTAAATTTTGAAATTGTATTGTTTGGCCAATACACTAATAATTATTTTATGTCTCAAACTTGAATAAACCCCATGCTAAACATGCTGCTCCAAACCTTTGGCTGAAAGTACAAGTTTTGTAGCTTCAGTGGAGTTTTCTCATGTCCGTGTTTGTTCAGGAACTATTCTGGGCCACCAATAAACTTAAAGGTTATAGAACTATCTCGGAATATTAATGTGGTTGAAAAGCTCATTTTAAAACAGGTTTATTCCATAGAATCGCCTGCTGAAAATTCCTGTCATGCTCCAGATGCGAGTGGTCACATAATTCAGTGTAACACCGGTAAAGTCGAGGACAGAAAAGCAACTCCAGTTAATTTATAGTATTTTTTAATGTTAACGGTTTATTTATGGTTGGGCTTATGCTCCGTGTACTTCTAGATTATCTTATCAGATGGACAATGCACGGAACAACAACACAAACAGCGCAAACTTGAAGTAAACGCGTCTGAATTCACAACTTAATACATTCACCAATGGTGGGACAGTTAATAAAGTAAATACCCGCTTTGACCTTTATTATTTGTGCCCCGTAAGACACCTTTATGCATACAGATATAAATATGAGTAACAAGACTTATCACTCACCACTGTCACTGCCTCTCTGAGTTCATTGCTGTCAGACTTCTGGAAATTAGCTACAACAACAGCTAGCTAGCTGCCACATAGATCACCTTCGTTTGACAGTCATCACGCAGCAGCTAAAACAGAACTGGGCGAGCTTTATCCTTTTAAGCGTGATATTATGCAATTCTTTTACTTTAACATTTTTATTTTTGACGTCGTTAACATCAAGCCACAGTTGATCGTGTATCTGCTTTTTATCTACTGTATTAACATTGACACATCACATATTTAGCAACTACTTCCGCATCACGTGGGTTGTGTTGGTCTTTTTGAACCAATGGGCGCTCGACGCCAACTAGGTAGCCAATGAAAATTCGTGACGTTAGGAAAAAAAACGGGGCACGAGCGCTTGGATTCAGCTGGAAATATTGCGATAAACAAACACAAAAAAAACAGGTTAAAAGACGCTGTTAGTCCACCTGCTTTAGAGCATGTCTTTTGTAAGTATCTGGTTGTTTTATTAGTGTCTGTGTGAACCGGAAATGTAACAGGCGTTGCGTACTTATGTTTGTTTGTTGGAAGCCTGGGCGGCTCAGTAGGCTGATGATGGCGTGTTGTGTTAACGGGAAAACCAGAAATGGATCAAAACGGAACGGATCAGTTTACCTGATGCACGTGCATCACTGTCCAGTTTAGCTCCTTTAACAACAGAGAGAGGCTTTTGTATACAGTTTGATTGTTTAAAAAACCTCCATCTGCTTTAATTAGTTCAGAGAACTGTGGGATAAAGACTTTTACCATGAAAATGTCTTAAATTCTTTATTCTTAAAGCTGTTGTCAGAGGCACCTGGTTCTCCAAAGACCCAAAACACTAAATGAACGGGTCTTTAGAAGATTAGAAAAAAATCTTATTGCTTTTTAAATGTGTGAAACGAAAATAACAAAAGAAAATGGATAGAAAACAACTGACGCCAAGATTTTCTGGATTGGTAAAGAAATAAGCGAGTTATGGCATTTTTAGTCCAATAAATATTTAATTTTACATTTGGTTTAACATTATGAACCTGAGATGAACCCACAATAAACAACAAATCAACTTTCTTATTTCTTGAGATAACAATGAAAATTTCTGGATTGTGAGCATACATCGACGGAACGCGCACGTGGGCCGTGACACAGGGATTGTGTCGTAGCAGTGGTCCTAAAACAAACATTAATGTGGTTGATAAAAAAAGGCCAGGGCTGTAGCTGACTTGTTCTCACCTTGATAACAACTTTACTCATAATCTCAAGAAAAGTCTCATTCAAAATATTTGTTGAAAATGACTCTCAGCTACTACCACCTCACAGACTGAGCTTTGGTTGTTTTTGTGTTGGCCACTCGATCCTCCTCACTTGGATTGATTCTAAAAGATATTCATGCGCATCTCAGTTTCTTTAAAATTCATCCAGTGATTTATTTGTTATTTTGCTAACAGACAGAACTGCGCATGCACACAAACACAGGGCAGAAGCTTCGCCCAGCTTTTGGTGATAAGTGTAACAAATGCATAAGTACAGCATTAAATCAAAAAGGGTTCAATACAGAAACAACTGGACTTTATTTGTAGCAAGAAGACGTGTCGCTCTTCATTCCAAAGAGCTTTTTCTATGTGTAGTGTATTGTATTAGTTAGAAAAATTAGAAAGTTATTCATTTTGTTCTGTTACCACAAGATTATTAC
>JARVLU010000600.1:7974403-7984644 GCA_031762415.1 Simpsonichthys santanae | reverse complement strand
AGCCAGGTCTCTCTTGTAAATGAGTCCTCGAGGCTCAATGAGATTAACCTGCCTAAATAAAGGTTGAATGAATGGTTGTATGGAGGGTGTATGAACGGTTGTATGGAGGGTGTATGGATGGTTGGATGGAGGTGTTTCCAATTCCCCCTCCTTGCTCTGTGACAGGGGACAAAAGGAGGTGATTTGTAAATGTAACCACATTTGACCAAAGTCAGCAGAACTTTATTTTTGCAAGTAAACCAGAGTCTGCAGCATGAAATGCTTTATGAAGTTTGATTAACCTTTCATTAATCATTTACTGTGGATTTATTTTCTCAAGTCAAAAAATACTCTTATAAAGTCGAGGTAAAAAAATTCTCACTGTGTGTCTTGGAAAAGTTCTTTTTCAACTTAAAAAAGTTTGCCTGTTTTACAGTGAACAAAACCTTTGCCCATAGCAGGTAAATGCCTTGGAAATGGACACAGCAGCACATTTATTTGATCTATAAAGTCCTAAAACTGAAAGAGTTTGTGCTTGCTCCATTTACCTGTCATAGTCCTGGATAACGTTACCAACTGCCCAGATGGCTGCCAGATACTCGTTGTAGCCTTGAGGGTTGATGTAGTGGAGGGACATGGGTGATGTGGGATTCCCATTAGAACCTGTGAAATCTATAGCAATCTGCCCCCAGCATGAGGCAACAAATGTTTAATATAACCAGTTATTCTTAAAAACAGAAAAGTAAAACTCAACGATAGTCTCTATAAATGTTTACTAAAAGGGGTTAGATTCATAAGAGCACTCACTGTAAAGTTGATCTGACAGCCACCCATTATGTAATCCAGGAAAGTGTATTCCTTCACAATCTGCAGGTAAATACAGATGACAGGAAATCATTGCTGCATATTGCTGTAGTAACTGCAGAACATGCTTTGTGAAATTATATGACCTTCCATGAAAGAGACCTTTGGTTTTATGGATTTATAGAGAAATGTGTAGAGGCTTGAAAAAGTTTCCAATAACATCCACCTGTGAGCAATCTAAGCCATAAATGTTCTCAGTGTACATACACCTGCTCTGATAGTCCCCAGGATCAGCATCACCAGGATCTAATTAGTAGGGTCTACCACCAAGGAAAAGACAGCATGAAGACCAAGGAACTCTCCACACAGCTCAGTTAAAGTTGTGGAGAAGTCCAGGTTGGGGTTGGGTTATACAAAAATATCCATGAGGTAAAACTGAAAATATTAACCATGTCTGGTGTAAACCTAACACCATCTCCACAATGAAGCATGGTGGTGGTAGCATCATGCTGTGGTGGTGTTTTCCATCAGAGACAGGGACATTGATTGTTTACAGGAGTGCAGTTTCTTACAACACATTTTACGCCTGACGACAAACTATAATGAAAAATGCAGCAATCTACAGCAATGGCCTGGAGAAGCTAATACCTTGTATAACCTTTGACCTTGAGTTGTGACCTTGGACCTTAGAGCTGCATTGATGAAAATATTATGCAACACTGTCTAGTGATGATGCTAATGAAGTTTCAATAAATTTTCTTGAGCAGATGAAAGTTATGGCCCGGACAACTAATATACTCAATTAAATATTAATAATTTATTATTATTATTTATTTTTCCATAATTTATATTTTATTACCTAAAATTGAAATGACAGATCAATATTTTGGTCAGGATGTCCCAACCTTTTCCAAAGGTGATGTTTGTCCAAAACTACAACATTTTTATTTAAAAACTTAAAATGCGTTTTAAGACATTATACGTTGTTATTGCACTACTGTGAGTTTAACAGCATTGTGCTTTTGTCTTCAGCTGTAATCCTTTCAGCATACTTTATTTTTGACTTTATAAATTGCTTGATAAAACTAAAGCATGTAAAAAAGATAGTAGTACCTTGCACTGTTTTATGATGATGACACCAGAGTTTTTGTATCCTCTCTTCTTCTCCTTCTTCTTGCTGTTGATGCATTCAAACTCAGCCTGCGATGATCAGACGTGTGACAGGACACTCAAATTAAATGTGTTCTGTACATTATTTGTTAAAAACACCAACAAACAGAACAGAGCTCACCGCATACGACTGTGTTGCCTGTTGAATTTGGCTGAGCGTGGTCTGAAATGACCCGATAATTTCATGAGAGCCACTGTTGTTGTGATCATAACACTCTACCTGAAGAAGACAGACATTGTAAACAAAAAGCAAGATAAAGTCAGAGAACTGCCAACATGTTGCAGCTAAATGACCATGAATTGTGTGGAAGCAGAGAAGATGAGACAGAGGCATGCTATAAGTGTTGAATGTAGTGCCCAGAAACTGACATCTCTATGAGAAACACACACAATCAGGGATTGCTGCTTCTTAAACATGACCTTCAGTGCCGAGAGAAAAAGGGTCACAACAAAAAGCTCTACACAAAGAATGGAACAACCAGAGCGGTGAACTGTGTGATGTCAACAGCTGAGAAAGCTCATGGGTGTCCCATCTTAATGGAAAACTCTAATCAATGAGAAACTGGCCCTTTGGTTAGCTAACCTCGAAATGTAAAAACATTGACTTGATTCAGTCATTTAAAACTGAAATGAAATGAAGTTAAACTGCGTCTGTAAACAAAAAGCTAGTTTTTCATAATAAATATGTATCCAAACCTACAGTAATCAAATATACTGTTTGGTGAAAAAAACTAAACAGAAAACATGCCAACACCATGATATAAAATAACATTTAGCTTTTTTTGTTTGTTTGTTTGTTTGTTTTTTACAGTGACTTCAGAAAGTATTTAAATCTTCTTGACTTATTTTATGCAACAGCCTGATGCAGCAATGGTTTACTTTTCCCACAATAATCTACGCTCAGTACCCAAAAATGACAATGTGAAAACAGAATTCAATAAATTTTGGAAATGCATTAAAAATAAATAATCTATGTACTATTATGTAAATATCACATTTACAAAAGTGTTCGGGGCCTTTGCTTAGTTGGAGCACTTTTAGCAGCCGTTTCAGCCTCGAGTTTTTGGAGTTTGATGTAACAAGTTCTGCACGCCTGGATTGCAGGATTTTGCACCCCAACGCAGAGCGAAAAGGGCGACTGGAAATACTCTCCCATTGTCCGTCTGCTCATGTCATGAGCATGACAACTTGAAACTTGTGTGGATACATCAGATGAATACAAGACATTTTCAGATCTCTCCATTAGAGCCCGACCGATATATCACCATGGCCAATAATTTAGACTGATATAAACAAATGGGGACATATCGTATCAGTGATAATTGTTCCATTATGCACCGAGATAAACACTTCTAATTTTCACCCCTAAAATGCTGGAGCCAGCTGTAATTAGACAATGTATCCAGCAGAGGGAGCATGAAGACGCCTTCCAAATCATGGCCGTTCACTTAAGTTTCACTTTCAGCACAGACACAACAGCGAACAATACTGTGTAGTGTATTTTACTGAACAGAGTAAGTTTAACTGATCTGCAAAATAAATCAATAATAAATTATCGTCAATCCTCCAACCCACTAGTCATTAGCTACATGCCTCTCAAGTTAGCAAGTTAATATTTAGATAACCTAGCATATGTTGTTGCCTGGTAAAACTTTAACCAGTTCAATAAATCTAACGTAGAGTTAAATATATCAGTGTAACAAAGTTCAGTCAGGTCCTCTGGACAGTTTTTTTTTTTTTTAAGCATTTCATTCTTCATCCGAAGGACTTCACCAGTCCAAGGAGCCACAAAACAAACTCCGTCCCACAAGCAGCACACTCCCATAGTGGCCCAACCAGTTTGCTGGTGATAAGATGGCTTCTGGAGCCTGTCGCGTCTCCCCCGCAGACTTCTCTGAGGCAGCCACAGCCAAAGTTGTTCAAAACATCAAAGTTCATGCTCAATAATCCAGGTACAATAATCCAACAAAGTTCAGTCAAGTAATCTGAATGTTTCTTTTTTATTTTTTTTTTTAATTTTACTTAACATTTTGTCCTATATCCAAAGGACTTCATCAATCTGAGGAGCCACAAAAACTGCCTCAGAGTCGTAGACAGAGGAGAGGGTGAGTCCCAGAAACCATCTTATCACCAGCAAACTGGTTGGTCCACTACAGGAGTGTGCTGCTTGTGGGACTGAGTTTGTTTTGTGGCTCCACGGACTGATGAAGTCCTTTGGATGAAGGACCAAACATCTAAACAAAAAAAACAAAAAAAAAAAAAAAAAGAAAGAAACCGTCCAGATGATGACTGAACTTTGTTGGATTGTTTTACCTGGATTATTGAGCATGAACTTTGATACAGTGTTAGTAACATTATCTTTGTCGTCCTCCATGAAATGCACTGTTTGTCTGAAATCTTCACTTCCCTCCAAAGAAAAAATAAACTCTGCTGCCATCAATAACAGACCTTCACCATACGTGACTGTTTAAACAATGAACAGGAAGTGTGTTTCTTTATTCAATTTATATTTTTGTGACACTTGATAACTTTGTGGCGATTAGTGGAGGATAAAAAATGTGAACTCACATTAGGAAGACTACTGTTTTTATGACCAGTGCACCACTTGTAAACCTGGTGTGGGACTATAAGTATAGTGTGGATCTGATTAGCTTAGCTTCATGGTTGCTAACAGACGCGCTAAATAAACAAGCTCCGCTCCACTCACTGTTTTCTTAGATTCTTGTGGGTGGACAAAGCTAAAATAACTTCCAGCCATTACATTGATTATCAACAGCTGCCTTCCTTAACCAATCAGTATTGTCAATAGCCAAAATGTCCATATCGGTCGGGCTCTACTCTCCAACAATATTCAGCAGGGTCCAGTGTATGGCTCTGGCTGCTACACCCTAGTATAGTCACAGAGTTGTTGTCCCTAAGCCACTGCTGGGATGTCTTCACTTTGTGATTTGGCTCATGGTCATGTTGAAAGGTGAACCCTTGGTCCAGTCAGAGGTCCTGACATATGTGGTACTGGTCTTCATTAAGATTTCCCCTAACCCTTACCAGTCTCCCAGTCCCTACAGCTAAAAAAAATAATAATAATAAAAAATAAAAACACACACATCACAATGCTGCCATGACTGTGCTTCACAGTTGGGTGGATGAGTGCTGCCTGGAGTCCTTCAGATACAACATTTAGAAGTGAAGTTAAACAGTTCCATCTTGGTTTCATTTGATTTAGGAACAAGCTTCTCTTGTTTGAGTCCTTCCAGAAGTGTTTAACTCTGAGAGGTTCTGATGAGCTACTCTGACATGAGGTCCAGACCAGTGAAGGCCTGTCGTGATGATTATCTGTTTGTCCTTCTGGAACTTAGTGCCATCCCAACACAGGATCTCATCAGGTTCTTGGACCAGCTCTTGGGAGGGTTCTGGTTGTACCAAACACCTTGGAGAATCATGGAGGCCACTGAGCTCTAGGGAACTTTCAAAGCAGCAAAGAAGTTTTAGTAGAAACATCCCGAGATTGAAAAGGTTCTGGAGCTAAATTTTAAGAGTTTTTTAATGTGATGTTTTAGTTTTTCTTTTTAATGCATTTACGAAATGTTATAAAATCAAATTTGGACTTTGTGGTTGTGTGATACTGAGTGTAGATTACAAAAAAAGGATCATTTTAAATAACCGACTTATCTTCAGGCTGTTTAATTATTTGAACGTCGTAACACGAGCCTGGTCAGTAGTGAGGCTACAGTTCTCCAAAGGGCCAGTTTCTTCAGAACCCTGTGAGTTCCTTTAAGACAGATGTAGATGTGTCCAGGACTCGAGGTCTGTCCTGTCACAAACACGGCAGCCTTCATGTGATGTGAACTCACTCTGTTAGCGTTAACTCACTTGTGCTGCTGCCTGGAAAGCATCTGTTCCTGATAAGACTGCTTTAACAGAGTTAGAGGATGAAAACAAAAACATTCCTTTATTTATGGCACTGGCTCATCAGAAGCTTGGAAATGCACAGAGACGGTTTCTAAAAACATGTGCAGGGACCTGAAGTTTGCTTTTTATGATTTTACATAATAAAAATATTTGTCACTTGGAACATTGGCTAAGTGAGTTTTGGTAATTACCATAATTTCCAGACTATTGAGCGAACCTGAATATAAGCTGTGCCCAATAAATTCAAACAAAAAAAAAGATTTGTACATATATAAGCTGTGGGTGTCCACACTGTAACATGAGATATTTACACAGAAAGATATTTTAAATGTTAATTAAATATGCACAGGTAACATACACAAATACGTACAGAAATTTCTTTTTCTTTTTTTTTCTGGACAGTGCCTGTCACATGACTGGTTAAAAACAGAATTCAGTGGCCTACCAGGAAGTTATTGATCGCTGCCTTCATGGATGGAGGACAGCTTGCGCTGTCCTCTTCATCACACCTTTTGAAACTCGTTGGTGACAGGATTTTTTTTCTACTGCCCCACTGTCAAGATCCACTGACAAGGCGGGAGGGGAGGAGAGAACAGTGAGTGGGATCTCAGTGGATCAATGAAACCAAGTATCCACTGTGACCTGTTCGGTAATTCCATTGGTCAGCTTTAAAAAAAAAATTATTTATACAGGTAGTCTCATTGAGCCACGAGGATCCACCCACCAGAAAAGATTTATTGGGCAGCTACGTGAGCACCCGGGTGTGACGAGGCTAAACATTTTGTCAGCATGAAGCTCGTTATCCCATCAATATAAATAAATAAATAAATAAATCCATCAATTAGCCACAGCATTATATAAGCTGTGGTGTTCAAACGTGTGAAAAACGAGTGGCTTATAGTCCGGAAATTACGGTATTACAGTTTATGATGTGGAATCTGAGCTGTGTCTTCACCTTTATAGGATTTTCCACGTCGCCCCCACAGAGCGATTGGATCGGGATTCTGAATGGTTTCCAGACTGGGTTGAGGTTGTTTTTCACCACCTGAACAAAAAAAAAAAAATCCTCAAGAACAACTGGGAACTTTAAACATACTGTGGTTTACTGACACAAACACTCTGAGAACTGAAGGAGAAACATGGAACATGATGAGCACATCTCTACCTCTGTCCTGTGAGCCAGCTGCCATCCACTTCCTGTCTGCTTGTAGATTTCAAGGAAAGGGTCAGACTTACCGAAGAAGTCCTGAAAAAAGAAGCAGGTCAAAGAAATGCACAAGTGGAAGAGTTCACTGATGGTTACCAAAGGTTGAAGTTTGTCTTGGCAGCTGGCAGTAAAATCTGCAGATCTCAGAAACCTGATAGTTGTACAAAAACATCCAGCAATTTGATGCTTTATAAAATGTCACTGGTCACAATGAAACTCTGAAGGATGGAGTTGTTATAAGACGGCAGTAGTCCCCTTTTGGTCTTTGCTGTATTTGGACTAGCTGTTAGCTCACAGGTCCTGCCAGACTTTAACTTTATTTCTGTAAAATTGTGTTGTAATTGTATCTTGGTAAGATAGAACGGTATATAAGTGCAGTCCATTTACCATTTAAAATGAGGCTGTTCAAGAACCCATCTACAACCTCAGTTTAACAAAACGTTGGGTTCAAAATGAATTAAAAAAGAAAAGAATGGTTTGAAACTTTCAGAAATCAAAACGAAACAGACATGTTTTAAAAGTTTAAACTAAGAAAGTGTATCCTTTTTGGAGGAAAAAAATAGGCTAATTTAAATGTTAAGGCAGCGACACAAGAGGAACCATCTCGGGTGGTCTATATGGTGTAGAGGCAGGGCTACCCAGTCATTGCACATCTTGTGGTGTCTCTGAGCAGGACACCCTATCCCCAGTCGCTCCCCGGGTGCTTTCAATAGCTGCCCAATGCACCACCTGGGGGTGTATAGGTTAAATACATAGAACCAATTTCACCATTGTATGAACATACAGTGATGACAACAAGTAACACATTATTATTACCATCCAGCCTGTTATCAGCCCACAGTTCAAAGGTCTGCCTCTCTGGTGGTATGGGGGTGCATTAGTGCCTCTGGCGTTACACATCAATGCAGAAGAGAATGTGCAGGTTTTAGTATATCTGCTCGCATCCAGAAGATACTGCTTTCAGAGAGGCCTTTGCATATTTCAGCAAGATATTGCAACACACACATCAATTATAACCATTGGCTTCGTATTGGAAGATTCCAGCTGCTGAACGGGCCAGAGTGGGCTCAACAGGTGAGCTATTAATTAGTTATAATGTTTACAGACAAACTCACTTCAAAATGGCCAAACTCTTCCGTTAAAACAGCAAATTCAAAGTGTTGCTGCTACAGTTCTGATTGCTTCAGCAAAGGCAGATCACATTTGGCTTCTTGTAAAGTTTAGAACTGCGTTCAAAATCCTGCTCCTGGCCCATAAAGTCATTCATCGCCAAACTCCATCCTGCATTACAAACCTCATAATCCAGCTGGATAGTTATGCTGTCAAAACAAGGATTTACATGTTGGTTTTAAAACTATTAATCCAAATTGGGACCTATCTGTCTCTGTAGCTTCCACATTGGGTGCGTTAGTCTGAGATCCTCTTACTGAGAGAGAAATGATTTATTTGAAGGTTTTATCAAACGGCTCTGTTTCTCAGTGTAAGATCTTTGGATTCATTGAGGTGTACCGGTATAAGAACACAGCTGATGGATGGTGTGCGTTGTGAAATGAACGCCCAGTGCCAGCTGCAGTCAGGGCTCGATGCAGACTGATGGCGCCTGTGAGGTTACTCCAGTTAAACAAATACAAAACACTGCTCAAATGAGTCGTCAGTACCTTTCTGTCCAGTTTTCTGGCTGCAGATTCAAACACCACCACCCTGTTGTCCGTTTGCTCTTCTGCACAAATCTAACACAAAGTATGATACTTTAAAAACACTTACAAGTGAAAATATCAATAAACACATCATACAAACAAGTAAACAAACACAGCTGATGAATGAAGAGCTCACAGTAATGGATCCTTTCCCTGCAGGTGTCTTATCTCTCTGGACAAGAGGCCTGGTTAGTTTCCTCGAGGACACAATCTGATTAAAGACACATTTCAGCTATTTATGGACAGTCCCAACTGCTTCTTAAAGCACATGCATTGGCTAAAAAAAAAATAAAAATAAATTAATTATATTAAACACAAATACACACCCCACCCTCTTTGCAGTCTGAGTTTTGTTGCCTTACAAAATACAAATTAAAAAGGGTTTTATTTATTGCAACATTTATTTTATTGTAAAAATTAAAATAAAACACAAAAAGGAAGTAAACAAGCTGTATGTCAACACTTTATCTACCACCAGGTGTTACATGTGGGCCCAAAAAACAGATTCGACCCGGCCCCAGCCCTCAGTCATCATTTCCGAACACAGTAGTTATAGGTCTGAAACCGGAAAAAAAACAAACATTTTTAATTAGTTATTAATGGTCGGGATGCACGGATGAATTAAGTGGCAGAAGATCAGAGTTGAGGGGGTGTTTGTCCTTTCATGGCTGTAAAAGAACATTTAAAACCTGCTTCGGCTGCATTCTGATTTATTCAGACAAGGACTCTGCTCTGACACGTCTGCTTTGTGATCTCACCTGTTTGTGTCAGAATCAGAAGTTCTGAGTGCAGCGGCTGAAAGAACGTCCATTTAGGCTTTGATGGACCACTCCCTGGAAGTACAGTCCATCTGAAGCTTAACAGAACTTTTTACCTATTTCAAGGCCGGTCAGCTCACAGTGAAATGGCAGCGTGCGGCTGGTGAAAGTATGGCAGGCCATGTCATATAATTGGATCGCGACTGATCCTGACCCAATTAAAGGCCCAAAAACGATCCGGCCCACCCATCCAGGACATTATCATGGCCCGGCATGCCCTGAATTCAGGTCAGGTGGGGCTGGGCTTAGGGCTGGGCTTAGAAATGACATCTCTACTTGGCATCATGCAGCCTTCACAACACAAATTATACTGTGCCAAGCAAGTGACAAAACAACAACAAAAAACATCTTTAGTCAGTTTTGTCAACCTGCATGGAATAAAACTAAATAATTTACAGATTCCTTCCTACCTTGATGCCACCATTTCTACGCGTCACACATAAATGATATACAGGTTGTCCTCGACCTATGGCGCCATCGACCTACGGTGCTCCGTACTTACGGCTCAGCCCCCAGTGACGTCATCGCGCCGTTCGTTGCCTTTTTTATGCAGCATTTTATATTTTTTTCGGGTTTTTTGAGGGTATTTTGTTAACTAATTGCTTGGAAACACATTTAAAAACATTAATACGGCCGTTCAAAGTTGTTTTACATTGA
>JARVLU010000600.1:7950415-7961795 GCA_031762415.1 Simpsonichthys santanae | reverse complement strand
CCTTCAAATCCAGTTCAAAATACTCCTGTATGTTCACAAATCGCTGAACAGCCACCCCTCCCCCCCCACCCCAACACACACACACACATTTTGTGTGTTACCTGTTTTTCTGTTTGAACAGCACTTGGGTTGGCCTTGTCACTGTTTTACGTGCTCTATAAATAAAATGGTATGTTATGGTATAAAGCACTAGAAATCATATGGAACAGGTCAAAACCACCAGCCAGGATTGAAAGATGGTGTTTGAGGCTTCAGCCCTATGACTTTAAGGTGGAATTCATTGCAACTCATGCCACACCACTGGCAGAGATCAAAGCAGAGACACAAGACTCTATTCTTCAAGAAGTCAGAACTCACATTAGAGACAATACATGACATAGACTTGAAAAATCACAGCATGTTAATATCATGAAACATTTCCATTGTGTCAGTGGTGAACTGACAACATCACCAACATTTGACATCATTCTGCATGGGACAAGAATTGTTATTCCCACCATTCTGCAGGAAAGAGTTGTCCAGCTCGCCCACGAGGGACATCAGGGCATTGTTAAAACAAAAGCATTGCTCAGATCTAAAGTTTGGTTTCCAGATATTGACGGCAAAGCAGAAGAAGCAGTATGCAGATGTCTTTCATGCCAAGCTGCCACCCCATCTGTACAGAATGAACCATTAAAAATGACATCACTTCCTGAAACACAATGGCACAGTGTGAGTGCAGATTTCAATGGACCACTTCCAACCAGAGAATATTTGCTTGTCATCATAGATGAGTACACACGCTTTCCAGTAGTGGAAATTGTGAGGTCAACATCAGCTCAAACAGTCATTCCAGTCTTTGACAAAGTTGTCGTTATGTTTGGGATTCCCAGAGTTGTTAAAACTGATAATGATCCCCCATTTAATAGTAAGCAATTCTCTAAATTCACCAACTATTTCGGCTTCCATCACCACAGGATAACACCACTATGGCCACAAGCCAACGCCGCAGCTGAAAGATTCATGTGCACCCTTGGCAAAGCATTACGGGTGACGGACACACAGGGAATTCCCTGGAAACAACAGTTGAATATATTTCTACGAGAGCATCGTTCCACACCACACAGCACAACAGAAAGATCGCCTGCTGAACTCTTATTTCGACGTGTAATGCCTACAAAGATTTCATCGTTCATTACCACACTGAAAGAATGTTCAGATTCTTCTATGAGAACAAGCGACACCAAGGCCAAAATGAAGTCTCGTGCCGACGTGAGCCATCGTGCCGCTCCACACACTTTGACTCTTGGTGATACAGTGTTACATCGACAACCTAAGCACAGCAAACTTACTACACCATATGATGTCAGACCATGTACAGTGACATGAGTCAAGGACTCCATGATCACAGCTTCCAGAGATGGACATTTCATTACAAGAAACTCTTTATTCTTTAAAAACATTGCTCCAAATATGGACATTCCATCAGATCACAATGATGTCGTTAGTCCATTTGACAACACTGCAACTGGGAATACTACACTAGATATCCCAGTAGGAGCAATAGACATCCACCTGCATATTTAAAGGACTTTGTTTAGTATGTGTAATTGATGCTAATTGGATGATGTTCTAATCACACATTTTCAGTGTATGAAAAGATACTTCACTTTGAATTCCTGACTCTTCATGTTAACGCCTAAGTTTGTGTAGCTGAATGTTCTATTTTCTGTTATTGTCACATATTAATATGTGTGATATTATGTTTAGACCCTGACTAATGATTCTGTTTGCAGAAGTTGTCAAATTTATTCTTATGTTTGAATATGCTTAAAATTTAGCAGGACTGGAGCTGCTGGTAGACTATTATTATTATTATTATTATTATTATTATTATTATTGTTATTATTATTATTATTCGGTTTAGAGCATGCAGTATTGTTTGTGTTATTACCTGAGGAAATAACTGAAAAAAATAAAAAAAAAAAAAAAAAAAAAAAAAAAAAAACGGGTCGTAATATTCCCAGTTCTGTTGTGAGTTGTTTGAAAATTTTGCCACCTAGTTGACTATTTGGGAATTAGAGAATCTCCAGATGAATAATAAAGTGGACACATGTATTTGAGTTCTGCAGTCAGCAATAAAGTTTATGTTGTGTTCCCAGCAAGGTTGTCTTCTTATAAGCATAAAAAAACATTACAAGTGTGACCTTGATTCAGAAATTCTGGCCAATTATAGACCTATATCTGTATATGGGGGAGTGGTGGCGCAGAGGTTAGAGACAGTAGGCTTGTGATTGGAAGATCACTGGTTCAAGCCCCAGTACAGACAACATCAAAATGTTGGTGGAAAAGATGAAACACCCACATCTGCCTCCACCCTCATTCACCCCACTCTGGGCCCCTGAGCAGGGCCCTTAACCCCCACCATCTTGCTCCTTGAACAGGTCTCTCTTGAAAATGAGTTCTCGTCGCTCAATGAGACTACCTGGATAAATAAAGGTGAAATGAAAAATAAATTAATAAAAATATCTAACCTAACTTTTATCTAAAAAATTATAGATAAAATAGTTGCAGGTCAGTTGCGTGAACATCTAAAAAGAAATAATCTGTGTGAAGAGTTTCAGTCAGGGTCTAGAGCTCATCATAGCACTGAATCTGCACTGGTAAAAGTCACTAATGATATTCTCATGGACTCTGACAATGGACTTGTGTCCATACTGGTCCTGTCCTCAGTGCTACATCTGATACATTGATCACAGTATTTTACTGCAGAAACTTAAACATGACATTGGGATTACAGAAACAGCTCTAAAATGGTTTAAATCATATCTATCTGATAGATTCCAATTTGTACATGTAAATAATGAACTTCCTTCATACACAAAGCTAGTCATGGAGCTCTTCAGGGCGCAGTGCTTGGACTAGTACTCTTTACTTTATATATGCTTCCATTAGGTAAAGTTGGGGCAGCACGATGGTGCAAATCGTAGAGCTGCTGCCTCTCAGCTAGCAGGTTCCCGGTTCAAATCCCGGTCTGGAGATCTTTCTGGGTGGAGTTTGCATGTTTTCTCTATGCATGTGTGGGTTTTCTTCCAGTTCTCTGGTTTCTTCCTACAGACCAAAAGCATGCATGTTAGGCTGATAGGTAACTCTAAAATTGTCCCTAGGTGTTTGTCTTTATGTGTCCCTGTGACGGACTTGCAAGTCTCATCAGGTCTGTTCACAGATTCAATGCTGAAGCAGTCAAAGAAAAGCAAGACATCCTCAAGACTTTCTAGTGTAAAATGTGCTGCTATGTGTCAGAAAATGTGGTCTCAGTTGCAGGTCATGGGTCGTCCAACAGAATAATGATCCAAACACTCAGCTAAAAACATTGAAGAATGGATCAAACTAACAGGTTAGTTCTGATTCATTAATTTAATCTGGTTCACTCATGGACAGGTGGACCAGAACACCTGTGGACAGGTGGACCAAAATGCCTTTGGACAGGTGGATCAAAAGGCCTGTGGATAGGTGGACCAAAACATCTGTAGACAGGTGGACCAAAATGCATGTGGACAGGTGGACCACTTGTTGACATCCATCCATCCATCAGTTATCGTCTGCTTGTTTCAAAGTCAGGTCTCAGGAAAAGCAGCTTGAGCAGGGAGGTTCAGACATCTCTTTCAACAGCCACCTCTTCCAGCTCTTCTGGGAGGACCCCAAGCAGTTCCCAGTCCAGCTGAGAGATATAGTCTCTCCAGTGTGTCCTGGGTCTTCCCCAGAGTCTCCTAACAGTCAAACAGGCTCAAAGTAATTCTCTATGGAGGTCTCCAGGGAGCATCTTTTCCAGATGCACAAACCACCTCAACTGGCTCCCTTTTGATGTAGAGGAGCAGCAGCTCTACTCCAAGTCTTTCCTGGATAACTGAGCTTCTTATCCTGTGGTCAAGTGGACCAAAACATCTGTGGACAGGTGGACCAGAATACATGTGAACCGCACACCTGTTGATAGGTGCAGAAGTCTCAGAGAGTTACAGAAGTCACTTGATTGCTGCAAAAAATTGGGCAACAAAAAAGGTTGCAAGCTCAATCATCCAGGTAGATAAGAACAAAAAAGTTTAAATCATATCATCTGGTCCTTTTTTGTTGTTATCTACCTGGATGATTGAGCTTGCAGTCCTTTTTCTGAACCACTTTGGCCTCAGTTGTCCTCAGGCTGTTTCTGTGAGTAGCAAGTTGGTCATCTGGCCCTAAAACATTTGATTGTCGTACATGATGATTGACTGTTTTGGATGGGTGTGTTTTGCACATATTAAAAGTCTACTTTTGAGATTCCAACAGGGACTGGCTTGAAACACAGCAGTGAAGGCTACCTATGGGACAGATCTGGTTGGCAGGCTGTAGACTGAGGAAGAACTCTGGATGGGGGATGAAACGTTTCTCACTTAAACAAACTGGTTCAGATGACACGATTTTACCTTTTTTGTTGGGCAACAAAACATTTATTCTTTTTTCAAGGCCACTTTCATTTGTTTGTTCTTTAAAATACTTCTGTTAAACCAAATTTCAAAACCAGTAACTGGTTTTCATTAGATGTTTTTCAGTGGTTGATTGATTTTTATTACTTTCGTTAGCTTTGTTATTTTATTTTTGGGTCTTTCTTTAATAAAAGGAAATAAACATATTTATCAATATGATTGATATATCAAATATTAGCTTTAATGCATTAATTTAGTGTACTGATATTTTTTTATGCTGCTTTTTATACAGTTTTTGTATCTTTTCCAAAATTCTGATTGAGCTTTAAAAAAATATAATTTGTGTTACCCAGAGACACTCGAGCAGGAACAGCCCTCCTGTCGATCCAGAAGGAGACCCAGGAGAGCACCACCATCAGCATGGTGGGGAAGTACGTCTGCAGCATGAAGAAGAAGATGTGCCGCCTCAGGATGAAGTTTATGAAGAGACGATTGTACCAACCTGAAAGATGAAAACTTTAAAACGTTTTTAATTTGAAATACTTTCTGTGTTTCTATCACAGTTCAACACCACATAGTCTAATTATTGGGAGGTCCATCACTGACTTGTTGAAAAAAAAAAAAAAAAACAAACAAAAAAAAACTACAGGAAATAATTTCATCGTGTGTATAAAAACAAGTCCTGAAAATCATGCATACAAACTTACATTTTAAAACAAGGGTGTCCAAAATATGACCCGAGGGCCATTTGTGGCCCTTGGAGGGATCTTGTGTGGCCCGCAACTTCAATTTAAGAATGGAATATTTTGGCCTGCATGCTTGAGAGGTTGATGCAGATGTAGACCTGCTGCTAATGTTGATGTCCACGCAATGTTGCAAAGGCATGTCAACCAAGACAGCCCCACAACATCCAGAGCCTTTAAGAAATCAGATACTGTACTTTGTGTTACATATTTTTTTTTAGGTAAATGAATGTATGGATACAAACCTTTGGCTTTAAATACTATCATCATTTTTTTCATGATACAAAGCACCACAAACCTTTATTGACATCTACCATCGACTAGACTTTTGGATAATCACTCATAAAACGTAAGAAAATTTGACGTGCTTTAAAAGAAAATGAAGTTGGTTTAATAATGGATGGAGGGAAATTGGATATTAACAAAGGAATATAAAGTGGTATCATCTCCATACAAGTTGATTAGTGTCCGTTCCAATGAAGGCCAGCTGGACAATTTTTCAGAAATGGAAGAAAATTAACTTTATAAACACAAGAAAATAACAAACATAAACCCAACATCCATCCATTATCTTCCACTTGTTCCAAAGTTGGATCGGGGGGTGAGCAGGGAGGCCCAGACATCTTTTTTCACAGCCACCTCTTCTAGCTCTTCTGGGGGGACCCCAAGGTGTTCCCAGGCCAACCGAGAGACATAGTCTCTCCAGTGTGTCATGGGTCTCCACCGTGGGCCTCCTCCCAGCTGACCATGCCTGAAGCACCTTCCTTGGAAGGCGCCCAGGGGGCATCCTTACCAGATGCCTGAACCACCTCAACTGGCTCCTCTCAATGTGGAGGAGCAGTGGTTCTACTCCGAGTCTCTCCCGGATATCTGAACTTTGCACCCTATTTCTAAGGGAGAGTCCATCTACCCTGCAGAAGAAATTCATTTCACCTGCCTGTGTCAGCGGTCTCATTCCTTTGGTCACTACCCACAGTTTGTGGCATAGGTGAGAGTAGGAACATAGACTGACCAGTAAACAGAGAGCTTTGCCTTACAGATCAGCTCCCTCTTCACCACAATGGACCGGTGGAGAGTCAGCAATACTGTAGACACTGCATCAATGCGTCTGCCAAACTCACACTCCATTCTTCCCTCACTCGTGAACAAAACCACAAGATACAAGTACTTGAAATCCTTCACTTGAGGCAGAATCTCACCCTCAACCTGAAGAGAACAATCCACCCTTTTCCAGTTGAGAACCATGGCCTCAGATTTGAAGGTGCTGATTCTCATCCCAGCCGCTTCACACTTTCCTGTGAACCGCTCCAGTGAAAGCTGAAGATCACGGCACAATGATGCCAACAGAACCACATCATCTGCAAAGAGCAGAGATGGAATCCTGAGACCACCAAACCGGAATTGTTCCACATCCCAGCTGCACTAAGAAATTCTGTCCATAAAAGTTATGAACAGAGTCAGTGACAATGGGCAAATTCCCATGACCCCTCAAGGACCCTAGTGAGGGCAAAGAGTCCAGTGTTCCAGGTCCAGGACAGAACCCACATTGTTCCTCCTGGATCTGAGGTTTGACCAACGATTGGACTCGCTTTTTCAGTACCCCTGAATAGCCCTTATCAGGGAGGCTAAGGAGAGTTATGCCCCTGTAATTGGAACACACCCTCCAGTCCCTCTTTTTGAAAAGGGGAACCACCATTCTAGTCTGCCAATACAGTGGTACTGTCCCAGATGTCCACGCAATGTTGCAAAGGCATGTCAACCAAGACAGCCCCACAACATCCAGAGCCTTTAAGAAATCAGGGTGAATTTCATCCACCCCTGGAGCCCTTCCACTACAGAGCTTTTTAAGTACCTCAGTGACCTCAGCCATGATTATAGACAGACCAAGCCCAAAGTCCTTCGACTCCACTTCCTCTATGGAAGACATGCTGGTGGGATTGAGAAGGTCTGAGAAGTATTCCTTCCACCTCCAGATAACATCAGAGTCAGAGTATCTTTATTGACATTGCACCAGGTATAACGTGACTATGTACGCACAGTAATCCGAAAGAAGGACTAAGTGTGCGAAGTTCTTCAGACAGACAGTTTACTTTTTCCTGCAGCCTTGAGGCTTTATGGCGATCCAATCCAATTGTATTAGTTCTCCTCAAATTCCGATAGAGCAGTGCTCCACAAAGCCAAACAGTAAAGCTCTTCCATCATAAATCCAATTATATAACATCCTCCACAGACTGGACTGACCAACACATGACTTTCCACTTGCCTCCGGAATCCATCACGTAACTGCCAGGGTACGTCTGTGACGGGCAGCTGGCTCTCCTGAACCATGTCTCTTTGTAGAAAAATCTTGTCAATAGAGTTGATTGCCCATGATTCAGATACATAATCACTTTGCGTTCAAGAGATGAGTGCCGAGGAACTGCAGACAAGACAAAGGGCCACGCAGGGAGAGGGGAAGAGGTAGAAGAAAAGCAAGAAGCAGCCGCTTGCGACCAGTGCAAGGAGAAAAAAAAATTTCAACAACACTCCACTTTCGTTGAATACAGTCTTAGTAAAGTGCTGATTTCTCCTTCTCATCAGCCTGATGATTTGCCAGAACCTCCTTGTAGCCAACCGAGTTGTTATCCAGGGTCTCACTGAACTCCTCCCACATCTGAGCTTTTGCCTCAACAACAGCCAAGGCTACAGACTGCTTGGCCCCCTGGTACTCCTCAGCTGCCTCTGGAGTCCCACTACCCAACAAAGACTAATAGGACTCCTTCTTTAGATTGACAGCCTCCCTAACCTGGGATGTCTACCACTGAGTTCTAGGATGGCCACCACAATAAGCACTGACAACCATGGCCATAGCTCAAGGCAGCCACTTCAGCACTTGAGTTGCAGAACATGGTCCACTCAGACTCAATGTTCCCTGCCTCAGCTGGGATGCAGTTAAAGCTCTCCCTGAGATGTGAGTTGAAGATCTTTCTAATGGGCTCTTCTGCCATGCGTTCCCAGGAAACCCACTACACATTTGGGTCTACTGGGTGTGTCCAGCATCTTCCCCTGCCATCTGATCCAACTCACTACCAGGTGGTGATCAATTGACAGCTCAGCTCCTCTCTTCACTTGAGTGTCCAAAACAAACAGCTGCAAATCAGATGACATTACTACAAAGTCAATCATCGATCTATGACCTAGCGTATCCTGGTGCCAAGTGCACTTATGGACACCCTTATGTTTGAACATGGTGTTTGTGATGGACAAACTATGACTAGTACAGAAGTCCAACAACAGACCACCACTCTAGTTCAGATCAGAGAGGTCATTCTTCCCAGTCATGCTCCTCCAGGTCACACTGTCATTACCCCTGTGGGCATTGAAGTCCCCCAGCAAAATAATGGAGTCCCCAGTTGGTGCACCTTCCAGCACCCCTGCCAAGGACTATAAGAAAGTCAGATACTCTGAACTGCCATTCAGTGCATAGACACAAACAACAGTCAGAACCTGTCCCCCCACCTAAAGACATAGGGAAGCCACTCTCTCATCTACTGGGGAAATTTCCAAAATGCAGGCACCAATTCGAGGGGCTAAAGATTATACCCACACCAGCTCAGTGCCGCTCATCATGGGCAACGCCAGAGTGGAATAAGGTCTAGCCCCTTTCAAGGAGATCTGTTCCAGAGCCCGTGCTGTGCGTCGAGGTGAGCCCAACTAAATCTAGTGGGTACCTCTCAACCTCGCACACAAGTTCAGGCTCCTTCCCAACCAGAGAGGTCACGTTCCATGTCCCAAGAGCCAGCTTTGGTAAGCCATGGTCAGAGCGCCATGGTACCCGCCTTCGGCCATTGTCCATGGATTCATGCACCTGACTCATATGGCTTCTCCTACAGGTGGTGGGCCCACAGGAAGGCAAACCCATGTTGCTCATTCGGGCTGAGCCCGACCGGGCCTCATGGGTAGAGACCCGGTCATCAGGCGTTCGCCGTCGAGCCCCTCCCCCAGGCCTGGCTCCAGGGTGGGCCCCAGTAACCCACTTCCGGGCAAGGGACACTGAGTTCCTTGCTGTTTTATGTCCATAAGAGTCTTTGGAATCATTCTTTGTGTAGCCTGTCACAAAGAACCAATCTGCCTTGGGAGACCCTACCAGGGGCAGTTAAAATTGCCCCAAACAGCTTAGCTCCTGTGATCATTCAGGCGCACAAACTCCTCCACTATGATAACGTGGCAATTCAAGGAGGAGTAAATAAGTATTTCAAAAGGTAAATATTTATGATGCTTTTTATGTTTGGGATCTACAACAATTTAAAACTCCTTCTCCACCAAAATTAGTCAACTTTTGTTCTTTCTCCAATATGGCCCACGACTCCTTTCTTCTTGACAGCTTTAGCTGACATATAAAAAAGTTTGGATGCCCCTGCCTTTAAAAAAGAAAGGAGGTGACAGACTCACCTGTGCTGCTGTAGAAGGCAAGGCCGCTGGAGGCGTGAAAATTTTCAATGAAGAACTGAGACAAGACAATCTCGTCCGTCCTCAGGGAGTCGTTCCCGTTCTTCCAGTACAGCATCAGGTCATTCTCATTGTATGCATCTACACACACAGAAAGACAGTGGTTTATACCCTGATCTGAAGGCCTGGATCTGTCCAGTTTGTGTAATTGTGTTTCTCACAGCTCTCGAGCTCCAGTGAGCAGTTCTGGGTGTCCAGAGGAAAACTGCTGAAGTCCATCGAGCAGAGGGCCGTCACAGTTGCCCTAAAAAAAACAACAAACAAACAAACACATTTCAACCAAACTCAGCTCCACATTTCCCCCAATGCCTTTCTGTTGTCATACAGTTATATTTCCAGGTTTTGGTTTTAATTTAGAGTCAAGGTAAGGAAAAGCTAAAATATTGAAACAAAGACTTTCAAATGGCTTCACAGCTGTTTGTTAGTCCTTTTTGTCTCCTGTTGTGATACAAAGAGGAGAAATTGAATATACCACCCATCCATCTGTCAGTCTAATGAGCTGATTAACTTGAAACATAAGTAAGGTGTCTGTTAGGGAATTTTTGGTCTAAGGTCATGGATGTTTTGAACTACTATGGCTAAGAATGCTAACTCTGCCCATGAATCATATGTTTTGGGTGGCAGAGACAGCTGGATGAGGAGCTGGGTGAGGCTGCAGCATGCAGCTGGCAGCCAAGGATGCCTCAAAGTCTGTGAGCTGGGTTAAACTGATAAGAGTATAAAAACAGGCTTCACACGCTGCTCGGAGCAGATTCTTCTTACTGGTTTTCATGTGAACTTCCTGTGCATCTGTGTGACCTGTCCTGAAAATTGGACCTTGCAAGTTACTTTGAAACTGTTAAAAATGTTCTGCTGTCAAGTATGGATTCTTTTGAGCAAGTGAGACAAAGTGAGGATATTTTTCTCCAACAGTATTAACCTCGGTTTATTTGTGTGGATGCATCCAGGCGTAATAAAGGTTCCTTTCAAAAACTGGGTTTCAACGTCAAAATCCAAGATATATGTAAACTGACCACCCCTGTCATTTGAGGAAACCATGCTTTCTCGTTTTTATACTGGTTAAAAGTGTAGATTCCACAAATGAATGGGGTGGCCAATGAAGGCCAAGGCCACCATTGTCCACCTCTTTGCTTCACCATTGCATCCACATTGTTGAGGATATAAGTGCCCCCTCCAATATTTAAATCTGTCACTTTGTGCTGCCTCAGACAAGACAAATGAAACTACTTCTGTTCTTCTCCACAGTGTAACCTCCACAGTATCGTACACTAAAAACATTTAGATTTACTTCATTCCCTGTTCAATTCCAGTCCAGAAAAACACTAATCTCTAAAACAGCAAACATTCACTGTTTAAACCCCTCAGAGACAGGGGACATTGGCATAATGCTTGTTATTCTCTGCAAAAAGCAGGGAGGCTTTTAGTTGATCATTTATCTGCAGAGCTGTTGGTTTAAATGCTTTACAAAGACTTGGAGCTCTTTAGGAGATTTGTGATTCTAACTTCACAAAATGACACAATTTGCCTTTATTGTTTAAACTGATATCTGTGAGAATGTTTATATAAACAAGTGACACTATTGATATCCAGGGCCAAGGCTAAATATGCCCAGATGATCGAGGGTCAGTTCACCTCACAAGACCCACGGAGCATGTGGAGGGGCATTAAATGCATAACAGATTATAAAGGCAGGAGCGAACAATGCCCCAA
>JARVLU010000600.1:7519346-7532421 GCA_031762415.1 Simpsonichthys santanae | reverse complement strand
AAAGATGTCGGCCAGCACATCGCAGAGCTGATCAGCACATTCCTTCAACACTTTACCGGGGATGTTGTCTGGGCCAGTTGCTTTGTGAGTGATTGTGTGGTGATGTACCATATCCATTTGGAAAAAAAAAAAATTGATGCGCCCTCATGGGTTCTGTTTTCCTCTTTTTACCCCCCCCCCCCGCCCCCCCAGGAATTTATTTTTTTCACATCATATTTGTACCACAAACCTAATTTATTAATATTAGAGCCATGCTTTAAAGAGCTAATAACTAAACAGGAGGAAACCTGAGGCTGAGGCAGATCTAAGGAGGGGGGTGTGGGGGTAGGGGTCATCTGCCTTGTTGGGTCAGGGCAAAGCCAAGTTATGCTGTTTTCTGTGTTGCACATTGGTATGAAGCTGCAGTGAATAGAAAGAAGTCTTTGTTACATCCACAGCAGAGAGAGTGGGCTGATTTATGAATAATGACCTTTTTACTGATTCATTTTTCCTGACATCAGCTCTGCCTGGATGTCCACACACCAACTTTATTATTTAACAATATGTAAATCCACCAACAGCTCATTTTAGATGTTTGTGTTTAACTAACGTGAGTCAATCCTTTTATTTTACTCAGATAAAAGCAAAACTGAATAAAGATGGAGTTAAACGAGCAGTACGTCAATGTCTCCCATCACTGAGGGATTTGAATAGTGAATGTTTGTAGTTTTTGAGATGAGTGTTTTTCTCGACTGGAACTGAACAGTGAATGTAAGTAAACCTAAATGTTTTTGTGCAAGACATCAAAAACAAAGATGACCAAAATATCAACATTTTTACTGGCTTCATAGTTAGCCAGCTGTCCTGAGAAGTCTACACTAAATGTAGAATGGTCAGTTATAAAAGCAAATTGAGAAGCAAAGAAAATATTTTTCATTTTCAAGAAAATCTTGGGGGCCAGCTAAGATGTTAGCACGGGCGAGATTTGGCCCATGCACCTTGAGTTTGATATACGTAGTAGAAGAAGATGGGTAGTTTTTATTTTTATTTTTTTTACTTTTTTTTGCTTGTCCAAGGGAGGGAGCCATTTTATCCACCACCAGGTGTAGTGGAGGAGCCAGGGGGTGGCCAGTGGTGGCCTTGGCCCCATAGATTGTATGGTGGCCTCATATATTAATCAATGGTGGCCCCCATATATTAATCTATGAGAGCCACCATAGATAGTGGGCCAGTCATGAGTGCCAAGGCCTCCTTTATGGGGGCTTTGGCCACCCCAACCATTTGAGGAAACCAAAGCATCATTTCCTCAAACGATTGTGTTGGTCAGATTACATATGCACTTGTTGGCAGCCATCTTGCATTTTGACTTGTCAGCTCAACGTTTGATAGTGACCTTTTTTTATGCATACATGCTGCCACATGGAAGTCATCACCTCACCACTTGTTTCAGTTATCATACACCGTGCACAGATGGAGGGTTTTTCTAATTTCCTGTCTTCCCTGCGGGATGAGGAACAATAAAGGCTTAGCGTACTTCCCGTCACCTTTCATAACACATGCCCCGATCATTGACAAATCTTGCAAGACTTCTCAGTGTCATGTGAGAGGGTGCATACATGCACAAGATTTAACCAAAGCAGCTTCAGCACCAACAGTTCTCAGTATAAAGACGTTCAGCTTACAGACAGTTCAGGACAAAGTGGCCCAGATCAGTTTTTTTTGGCCATTTGTGACTCGTAGCTGATCTTTTGTGGGACAGTCTGAACATCACAAGCTCAGCTGCTGCCTGGCATCTCTGCTCCGCATGTGTGGCACATGTGAACGGAGAAAAGGGCAAAGCATGAATTTCCTCTTTATGGATTAAAATATTTAACAAAAGTTTTTCTTTCCAAATCAGCCTCGGGTCACTTTGATTTATGGTATGAATACATATACCGTACATTTCTGATGCTTTTCAAGGCGACCTCGGGCTGAAGGGTCATCACGTTTCATTTGACATTTATGTCAGTAAAATATTGGTTTGTATTGTAAATATTGATATCATCTATAGCATAGATTTTCATGATAGACTTGATACATGAATTTGTTTTGTATTTCAGAATGTTGCAGTTGTGAAAAGAAAGACAAATAAAAGCACAACTTTGCACCGGAGTAGGCGTTAAGAGGCAAGATGAAACAAAAGCAACGACCAAGTCAGATAATTATTTAGTCGTCTCTGATTGGACAGCTTCAGAATCGATACAAGTCATGCTAACGTGTAGCGTTCATTCTTCTGTAAATGCTGCGTGACGTCATGTGGGGCGCCTCGTGGGTCGGCTGCGTCTTCCACTTGTCCAAAACGCTGCGGCCCAATGTCGACCCTCCCCCACATGTGCACATCACCCCCATTTGATGTTCTCTCCATTTTAGAATTGATTTTAAACGTTTGTTGATAGCTGTTAATGATCCATCTTATTTAGCAGAACTAACAGCTTTCTGTGGATATTAGAGAACTTCAAGGTCAATTTTTATTTCTTTAATGCATGTCCCAAAGTCCAAATACAAATGTTAGGGAGATCTGGGCCACACATGTGAAACCTGGACAGAATCTGTGGAACCCGGGCTGAACCTGTGGAAACTGGACTGAACCTGCGGAACCTGGACTGAACCTGTGGAACCTGGGCTGAACCTGTGGAACCTGGGCTGAACCTGTGGAACCCGGGCTGAACCTGTGGAAACTGGACTGAACCTGTGGAACTTGGGCTGAACCTGTGGAACTTGGGCTGCACCTGTGGAACCTGGGCTGAACCTGTGGAACCTAGCCTGCACCTGTGGAACCTGGGGTTCTCCTGTGGAACCTGGACTGAACCTGTGGAAGCTGGACTGAACCTGTGGAACCTGAACTGAACCTGTGGAACCTGGACTGAACCTGTGGAACCTGGACTGAACCTGTGAAACCTGGACTGAACCTGTGGAACCTGGGGTTCTCCTGTGGAACCTGGACTGAACCTGTGGAACCTGGACTGAACCTGTGGAACCCGGGCTGCACCTGTGGAACCTGGACTGAACCTGTGGAACCTGGACTGAACCTGTGGAACCCGGGCTGCACCTGTGGAACCCGGGCTGCAACTGTGGAACCTGGCCTGCACCTGTGGAAGCTGGACTGAACCTGTGGAACCTGGACTGAACCTGTGGAACCCGGGCTGAACCTGTGGAACCCGGACTGAACCTGTGGAACCTGGGCTGAACCTGTGGAACCCGGGCTGAACCTATGGAACCTGTGGAACCCGGACTGAACCTGTGGAACCGGGGCTGAACCTGTGGAACCTGTGGAACCCGAGCCTTTTCAATCTAATCTCTAACCTTTTTAATTCAGGCAGGTTTTACTACACTGTGACTCTGTGACTTGTTTCTTTTGCATGCTTTGTTTTTTACATTCTTCCTGTGAGGCTCAGTGGTCAGATGTGCTGTCACGTCGTCCTGAGGCCGCAGGTCTGAGTCCGGGTCGTGGCTTTAACATCTACATGCTAAAACAAAGTTTAATGAGCGCTCCAGTCCAGAGAGCTGTGGACCTGTCCCTGTTTGATTCCAGTAGTCCACCATCATGAAAGCAACTCCTGTCAAGCTGTTTGCAACACAGTTAGTTTGAGAATGTTCTGACAGAACCATCTGTTTTATAATTTATTATATTTTAATTAGTCCTGTCGTTTTGGAGAGAAACTTGAAACATTCTGTCTCTTTCTACTTCCTGTCCTCTCAAACTTCATCTGGTCGAAACAGATGTCCACTCATCCTGAGTCTGGTTCTGCTGGAGGTTTCTTCCTGTTACAGGGAGTTTTTTCTTTCCACTGTCTCCTTTGTGCTCGCTCAGGATGATGAAGATTCAACACAATCTGCTGCTTCCTTATTATACAGAACTTTACTACTTGTCTTTTGTAATGTGTGTGAATGTTTCTGCTCAGTGCCCTGAGACGACTTCTGTTTCTATAGAAATGAAGTGAATATATTTCTTCAACGCCCAGTGATCAGTGCAGGCTGTGGGAATGTGTGGCTGAGAGGCAAACACTTGTTAACTTTACAGAGGGACATGCAGGAACAAAGCCAGCAGTTAGAAAAACCTTTTTCCTCCATCAGTTTATCTGTTGTTGATAATATTACACTTGCTGCCAACCCAGCTCACTATACGCAGTAATACTTTATAAATACACACTCTCTGCTCTTATTGTTCCACCTTTTCCTTCAGCATTGATTTAAAAAGCAACATAACATTGTTATTTTGTTCCTGGTCGCTCTGTGTTTCCCTCTGCTGTTCACCTCAGGAATGATTCTGCATCTGAATGATGCAAGTGTGTTGTGATTCACTGAACTGTAGACATGTGCTTTGTATTTGTGCTGAAACATCTGGAGCTGAGTGTAAAGAACAGCAGGAGTAGAAGAAGATTGTTGTCCCTGTCATGGAGAATAGGGAGGTGTAAAATGGCCTCCATCTGTCTGTGAGCATGATAACTTGAATATCAAGTGAGGTACCGACTTCCGCTGTGGTGTGTGACTGCATATAGATAGAAGGAAGAGAGATTCATTTTTGAAAATTGGGTTGCCATGTCAAAATCCAAGATGGCTACCACCATATATATCTGCAAACAGCCCACCACAATCATTTTAAGAAACTCTGTTTTCTAGTTTTTATTGTACAGTATAGTTTTGTCAAATGATTGGGGTGGCTGAAGATTAACCAATGGGAGTCAAGGCCACCATTGTCCTCCCTCTGGCTCCTCCTCTCCACCTGGTGGTGAATAAAATACTGTATCTCCTTCCACTCTCACTTTACTTGCATTCCTTGTATCTATCCATCTATTCATCCATCCAGTTTTTTTATTTAAAGTTTGTGTTGCCCGCACATTCAGTTACAGAAAACGCTTTGTTAAATTTGTTTTGTACCCATTCTTGTGTTGGAAAAATTCATGGTGACCTCTGGTCCTGGCGGCAGCTAGTGGTTGTAATTTAGTATGAACTAAGTTTAAGTTTTTACTTCTTCTCAAATAATTTTGTGATTTGTTAGGAATTGGCTTCTTTACATTTCTCAAAGTTCTCTTTTACATGTTAGACTAATTAAACTGCAGAAAGAGAATAAGTTGTCACAAACAGTATCGGAACCACAAATGCAGGTTCCTGGTTTGCAGGAAAGTTTTCCAACTTTTTCTCAGGAAGGACCTAGGCTGCCCTCTTGTGGACAGAGCTGAAAACAGCACCTTGCTAGCAGTTTTAAAGTCTGTGTGCAGATTCTGTGAAATCTCAACAGCTGTGACTTTATTTGATCCAGCATGTGTGTGTGTTGGGCGGTGGCCGCATAATGTGTGTGTCTTTTTTTTAAAAAATACTTTACTTTATTACTTTACTTTAGTACTTTACTTTAGTACTTTACTTGATTACTTTACTTTTTACTTTACATTACTTTATACTTTACTTTATTACTTTACATAATACAGTACTTTAATGTATTACTTTGCTTTATAATTTTTCTTAACTTTATAATTGTACTTTATTACTTTACTTTTACTTTATTACTTTACTTTATTAATTTACTTTACTTTATTACTTTACTTTATAACTTTATTTTATAACTTTACTTTTTAACTTTACATTACTTTATTACTTTACTTTATAATTTTACTTTACTTTATCACTTTACTTTTACTTTATTACTTTACTTTATTACTTTGCTTTTACTTTATAACTTTATTTTATTATTTTACATTTTTACTTTCCATTACTTTATTACATTATTACAAAAAAAATAACAACAAACAAACAAAAAAAAATTATTATTTTATACATGGAATCTTTTAAAAAATCGTTTCCACCCTCTTTGCGCCAGACCCGTCCCAGTCCGCCTGTCTGCTGGGATCGGGGTTCGGCCTTCGACCTTCATGAGCACACAAGGCCAGGGTTTGGGCAACAGCCTTCTGCAAGTCAGCAGTTCGTATGATGGTGACCAGTGGCGCTCGGAGCCTGCAGAGCCACGTAACGCCGGCTCAGAGCCTGAGCCCCGAGTTGGCAGCACGGAGGATCTTCCATGGTGACCAGCAGAGCTCGGAGCCAGGGCGATGACGCCCTGCCTGACCTGAGGGAGCTCGGGTGGAGAGGACCGGGGTGGGGGGGACCAGCGGAGCTCCATCTAGCTCGCTCTGAATTTTGTCATTGGCCACCAAGCACAAAAAGCACCTGCTCTTCAGCATTAGACCATGGTGTTGTCATTATTTTGACTGTGCTCCAAGAGTTCTGTCAGAGTTTTTCAATGGGAAAAATGGCATCTTTGTTTGCTAATTACATTGCCATGGTAACTGGAAACTTCAGTAAAAGTAATAGCACACATCATGGTGCTGAACCGGTCATATTGATATAAAGTACACGTTGCTGTTCAGGCCACATTAAAGTTGAAGGAAGAGCCATACCCTTTTCAGGTGGATAATAAGAGGTGCTGCCTCTTGAAGTGTTCTGATTTGCAGTTGAGTTGTGAATGGTCTGTTATGTGGAACGTACCTGGACCAGGTGTCCTCTTGTTGACCGGGCTGAGGAGTCATTGTGGCGCCTCAGGCAGTGACTCTACTACCTGCTCCAGAGAGCCATCCTAAGCTTTTAAGCTGCTTTAAACCCTCAACTCCAGTTAATTAAAAAACAGCAATGACTACTATGTAAACGGAAGTAAAGTGCTCCAAACAAGAAACTGTTAGGAGTCAACATGGCAGTCCTCTTCCTTTCTCCAGTTTGATGAGTGTTTTACAACAGACTGATCAAATGTTTTTGGAATAAAAACTAAAAACTATTCTGGTTGAGGCAGTTTAAAAAAAACAGTAAAGTATCTGATCTCAGAATAAAAGCTGCTGCCAGTGGCTCATCTTGGTCACCATGGTAACCACACGCCTGGCTCTGTCACTCCACAACTGCCAGCTTGATAAAATGTAGACAGAAACACTGACTGAAAAGTAAGACTCCAACAGTAACCGTGTGAAAATAATCTGTTGGATCTTAATAAATCCTTGACCTGTGAGTGACCCAAGTCACCAACTGTAACACATACATTCTTTTTGTTTCTATGGTTTTATGGCAGAGATATAACACATTTAAAAGAGCCTCACTTATAGATTTTAAAGAAACAATTTGGAGCTAGCAGAATAGTGGCACAGTTCATAGAGCTGTTGTCTCTGGGTGAGAAAGTCACCAGATCAAACGTTGGCCAGGGACTGGTCTGAGTGGAGTTTCCATGTTCTCTCCAAGCGTGGGTTTTCTCCAGGTACTCCAGTTTCCTCCCACAGACCAAAAACATGCATGTTAGACTGACTGATAACTCTAAATTGTCCCTGGGTGAGAGTGAACGAGTGAATGGTTGTTTGTCTGTGTCCCTGTGATGGACTGGAGACCTGTCCAGGGTGTCTCTGTGATGAACCTGTCCAGAGTGTACCCCGCCTCTTGCACAGTGATGGCTGGACATGGACACCAGTGATCCCCACGGCCCGAAAAGAATGAAACTGGGAAAGATAATGGATGGATGGATGTTGGATGGTTGGATGAATAGATGGATGGTTGGATGAATAGATGGATGCTGAATGGGTAGTTGGATGGATAGATAGCTGCTTGTGAGGATGGATGGGTGAATGTTGGATGGATGGTTGGATGAATGGATGGATGAATATATGGTTGAATGATGATGATGGGTGGATGGATGGTTGGATGAATGGACAGTTGGATGATAAAGCGTTGGATTAATAGCTGGATGGATGTTAGATGAATGTTGGATGAATAAATGTTGGATGAATAGATGGATGGCTGGATGAATGGATGTTGGATGGATGGGTGGATAGATAGGTGCGTGTGTATGGATGGATGGAAGCTTGGATAGATGGATGGTTGGGTGGATGTTAGATGGATGGATGTGTGGATGGTTGGATAGAAGGAGAGTTGGTTGGATCAATGGGTGGTGGGATGGATGGATGGTTGTATGGATGGATGACTAGATGTATGTATGGATGGTGTGATGAATAGATGATGGATGATGGATGGATTTGTATGTAGATGATTTGCTCTCAGAGCCCTGGGACGTGTTGAGTAGTGAATGTATGAACAGACAGGATTAAAAGAACAGTTCTCCAGTGTTCTAGTGTTTGTCAGTGTGTTCTCTTCAGCAGTCACCCTGCACCACCTACAGCTGAACTCTGTATTTATAGCAGGGCTTCTTAGTGTCTGTCCTTGTTACGTGGAGATCAGTGTGTGCATGCTGTTTGGAGGCAGGATTAAGTCCTGGATGCTGGAGTGAAGCCTCTTCTCTCTGTGTGCAGTTTCACTGCTGAAGACCCGTCAGGAGGAACCTACAGACATGTAGTTTTTGGAAGGAGATGCTGCAGGTGTCTCAGTGAGGTCCATGATGGGAGCAGTGCTGAGCTGGTTTGCTGCTCACATTTCTGCTCTTGTTCTGAAAACATCCAGTGCACTGTGGATATTAAAGGTAAGTATAGAAGTCCTGCTGTGAGAGCTTTTAAAATCACGTGGTCGTGCATGTTTCTACATCAAGAGCAAATGTCATCTGTTTATTGAAAAGGATGACTTTTGTGTTCTTTTTTTAGAGTGGATAACAAGTGTCTTACTTGGTGATCAATCCCAATACTAAAAACAAAAACAAAAAAAGTTTATCCAACTAAACAAGATGTACACAGATGTTCCTCATCTCTGAGGGATCTGAACAGTGAATGCTTTTAGTTTCTGACAAGAGTTTTTCTGGACTAGAATTGAGCAGGGCATGTAACCTTAATGTTTTTGGTGCAAGATGTTCAAGTGTGTAGACATACTGTGGAGAAAAACAGTTTTTTTTTCCTTGTCTGAGGCAGCACAGAGTGAAGGATTCTGACGAGTGGAGTTGGACCGCAGTGAAATATTTTATCCAACATCAGATGCAGGGGAGGGACCATTAATCCTAATCCACCCCAGTCATTTGAGGAAACAAATTTTAAGAAATATTAAAACTAGAAAGCAAACTTTCCTCAAGCATCCATCCATCCATCCATCCATCCATCCATCCATCCATCCATCCATTCATTTTCTTCTGCTTTTCTGGGGTCGGGTCACAGGAGAAGCAGCCTAAGTAGGGAGGCCCAGACTTCCCTCTCCCCAGCCACTTGGGCCAGCTCCTCCAGTGGAATCCTCTTCTCTTCCTCTTCCTCTGGGTCTCCTCCTGGTGGGACGTGTCTGGAACACCTCACCAGGGAGGCGTCCAGGAGACATCCTAACCAGATGCCCGAGCCACCTCAAGTGGCTCCTCTCAACATGGAGAAGCAGCGCCTCTACGCTGAGTCCCTCCTGGATGACTGAGCTTCTCACCCTATCTCTAAGGAAGAGGACACCCTGCGGAGAAAACTCATTTCAGCCGCTTGTATCCTTGATCTTGTTGCTCATGACCTTAGATGAGGGAAGGAAAGTAGATCGACCGGTAAATTGAGAGCTTCGCCTTTTGACTCAGCTCTCTCTTCACCACAACAGACTGGTACAGCACCTGCTGCATTTCAGATGCCGCACATATCTGCCAATTGATCTCTCCCTCCATTTTTCTCTCATTCGTGAATAAGATTCTGAGATACTACTGCCCACACGTGTCCGCTGACCCACCGGTTGAAATGGACTTGCGATCTGTCGAGGGTGTACCCTGCCTCTGTGATGGCTGGACATGGGCACCAGCAACCTGAAAAGGAAGAAGCGGGTAAAGATGATGGATGGATGGATGGATTTGCTAATCACCTGCCGTGTGTGTTTCCACACCTGCTGTCATCTGCGGTGAAGGAAGTAGCAGTATCTACAAAAGCTGAAGCGAGCAGTGTGTTCAGTTAAAATAGTTTTGTTCTTTTGTATAATAGCCTGTCTATAGAGTTAATTTTTTGGGCTATACGTTTTGTATGTTAATATCCATTTGGTGAAACAAGAAATCTTATGTCTTATCAAAAGAAGAAGAAGAAGGGTTACATGTTTTGATCACATAGATGACACTTTATGAGACATTTGAGTTAACATTTATAAATTCATGTTTGAAACAAAATAACTTCTATAAACCTCGCTGGGTCTGAAAACCTGGAAAACTGTTTGGTTTGAGACAATAAAACATTTTCTTCAACATTTTATGAAAACCTGTCAGGAGTGGGTTTTGGATTCAGTATAAGCCAGACAGGAGTAAAAAACAAGAACAGTTTTTATTATTAGCAGATGGGGGGTCAGTGTGGGCCACTGATCATGACAAAACCTGCATATTTACATTTCAAGCTTACAAAGTTAACATAGTGATTAATCAGGACTGTATGTTTTCTGTATAAGCATAAAAATTGTGGATCTGTGTGTGCATTTACCAGAGGCGGTGTCCTTCCCTGCTTGACCTGGAGGACCAGGCTGTCCAATACGACCAGTTGCTCCTACTTGACCTTTATATCCTCCAGGACCCATGATGCCAGGGAAGCCTGGACTCCCCTGGTCCCCTTTGAGCTCCAACAGGGTGACTAGATCCACGGGACCATCGACCAGCACAGCTGAAGAACATTTTGTATAAAAATTGTAAATGAAATGCTGTACAGTTATTTATCAATATGTTCTAATTTACGTACATCCTGCCTTCATAAAGCCATCAGTAAATTTCTAAACTCAAGTTTAAATGATTTTAATCTGTTAGTATTGTAGTGATCTAACCTATAGCCTGTTGTCATCCGTGGCTCTTCTACTTGCGGTAAGCAAGGATTCTGAGTGACAGAGATGCTCTGGTGGTCATCCAGGATAGATAGAACCATAGTTACGTGACTTTCATTTTATTTCATCCCTCCTGACCGCCAGAGGGCGGTACTGAAAGCACTGAATGATGAATACCAATGATGTCACAAGGAATCCTGAGCACATACCTCACTGAGGAGGCCCAGAGAACTCTTGCAGAAAACCCTGGCCCAGGGGATGAGAAGTGGTCATGTTAACTCTGTAATGTCTGGTGAACGTGCTTGGGGAAGCCCATGATGCAGCAGCACATATTGCTTCCATAGGAACCCCTCTCAGGGCAGCCCAGCAGTGGACACACTCCTGGCAGAATGTGCCTTCACGCTGACTGGCAAGGGGCCATGCCCTATGGCATAGGCATGGCAGATGACATCCACGATCTAGTGGGAGAGGTGATTTTTAATGGCAGTAGCTATAACATCTGCCTCCAGTGTTCTCGCTGGGCACAATAATCCAGACCCATAATTAGGTGTAGGTTGAAAATTTGCCAGCCTCAATGGTTGGTTACAGTTAGAGTGAGATAACACCTTGGTACAAATGTAGTGTTTGGCCACATGGTAACATCTGAGCCCTCAGGGCCCCACCTGAGGCATGAGGAGTTGAGAGAGAGCCTGTTGCTCACCAACCCTCTTGCTGAGGCCATAGCCAACAAAAGCCATCTTATATGAAAAACCACCTGAGGTCCGCCTGCATTAAAGTTTCAAATGGAGGGCAGCACAGAGCTTTGAAAACCAAGGGTGTCTGCCAACCTGGTGCTCGTGTAGTTGTCTGCGGGTGTAACCTATTGGCACCACACAAAGAAGAGACTAGAACAGATGATATTGCCGCTGTATAAACTGTAAGCATTGAAGGAGAGCGACCCTTAGCAAGGAGAGACTGGAGAAGCTCCAGATGGTGGGTACTGTACAGGAGACTGGATCCATACTGTCATCAGACACCATTGGAAAAACAGACACCATCTGTTTTCATCCTGCTGTCAAGGAGAGGGTGCCCTGGCACCCAGGATGGTGCTTCGGACAGGGCTTGAAATTCCAGTCAGCTGCTGTCCAAGCCTTGCAGTGGCCACACCCATGGCCAAAGACATTGATGATTGGGGTGCCATATCAGTCCGCCCCAACCAAGTTAGAGAAAGGGGTGGAAAGGTATATAGGAGGACCATTGGCCAAGGATGGGCCAATGCATCCTGGCCCAGCGCATCTGACGCTCCGGTAGGGGAGTATCCTAGGGGACACTGAGTCGCCCCTCTGTCACAACCAGGTCTACCTCTGCCTGACCAAAATGGTCCCAGATCATCAGCACAATGTCGCTGTGGAGGGACAACTCTCCTGCAGCAAACCCCTGGCAGGAGAGGAAGTCTTGCGACCTGACTGTGTCATCCTGGTAAGTATGTCACCTGCAGGGTGGACAGGCAAGGATAGGCCCAATCCAAGCGCTCTCTGGAAGCTTAGCTGACCTGGTGTCTGCTGGTAGTGGATGTAGTAGGCAATAGAGGTGTTGTCCATCTGAATGAGAGCATGCCTACCTTCCAGGTGGGGCAGGAAGTACCTGAGTGCCAATAGAGCTTTGGAACATATGTCATTGCGGTGGGGGCATGTCGGGGTGTTCCTGTCTTGATCACCATCTTTACTGTCCTCAGAAAAAATAAAAGCAACTCAGGTAATTTTCCATTAATTTTGCGCTGTATCTTCTGTCATGATGCTGAAAAGCAGCGCAAAACAAAGTGGACTATATCATAATTAACTTCTCCTAGATGACAAAAAAACACTACATGGAAAAAGATTTGGTAAAATTGGAAATTTCACCCGTTTTAAAATAAATGGAGCAGAGACCCGGAGTAATATTTGCCTCCACTGACATCCCCAGTCATTTTAGCAGACCTGGTCTGTGTCAGTGCTTACACCACAAATAAATTTAAGAATTATAAGTCACTGGGAGAGCTGGTCCAATCTATGGACTGCTGGGTAGATTATTTGGACATTTTTAAAGCCCCCCGATTGTAAATACGTTGAAGGTACGTCGTTCTTGGCTCCTTCATTTTTCATAAATTATTAATATACATTTTTTTCAGAATCAACTTCCGGTTCCGATGAGCTGATGGATGCTGCTCCCCCGGCTTCTCTGCAGTCTGTTTTATCATCAAACAGGACTAAAGGTTTGTTTGTTTGTTTGTTTGTTTGTTTGTTTGTTTGTTTGTTTGTTTATTTATTCATTTCATTTCAATAAAACACAATACAATTACCAGAAAAAATATATATAAAAAAAAACATAAAATGAAAGGAAGCAGAAGAAGAAATTATCTTATCATATCTGCTCCCTCATTATGCAA
>JARVLU010000600.1:7326764-7337131 GCA_031762415.1 Simpsonichthys santanae | reverse complement strand
TTTCTTTATAACTGAAAGGTAATCAGGGCACTTTTAAGTTAACTGGTTTAAAAAATGCACTTAAACATGAGAAATGTGATACTGAACAGGTCATTTATTTTCATTTTTTCATTAATTAAGAAAAAAATATTTAAATGCCTGGTGCCTGTAATAACAGAAATAAAATGGTTAAATAATATTTGAATTGTTTTTGTAAGTGTATTTATGTGTAAATGAGATAGGCATTTGATATCGCAATATATTGATCACAGACTTGTGTATTGAATAGTCAAAATCGTATCGTGACAGACTTTGTGATATCGAGAAAAATCGTATTGTCATACAAACAAATCAATATAATATCATATCATGACAGACTGTGATATCGAGAAAAATCATACTGTCATACAAACAAATCAATATAATATCGTATCATGACAGACTGTGATATCGAGAAAAATCGTATTGTCATACAAACAAATCAATATAATATTGTATTGTGGTAAAGATGGTGATTTACAGCCCTATCAGCAAACTGGTTGGTCCATTATGACAAGGAGCTGTTGATAAGACTGAGTTTTCTTGTGGAGTTTCAGACTGAAGAAGTCTTTTGGATAAAAGACGAAACATTTCAACAAGAAGAATCCGTCCAGAGCACCTGACTCAATCTTGTTAGATTTTTCTAGCAAGCATCAGGACAAACCTGAGAAGGGTTGGAGGACGTCCACAAAATCTCTGAGACAAAATTAGTTGCACAATTTTTTTAAAAACATGTTCAGATTTTAAACCTCTGCAACTCACGCAAAGAAACAGGAGCCCGCGGGTGTTTCGAGAAATTTTGGGACGCTGTTTACCATCAAGTGTCCAACTAATGTCCATTGACAGCACAGTGAGAGACGGGCTTCAGACATGTGTGAAGTTAGTTTCTGACAGGAAGTTTCAAAAGAACAAAATCATCATCAACAAGAACAACAACCGAGTTAATTCATCTTTAAACTGCAGATGGGATAAGAGTGACTAACTCTTCTTGGCTTTTCAGAATAAACAAAATGTTGTTTTTTTTTAATGAAATTTTAAAGTCAATCCATGGACTTTAGTGATAACAATAAACTGACAAAACTGAAATAAAATATTTTTCATAATTGATTATTTAGAAAATATTGTATCTATCTTCTTTCTGGCGCATTCATTATTTATAACAGCTATTTTTAATAATATTTCTTAACATGTACACATTTCAAATACTGTATATAAAATTATTGGAAACCATGAGGAAACAGTACATAGATACAAAGATTGTCATTTGACACTCATTGTGAAACAACAGAAAGATACCAAACTGTAAATTTCAATAAAAGCACGTTACAAATCTTGTGATACATAATATAAAATCATGCTTCTGTTTCTGGGTTTACAAAATAATCACTAAGAATTCAACACAGTATTGCTGTACAAATAAATACATATTGTGTTAATTTTGTTTTACTATGAAAAGTTAGTCAATTCTGTCAAGATGTACTTTTTCTGCTGCCACAGCTCACACATGGGTAGATCATTTAAAATCTCCAAATTACTGTATAGTTCTTTGATGACATTAGCTACATAAAGAACTAAATGTAACAGTTCATTTGGTAAAGCCTCAGAAAAACAAGTTGCATGTTTTGCTTCTTTTGTGTTGATTCCATTTTATATTTTACAAATAAGTTCAGGAGAATATTGTCGTTAGTTTAAAAATGCTACACAACCAGCTGTAAATGTAGGTTAAAAATAAAGTTATTAATTAGCACAGTGCGAAACAGCAATTTAAAGGAACAATACAATTTTTTTTAAATAAATAAATGTATAATTATTTCTGACACTTTTGGAAGAGATGTGATTATTGTCGGCACAAATGTGTTTTTTTGTTTGCGTGTTTGTTTGTTTGGTTTAGAAAACAAATTTGGCACCAAAAAGTATTGGATGACTACGTTTAGCTGCTGTAGGAGTCATTTACTTCAGTCGAAACAAGTCAGTTTAAAGAAATAAGCTGTTCATTTGGAAGCGGCAGTCTCTGGGAAACGTTGTGCTACAAAAGATAATAAGGCTTTCTTTTTTTTTTTAAGTAATGTTCTGTCAATTAAAAGAAACTGTCCAGATGACATGATTTAACCTTTTTGTGTCAGTTAGTTTTCAGTAGTCAGTATGAATAACATTGATGTCAATCAAAACCCACAAACTGTCTTTATCCATGCTAACAACCAGGGTTTAAACTGTCCTTAAATGTTACACACACAAAGTATGTATGAAAATAACCCAGTACTTCCCAGAAACTAAAGAAATGTTTTATTTTGTGCATTAAAAAAAATAAATAAATTAAAAAAAAAAAAAAAAAAAAAAAAAAGCACCTCTCTGGACTCTCTTCCACCTGCTCTTCAGCATCACAGATGAGTGTCCTCTGCAAACGCTAAAGTCCTCAAATCCTCCTGTCTGTCCTTGTTTGTTAATCATCCATCACCATTTCAAACCAGAAGGGTCTCATGGTACCTGAATCTCATCTGACACACCTACTGCACATCACACCACAAGCCTTGTGCATGTCCTGCCCTATTCTCACCTACTTCTCTGCCACTTCTAATTTCATTTGACACCAATTTACTGATAAAAAAAAGTTATTATTGTTTTAGCTGAAAGGCAGAAATGCAAAAAATATATATTATTATTATTTTAATATATCGTCTGCATATTCACTGGCATCAGAAGTATCTGTAATGTGCGGGAGGGGGACACACTGATAGTATGTTTACTAGTGTACAAAAAACATTTCACTTAGATTCCTTTACTTTGATTCCACACATTTAAAGCAAGTTTCTCACCAAGTTTGTGTAAATTCAGCTGTGGGTTTTAAAGATATTTCAACTTTAATGCACCTCAACACACAGCGTCTCTTACACCTGCAGCGTCTTACAGTGTCACAGTTACTGCTAAGCTAAGATGCTACAGATGTAGCGCTGCAATTCTCTCAAGCATACTCCTAGCATGAATACGTATATGTCTATGATCCTAACCCCCCTGGTCAACAAATGAGCAGGCGAGCGAGCAACACGGAGGTGCCTCCACCTCCTCCACCTGTGAATTCCTGCCAAGGCAGGAGACTCAGAGGAGAAAAACTGCTGCTGCTGGAGAGTTGCAGGTAACCAGGAAAACCTGGAGTGGACTTTTACTGGTTTGAGTATTCTCCCATTAATCAAGTGGAATGGATTTGTTCACAAAGAGAAACTGCACCAACTGAACCAATGTGTCATAGTAAAAGTGGGTGGGGTCCAAATGAAAGTGGTTTTTTTTATGTGGGGGGACATGTCTCTTTCACATATAATGGTTATGACGCCTATGTGCATATTGCTTAAACTTTCATTTTTCTTCAAAACACTTTGTTTAATTGTACTTTTACGAATATTACTTCAGTAACTTGTTTTTAAAAGTGAACATGCAGCTTGTCTAAAAAAATTGAAAAGACTTCTGACAGGAGCAGAAATGTTAGCATTTGACTAAATCATGATAAATAAAGCAAACTAAGGGCAGCTTCAAGAACTGGAAAATAAATGTTTAAGACAAATAATCAGGGAGACTTTTTTCAGCCTTTTTCTTGTAGCATGGTTAGCATGTTTAATAAATGTGTATGTCCATTATTATTTAGGAATACAAAACATACTTTCTGTAAACTGACACTTTTGACAATATATTGGCCTAAATATGCACAAAAAACATTTTATATTTGCTATTTTGAGTCTTTAAGTTCAGTTTAGATATGCAGTCATGACTTTAGACAATCAAGCTGGAGGATTTTGATGTGTTTGTCCAAGATGTTTGATTTAAACTGCCTAAGTTTTATTGATAACATGCAGATTGATAAATTTATTTTTCTATTAAGAATTTCATGGCTGGATGGAGATTGTCCAAGGGCCACTTTTGACCACTCGAGCCACATTGCCCACATCTATGCTAAGGTGGAGAGTTTTAAAATGAGATAATTCTTTCACAGCAATATTTTGTTAAAGGGAGGTTTGTTTTAAAAGTAAAAAAAAAAAAAACTTCTGATCACCATCTGACAGAACAAAAATGACCTGACTTTAACAGTTTATCAGTAGTTCTTTGAGGAAACAGAGTTTGGGTGTGACAGGACTGACAAGCTAGCCCAATTAGAGCCAGGAATAACATCATGAAATTATTTAAAATGCCCGTCTCATCTCTGTTCATTTCACTTTTCCATTGAATTATGATGATTATAACTGCAGCAGCAGCTTCCTGTAGCACTTCCTCTCTCACCTGGGTCCCTTTCTGCAGGAATTACATTTATATTTTGCCTAAGTAATAAGCTTGTGCAAAACTGACGGTAACGTCAAGACAAGAACAAGTGTTTTCATGAACTGCTATGAAATGTAGTTTATATCTGTTTTAAGAAAGCAGCGATTCACTTTGGTCCTGAGCTCACTCAGACCAGCTGTCAGCTCGTCAGTCCTGCCAAAACATCACTTCAAAATGGCCACACTACCTCTTTAAACTAAAACTTACTTGAACTCTGTTGTTGTTGGCACACACAATGTGAAAGTGTTGCTTTGAAATTTCAAATAAACAATTTTTAAACTGACAATCTCTCAGATTCAGTTAAAAGAAACCAAATGAAATACATTTCGAGTATAAAGAGAACTTTTTGTGCTGCATGAACTGATTGACGTGGATGTCAAAAATAGATATAGAAACAGGATATAAATGCTTATTTCAGTGCAACTTATAGCTAATTTGACTTTGTAGCTACAGGATAATGGCTAAGCACACTTAAGGTTCAAAAAGTCTCTTTTTGGAGACGTGTTACAGAAAAACATCTCTGGCAACCTATTGTAATAGTAGTACCTCTTTGAAAAATGTTTTTTTTTTAAACTATTCAGATTATATAAGTTTATATAACATAAACAGTATTAGCTGGTGTAGCACTGTCTCCCGACACACATTATGTACAAAACTGGGAAGTAAACGTTGGTTTTACAGCTATGTCACGATAAGTTGCTCTGTTCACTTTAAATGCAACTGCACTTTTCTTTAATCCAAAACACTGCACTCAATAGAAAAGGTGACTCTGTCCTCAAAAACAGCGGGCACATTACAACAGGTTCTCTTAGGAGTGAGCACAGAGTACACAGTGATCTCTACAACATGTAAACGGTTGTGCTTTAGTGTAAACATGTACAAAAATCATGCTACATCAAAACTTTGTTTTTAAATCGATATAATTTGATGGTTCGTGAGAACTGCCTGGTTCCACCTCATCTGCTACATCGTACGGTCTCATTGTGTTTTAGTCTTTAAAAGCAGGAGCGATGGACGTTCCCTTGTAGAAAATGTTCCTGGCATTGTCGGGACTGTTGGCTCGTTCCGGGATCAGAATCATGTTGCTTTTTCGTCGCAGCGTTGACTCACGACTGGAAGCAACCGAAGGTGCCTCTGAGGCAGAATCTGCACCACCTCCATCTGCTCCTGAAACACTACCATCTCCTGGAGTGACCCTGATGGTAGAGAGGCCCTGGGGGTGAAGCCTCTGCTCTGACGGTGTTATATTCTGGGTGTGAACAGTGACGATGGGTGAAGTACCAACAGTGGAAGTTGTGGTAACAATGTGATTGCTGTGTTTTCTGTCAATTGACCCATGTCTTGAGTCAGAGCTTTCCGTGTCCAGGTTTAGGTCAGTGTGCTCAAAGGACTGCCGCACACTCCCAGGTCCAACACAACTAATTCCAGTGCCATGATCCAGGGACCTCCACCTCCATGATCCACTTCCATCAGTAGATGGAGCTTGAATTACTGGTCTGTTGTTTTCAGGATGTGCCTCTATTCTGACAATTGCTCCGGTGCTTCCTGAAATGCTGCCTGTGGTGCTGCCCAGTGAGCTGGACCCTGTGGTGATGGAAGGATCTTGATCAGTTAATGCCCTGCATCTAGCAGCACTCTGGCAATTACCGTTAGCATTGCAGCCCATGCTGCTTTCATCTAAGCTTTTGGAGTGGGTTTGGAGAAGCCCCTGCTGCTTGGACATGGCAATAACTTGCATGATTCGTGGCTGGTTGTTCTGCATGTTTTCATTAGTTCTGTAAGCTGAAGTCCTCTCAGCTGCTTTTTGCCAGTTAGCCTGAATGGTGCTATTTCCTGTTGACATTACCTCACTTCCTCCTACCTCCATATTTCTTTGGGAAGTGTAAAGTTCATGGGCCTCTTCTGGTATGTGGACAAGCTGTGAAGACCCTGGTCTAGGCTGCATGGATATCCTGCCCCCTCCAGTGATGCCACTACAGTTGCTAGGCAAGGTGGTACTAGAACCTGTGGGCAGCCTGGACAAGTATGCATGACTATCAAGGACCCCATTAAGACCACCAGCTGATGGTTCAGAGCTGGATCGAAGTTCCATGCTACCATGATGGGGGTGCTGAGAGGACTGGCCCGATGATGAATCTACAGAGGAGGAGATGGAATCTGGGACATTCATGGAGCACTTGTGACTGTTGTTCTTGCTTTTCCACTGAGAGAGAAGTTGTTTGGAGCGGCTGGAGTCCATGGAGGCATGATGCAGAGTGGCAGCATGGCGCCTGGCAGCTTCCTCATATGCTGCTATGGCCTGAGGAGTGTGAACCCTGGGAAGTGTGTGGCTAAAAGTCATTATGGCATCCTTACTTGGAGGGCTACGAGAGGAAGTCACTTCCACATTGGCACCAGAGCGTTTTAGGCTGTCTTCAGGCCTCTGTTGCTGAAGACCTCGATGGAGGAGTCCTTCAGAATGGGAGGTGGGTATGCCAGGCTCAGGGGCCATGCATGCTTTCATCTGCAGGTGGTGCAGGATGGCCTCCTGAGTTACATGGGGCAATGGGCAGGGTGGGTGATGCACGAGGGAAGGATGCTTGCTGCTGGTCTCATCACTAGATTGAAAATTTCCAACAGCATACAAACCCTGAAAACAGAGAAAAAAGAAACAATATTCCTTTAGGTGTTTCTCTAACGTATTTGTTGTTGAAGTAAACAGAAAAAAGTACCTTTGGCATAGATTTTTTTTTGTGCTGATTTTTCTTGATTTGTGTATTTGTGATAAGGTTAGATCCAAACAGTTGTTTTGCACAAACCAAAATGAAAATCTTATTCACAACTTTTTTTCAAAAGTGAAAAGAGTGAAAGAGGAAAAAAAAAAAGGAAAAAAGAGAATCCCTTGAAAGGGTTAGCAGTCAACCTTCTTGTCTTACGTTTGCAGTTCTAGTATGCTTCTGACTTATACTCATTTCTTTGTATTTCTATTGTGCATATCTAAGGACAACTGTGGTTGAGAATGACCTTGTTCAGGTTAGGTTAGGTTTATTTATCATGTGCAAAATCAACACAAGGTTAACAGTGCAATGAAATGATTAGGACAAGAAGAATCGTCTCGATTCGCCAAAAACAACAACATCAAGAAATACCAAAGCATGCAGCAACAATACTAAAAAAAAAAACATACTTTGTTTCTGTAATGAAGGTATTCTTTCCTTCAGCAATGCCAAAAAGCATTGGCAAGATATTACACCTGTCTCCATTGCTTGTTAAATAGATCCATATCATCAAAGATCCTTTGGGAGGAGAAAGTGTGCTATCTTCTATGTGAGAAGTGTTGCTTGTGTTAGGATGAAAGTGGGGTCTGGGTCTGTGGATACAAGAACCAGTGCACAAGCATTCACAATAGCAGCGACCTTTGACAGGAATGTGATTAAGACCTTGTGGGTGAGCTTGTCTGGGTTAACCTATAACAACATTGAGTCCAGGATGCACCTTGTGAGATCTATCAGTCGCTCCAACTGCCTCACATATGCAATGAGAATGTCGGGTTGAAGAATCAAAGAATCGTTTGCATCCATTGCTACTCAGGTATTCTTGCACCCCCTTATTGCTGCTCATCAGCTCTGTCTGCCGCTCTCTGCAGGTCCCCACACAGTTGGTCCAACAAGCACCCCTTATCTGTTTTGCAAGTTCTATAATTGAGAATAACCTTCAAAGTGTATTTATAAAGCTTGAGAAATTTGCTGACTCGATGACTTCAAAATGCATAGCCCTACTGCTCACACATGTAAAAAGCACCACTCACCATTTGCTGTTCACTAGGCCATGCTTGATCTATCTTGCCACTAATGTTGTGTTCAAGACCACCTAACCCGAGACCAAGTCAAGACCAAGACCAGAGTGTACCAAGACTGAGACTAAACCAAGACATTTAGGGTCCGAGTCCAAGTCGAGACCAAAACTGAGGGAGGGTGAGACCAAGTCAAGACTAAGACCTCAAATGAAATAAAATAAACTTTTTATTATAAAATATTTTTATAAAAGTTACATACTGAATCTTTGTTTGCTTTTGATTGAAAGTATCAATTTTTTTTATAAACTTTCAAAGCTACATAAAGAAATCAGACATTCAGTGGCCTAACTTCATGTGATTCAACAATCAAATTACACAACTGTTAAACTGGAAGCAGTTTCATCACATGCTAAGCCATAAAAAAACAATGCAGTGGCAAAACAATCTTCATATACCCACACAGTAATTAAACTAAATCACAAACACTTGTTGCCCCCCATCTTGGTGCCTGTACGTTGGGGTTCACACCAGTGAATGAGAGGGTAGCCTCCCTCCGCTTACATGTGGGGGGACAGATTCTGACTTTTGTTTGTGCTTATGTGCCTAACATCAGCTCAGATTACCCACCCATTTTAGAGTCCTTGGAGGGGATACTGGAGAGTGCACCTCCTGGAGACTCACTTGTTCTGCTGGGGGACTTCAATGTTCACATGGGCAATGACAGTGAGAACTGGAGGGGTGTGGGTGGGAGGAACGGCCCCCCCTGATCTGAACCCAAGTGGTGTTTTGTTATTGGACTTGTGTACTCATCAAGGATTGTCCATAACCAACACCATATTCAAGCATAAGGGTGTCCATATGCACTCTTGGCACCAGGACACCTTAGGCTGCAGTTTGATGTTGGACTTTGTTGTTGTCTCATCTGATCTGTGGCCGCATGTCTTGGACACTCGGGTGAAGACAGGGGGCAGGGCTGTCCACTGACCACTACCTGGTGGTGAGTTGGCTTTGATGGTGGGGGAGGATGCTGGTCAGACCTTTCAGACCCAAACATATTGTGAGGGTCTGCTAGGAACATCTCACAGAGTCTCCTGTGAGACAGAGCTTTAACTCCCACCTCCAGGAGAGCTTTGAACACATTCTGGGGAGATGTGGGGGACATAGAGTCCAAGTGGGCCGTGTTCCGCCCCTCTATTGTTGAGGCAGCTTATCCGAGCTGTGGCCATAAGGTTGTCAGTGCCTGTGGTGGAGGTAACCCTCAAACCCGGTGGTGGACGCCGGCGGTGAGGGATCCTGTCAGGCTGATGAAGGAGTCCTATCAGGCCTTTTTGGCCTGTGGGACCCCGGAAGCACTTGATGGGTACTGGCAGTCCAAGCGGCATGCGGCTCGGGTGGTCACTGAGGCAAAAACTCAGGTGTGGGAGGAGTTGGGAGAGACCATGGAGAATGACTTCCATATGGCTTTGATGTGATTCTGGTCCAACATCCGGCGTCTTGTGGGGGGAAAGCGGTACACCACCAACACTATTTATAGTGGAGGTGGTGTGCTGCTGACCTCAACTCGGGATGTCATGGGTTGGTGGCCAGCATACTTTGAAGACCTCCTAAATCCCTCCGGCACATCTTCCACTGAGGAAGCAGAGCAAGGGGACTTTGAGTCGGGCTCTCCAATCTCTAGTGCAGAGGTCACCAAGGTGGTTAAAAAGCTCCTTGGTGGCAGGGTCCCTGGGGTGAATAAGATTCGCCCAGAGTTCCTTAAGGCTCTGGATGTTGTGGGGTTGTGTTGGCTTACACAAATCTACAATATTGCGTGGACATCAGGGGCAGTTCCCCTGGATTGGCAGACTGGGGTGGTGGTCCTCCTATTCAAAAAGGGGGGACCATAGAATGTGTTCCAACTACAGGGGGATCACACTCTTAAGCCTCCCTGGTAAGGTCTATTCAGGATGTCTGGGGAGGAAAGTCCATCGGGTAATCGAACCTTGGATTCAGGAAGATCAGTGAGGTTTTCGTCCTGGTCGTGTGACACTTGACCAGCTCTACACCCTCAGCAGGATCCTGGAGAGTGCGTGGGAGTTTACCCAACCAGTCTACATGTGTTTTGCGGACTTGGAGAAGGCGTTCGACCATGTCCCTCTGGGAGCTCTGTGGGGGGTACTCCAGGATTATGGGGCACCAGGTCCTTTGATACGGGCTGTTAGGTCCCTGTACGACTGGTGTCAGAGCTTGGTCCACATTGCCGGCAGTAAGTCGGGCTCGTTCCCAGTGAGAG
>JARVLU010000600.1:7221493-7234325 GCA_031762415.1 Simpsonichthys santanae | reverse complement strand
AGAATCGAGTTACGAACCGTCCTTGAGTCCGGAACCCGTTCGTAAGTCGAGGACTACCTGTACTTGTAAATTGGCTACCACAATAATTTGCTTTCTGTGTTTTTATTTTTTGCTTTAAAGTATAGTTTCCTCAAATGATTGGGATGGCCCACCATTGGCCACCCCCTGGCTCCTCCACTGCACCTGGTGGTGGATAAAACTGCTCTATCTTCTGTGCTGCCTTAGAAAAGAAAAAAAAAAAACAACAAACAAAAAAAAAAATGAAAAAAACTTACCTTCTCCACAGTGGAACTACTACCCACTTGAATATTTTTTTTATCTACAAATATTTAAAATATTTTTCATTCTCTGTTCAATTCCTGTCCAGAAAAACACTCATCTCCAAAGCTACACACATTTACTGTTCAGCTCCTTCAGTGACAGGAGACATTGGCGTATCGCTTCTTTTCTTTTGAACATTGGTTAAGCTACATGTTTTAATTATAAAAACTGTTCTAATCCTACTCCCCCTATAAAAGCTCAAGCTAAGATCAAGGCAACACGCCGTCAGAGCAGCAGAAAGGTGGAATGAAGAAATCCCACCACAAATTTATCACAACTTGGGCTATTTTTAACCCCACATGTGCACGTGCTTTGCCCCTTAGCTGTGCTGTTCCAAACTATCAGTCTTTCAGTTTTTAACTCAGGACAAAAAGGATTCCAGGTTATTATCAGCTGAAGCCGCTCTGATTCTTTCCAGTTCAGGAAAATAAAGAATTGCTCTAATGCAGCTTGTAATAGGAGTTAAAGCTGCAGGTTCCCAATTTAGCAGCATTCGAAACATTTTAAAATCAGACGGGCTTGTAATTCTGGGCATGAGCTACGATCATAGAGTCAAGCTGTCTGAAAAGCTGTTCTTTGTAGAGAAAATGTCATAATTTGGTGTTGAAATGAAGCAAAAGTCAAATCAAAATACAAATCTCTCCAGACGTATAAGCTAACTTTGCTCAGATATAGAAAATGTTATTGGAAAAGGATGAAAGAAAATGTCTTTGCAAACGAAACTCCAACAGGAGGTTTATGCCAAACTGGCATTTAAACTAAACATAATGTTTAAATAAGCAACTCATTCTTATTGTAACTAGAAGTGGAAGAGTGGAGGTGAGTGAAGTAAAGCTCTCAGATCTGTGTCTGTATATGATGGTTAGAACTTCTTCTCCTCATAACCCAATAATTCACATTTCCAGTAGTGGTCCAGCTACAATGTAGGCATCATTAGAGGAGCATGTTATACACTGGCAGTACAACATCTCAGACTCTCTGTTGGTCCTTTATCATTTATCTCCATGCCATAATTGTTTCATCAGGTGGTGAGTGTGGTCCATAACTTCAGAGGCAAGTTACTGCTAAGTGAGGAGCTCCCAGCAGAGCAGCAGGCCAACACCGCCATGTTGAACCGAGTGGAGAGTCCTCTGGAGAAGTACATCGCCTCGCAGGTGAGTCAGAGCTCTGCTGGTTGTTGTTGGGTTTTACCCTGGTGTGGACTACCTGTAGAAGAATCCATCCAGAGGACCTGACTTCACTTTGTTAGATCTGCTGCTTGTTGTTGTGTTCAAAGCTTCATACGAATGGCATCCTCCTTCAGTGTCTCATTAAAAACATCTGACGCCTTATCACCTGAGAGAAGTGCAATGGCACACTATATTCACTATCATTATTATTATTATTTATTTATGAGCAAACCAAAAAGCTTAAGCATTGACTAAAAGACTGTATCCAACCAAACTGCTTGCACAGGAGTTATTAGTGTAAGAAACAACAATCTGCTGCTTAAAAGCAGCTCATTTCTGTTGGTTTTAGGATGAATATGAAAATCTTTGTACTGAAGTTAAGATTTCACTCCATCTGCAGGCTTCAACAAATATACATCTGTTAGACAGACTTTTTTTATGTACTTCGTGTTAATTATTGTGTTTTGAAAGGAATAGATTTACTGTAATTGAATCTGGATCTGAATTGAGTTTATTATTTGGACTTTTTTTTCTACAGTGCCCTGAGGTGACTTGTGAATCAGTGCTATACAAATCAACAGAAATGAATTGAAATGATTGCTTTTGTTTGTATCTTGCACTTAACACATGCACCTTGTTGCAGGAGACAGATGATGAGGATGAGGAGTCTTGCTTTGTTAAGGACTGCGTCCAAGCCTTCCTGCACTGGCTGCGGGGCCTCAGCTGGCTTCAGTATTTCAGAAATAAAAGGCAAATAAGCTTCAAAGGGATTTTGATCTTGAGCTTTCCCAAATCTCTGGACATAAGTTAAAGCTACTTTTGATCTTTCCAATACATCCTACTCATGTTGCATTTTACTAGCTGAGCCTGTGGGATAGTTCTGGTCCATTCTTGGTGCTGTGATGCTTTGGTCCAAATCGTGTCCTGTGAAGCAAAACAAAATCTTCAAGATGTTTGTCTAAATCAGGGGTGCCCAAACATTTTCCCTGAGAGGGACAAATTTAAAATCCATCAGAGGGCTGTGGGCCAAATGCAGTAATACAATACATGAAATGCAAATAATTATTTAAGTAAAGTCCATTTACTTATTATACAGTTATTTAACCTTCCATTCTGCATAAAGAACATTACAGAACAGACGGGTGGTGGTGGTGGTGGGAGGTGGGAGAGGGAGGGATTCTGGGGTCCTCCCCCAGAGAATTTTGATTAAAGTAGATCCCATTTCCTGCATTCTGGTGTATTTTACAAAGGTTTGTTACAGTAGATTAACATGAAACAAAACATGTATACTCTGTTGTTACTGAAATCTCTGACTGCAAAGTGTTCATAATGCAACACCGCTGCAGCTCTAAGGGGTGTTCACTTCAGGACAAGCTGAGGTTGCTGATTGGTCAGTTGCTGACGTGCTTACTGGATTGATTGACAGGTGGCGAGCCTCATGAAAAAAAAAATCATAGATTTTATTGGTCTGTTTGTGACTGTCATCATTTATTCCATATTTATACAATATTATGGTGATTCAAAGGTTTGAGAACTGTTTCTTTACTCAATCCTAATGATGGTTTCTTTATTTTTCAGAGGTGCTGAGTTTAAATGTAAAGAGGCTAAAATCACCACCGAAACCAGTTCATATTTACTATTTACTTTTAAACACTGTGTGATTTATAGTGTTCTGTCAAAGGAAAATGTTATTCAGTGGCAGGAAACTGCTGAGGGATGGTAGAAAATCTGTCAAAATAAAATATAAATTATTAAAATTATTTTAAAAATACATACATTATCTACTCTGTGTAATCCAGGTAGTTAAATTATGGTAGTCAGATTGACTAATAATAAAGTAAATTGGTAGAATCAATGAGTGTAAACACATTGATGGTTCAAAGGAAATATTAATATGGTAATGAGGACAGCTTGGCGGGCCAACTTAGGCCCACGGGCCCTACTTTGGGCACCCCTGGTCTAAATTATTCAATCTGATTATCATTCTGAATTCAGACTGACTCCAACCTCCATCTACCACAGATAGAAACTGTGGATTCATCCAGTATCTCACTGAGCTGCAACTCTTAGATGCTTGTTTGAGAAGCAAAATAATAAGAAAAATATAATGTCTTCTGTTTACTGTGTTGTGTACGTCATTCAGTTGTTCCCTTCTGCCCACACTGTATCTACCTCAACCAGCTTTATACACCTTGGCAGCAATCCCCACATTCTCATTTAATCTGCTGAAGTACATTTAAAAAAATGAAGGAGAGCAGAGTTAGACTATCTGTCCCTCCGTCCATCTTTTACTAGTTCCAGATTAAGGACTTGGAGGCAGAAGCTTGAGCAGTGAAGTCCAGACAACTTTTTCCACAGCCACCTCTTCCAGCTCTTCATAGCGACTGAAAGAATGAGATCATGGATACAAGCAGTTAAAATGAGTTTTCTCCACAGGGTGGGTGGACTCCCACTTAGAGAAAAAGTGAAAGTTCAGTTATATGCTGCTCCTTCACGTCAAGGGCAGCCAATTGAAGTGCATCTGGTAGTTTTAGCACCTTGACTCCTTCCTAGGGAAATTTTCTGGGCATTTCCAATTGGGAGGAGACCCTGGAGAAGACCTGACATGTTGGCGAATCTATGTATCATGCCTGGCCTGGGATGCCTTGGACTCCTAGAAGAGTTAGTGATTGTAGTTTAGGGTAGGAACGTAGACAGATCATTAATCAGAGCACAGAGTATGCAATACTGTTAAGCTGCACCTATCTGTTGCTCTCAATCCCAGTTCTTCCTTCACTCCTAAACAAAATCTCAAAGTCCTATCTTATCTCTTCTCTCTTCCACTTGAGGTAGTACTTTACTCCCAACCAGGAGAGGGTAGTCCACCCTTTTCCGACTGAACACTATAGCCCGAGATTTCAAGGTGCTCATCCTCATCTCAGCTTCTTCACAGTCAGCTGCAAACTGTTCCAGTGAGAGCTGAAGATCAGGGCACAATGACCCCAACAGGACCACATCATCTGCAAATAGCAGAGATGGAACTCTGAGTCCACCAAACTGGAGCCCTTTTGCCCCTTGCTGCATGTTAAAATTCTGTCTATAAAAGTTATGAACAAAATTTGTGACAACAGGCAGCCCTGACAGAGTCCACCTCCGACCCTGAGCGGGTTCAACTTGCTGCAGGTAAAGCAAACTAAACTCTTGCCCCATTTGAAGAGGGACTGAATAGCAGCCATCCCCCAATTCCATACCCATGGATCACCCCATATAGTGGACCAGTACTTTGGGGAGCACAGTCGAATGCCTTCACCAAGTTTACAACACACATGTAAACTGGTTGGGCAAACTTCCATGCCCCCTTGAGGATGCTAGTGAGAGTAAAGAGTTTGTCCAGTGTTCTACAGCTGATATTGACCTGTATTGTTCCTTCTGAATCTGTGATTCAACCAATGAGACTCTCTTCTCCAGCACTCCTGAACTGACCTTACCGATGAGGCTAAGGAGAGTGACGCCCCTGTAATTGGAACACACCCTCCCTGTTCCCCCTTTTTGAAGGGGAGAACCAACACCCCAGTCTGCAAATCCAGAAGCACTGCCCCCGATGTCCATGTAATGTTACATAGACATGTCAGCCAGCCAGCCAGGAACATCCATAGCCTTGAGGATCTCAGGGCAGATCTTGTACAACCCTGGGCCCTTGCTGCAGTAGAACTTTTTTACTACCTCATCCCTGTTATGGCTGGACCAAGCCCCATGTCTCCTAACTCAGCATCTTCCATTGAAGTTTTGGTGGTGGGATTGAGAAGATGCAAAGCATATTCCTTCCACTAACAACATCACTGATTGAAGTTAGCGGCACCCCTCCTTCACCAAACATTGTTGGTTAAGTACCTCTTTGTCTGCTTCTGCTGCCTGATGGTTTGCCCGAATCGTCCTTGAGCCAATTGAAAGTCTATCTTCAAGTATTCACTGAACTTCTCTAACATTAAAGCCTTTACCTCAGGGCTGCCGCCTGTTTGACCCACCTATACCCCTCATTACCAGAGTCCTTCAGACAAGGCCCAATATGATTCCTTCTTCAACTTGATGCCCTTCTTCAACTGGGGTGTCCAATTCCAGGTTCAAGGATGACCATCAAAAGAGGCACCAACAACCTCGTTGCCACAGTTTAAAGCAGCCACATCCACAATGCGAGCACAAAACATGGCCCACACTGACTTAATTTCCCCGTCTAACCCACCACCCCAGCATTTGGGCTGAGCCCAACCAGGTCCCATGAGTTGAAAGGCTGGTCACCAGGCACTCGCCACTGAGATTGTCTCCCAGGTCCACCTCCAGGGTGGGGCCTTGGTAAGCCATGTCTGGGCAAGGGACATAGAGGTCTTTGTTGTCTCCTATCAATATGAGTGTTCTGAATCACTTTTTGTCAGGTCTGTCTCCTAAGACTAATCTGCCTTGGGATATCTTACTAGGAGCAATTGCATGTGACAGCATAGCTCCAAGGATCATTCATGCACACAGACTCCTCCACTACAATGAGGTGGAAACTCAAGGAAGAATCAGATTTGGACCTTTTTAAAAATAATAATTGTTATATTTTTATTGCTTATTCTTTATGGTTTTTAGGCCTGAACATTTGGGGCTGTAGTGTCGATGTAGATGTATTCTGTCATAAGGACAGCTGTGGTGCAGGTATCAAAACATTTCTCTAAATCTGCATTACTTATATAAATTGAAAAAAGAGTGGGTCCTAAAATTGAGCCTTGTGGTACACCATTAGTGACTTATTAGGTTGCTAGATGAAGTACTGTTGTGTCAAACACATTGTCTCCGGCCTGAGAGATAGAAATAAAACCAACCGTGTGATCTGAGAAGCCAATATCTGACTGCTTGTCATGATCTACAGTATCAATACTCTCATGAATATTGTTCACCAACTAGTATCTGACAATTGCAGCCCAAAGAGATACTGATTGTGCATTCATCTAGTGTTATCTTCTATGTCGGAAGTTTCCAAACTGGTGTAGATTATCAAGCATTCAATGTGGTTAGCTCTCCTCTCCCACCTCTTCTCATTAAACACTAGCATGTAGGTCATATTAAACCAAGACTAGCAGTAAGAGGAACATTAAAGTCCAATATTTTTCAGGTATACCTAGCATATTGTAGGGTTAATTATATTTTTTAAGGATGGGGTGCATTAAGATCTTATTTATAATTTATAAAGCATTGATGGTGTCTGGCCATTGGAATGCTAGAAACTGTGAAGTACTGTAATTCCTAAATTTAGCTGAAATTACATTTTATAGTACTACGGTTGTTATGGCAGACAGGAGACGACAATTTAATCTTCCAGCAAATGCGCTTGCTCTATTATGAGAACTTATGTCTCTCTTTATGTTCTACTCCCACTTTAACACATGAGTATGTGCACAGAAACACCAAATAAGGCTTTCAGCCACATTTAACACTGTCCAGAGAATTTGGTATGTGTGAAATTGCTTTCTTTATTCTTTTTATGATTTACAATATAATTCTTTTAATTACGTCTTTTTGCAATGTGTGCATTTAAAGCTGTCTTCGGATCCATTCTGGTCTTTTCCAGTCTAAAGAATCCCATTTAACTGTTTAACATGTCTGATATTTGATGATTCACCCCATGGTTTCCCGCTGACAGAGCCAGCGCTCAGTGGTCTGACAAACAGCCGAAAGTCTCACGCTCACCTCGGTTATGATGAGCTCAGAGCAAAACTGCTTGAGCTAAAAATAGCACCGCCTGGAGATGCCTGAAAGCTAAACAGACCGCAGTGAAAACACGCCAAGGAACGAGGGGACTGTAAACATGAAAAATGTACAAAGTGACTTCTAAAAACTGTTGGAGAGTTTTGCTAAATCATAACAACCCAATTCAATAATCAACATTAGAGCATAAATACAATGATGATACAGAGTCGAATGATAGTTTTCTAAAGGAATCCCCTAAATATATTTTAACAAGTTCAAACTGTTCTGTTCTTTCTAATTATATACTTTATTAGAAGTTCAGCATATTTGAGACAAAACTGATTCATTTTTTTCATCACCGTCCTCGAGCCTTCAGCCCGCTGTAAAGTTGTTAGTCACTGGTGAGAGGTTGTCAAAAACAATCTTTGACCTTATCAAGTCTGGCTGAAGACACTTTTTGTTGCTGTATCAGTATTAAAAAATATTTGTGACCGCTGACTTGAAGACGAACTTTGGTGGTTTTGGTCAAATCACTGTTCTGCTTTATGTTTTACAACTTCGAACATCAGGTTTATGGTGCATTATGAACACAATGATGTTAATTCCAGGCCTTTGCTGAGGTCACATGACGTGGAGTCAGTCCAGTCCAGCATCTTTTCCTCCTGACGGGTTTGGTTGACAAAAATAGACGTTCCTACAACTGTAGTCACACTCAGGAAACTTGCAGGAGTCAAATAAAAAGATTCATTATTGAGAAACTACTTTACAGCTGCTTCAGAAAGAATTTAGAAAGTCTAAGTTTGCATTTAACCTTTTTTATAGGTGGTCATTGAGGGGACTCATTTAAAACAGAGAGCTGTTTAAACGTCTTCTCTCTGATACGACTTTATCTCCTGCTGCTGTTTGTGCCAAAGTTTTCGGCCGAAGTCATGTTCTGAAGGAAAGGGACATTTTTTTAAACATTGTAAATGACGATTTGTGAAGTCCCATGTGACAATGTGAGATGTTGGTCCATCCAGATGTTGGAGATCATGGCAGAGTTGTTGCAGGCGTTTCAAACCCTGCAGCTGCGTTTAAAGTAGATCTTCTGTGTCAGATAACATCTGAGGTTGCAGTCCCTACTGTCCAAGTCTAAATCCCACACAGACGATACATATTGATTAACAAAGGTTAAATCCAGATGTTAATGTGCTGTTGAGGGTACAAAGCCAGTGTTCATGATTTGGCTGGAAATGGACAACAAAATGATGTACACTTTAAAAAACCATTCAGTTTAAATTTGCCTGTAGTTTACAAAACTGAGCGTACAATGTGGCTGCACAGTTCTCTGGTCGCAAAGGCTCCAGTTAACGGGCGACTTTGAGTCAGCAACACTTTTAGCCCAGTGAAACCTTTAAGAAACCACTTTCATCTTTAGGATTTCCTGAGACTGATCTGAGTGCCTCTGGCTTTTGTTGTGACTTGTTTGAAAAGTTCTGGACTTCTCAGCCTGGTGTGTTTTAGAGCACTTCAACCTGTTGCACCAAATAAAAACTACATTGAATTTTTAAAGAATTTCAAGATAACTTTGTAAAAACTTTAACCAATTTCTAAATGAGCACATTTCAAATGTAGCCATTTAAAAATGTTTCTATATAATAAAGGTTAAAAAGTTTGAAGACTTCCTGTTTAGTTGCAAATTTGTCTACTTTGAGGCAACATCTTCAGATATTTTTTTTGCGCATGTCAGGTTGAAGTCTCTGAATTATTTGTATCCCTTCTTGTTGAAAGTGAGCTTTTATTTTGAAAAGTTTTGATTTGTTTTTTGTCCACTCCTCCTAGAATCACATCGCCTTCGCTGAGGTCACATGACGTGGAGTCAGCTGTGTGGCAGACCCATTGGACGTCCACACTCTTCACGGTCCAGTCCCGTTAACCCTGGCAGACCCACTGGACATCCACGCTCTTCATGGTCCAGTCCTGTTAACCCCAGCAGACCCATTGGAAGTTCATACCCTTAATAGTCCAGTCCCGTTAACCTCAGCAGACCCATTGAACGTCCACGCTCTTCACAGTCCAGTCCTGTTAACCCTGGTCCAGTCCTGTTAACCCCGGCAGACCCATTGGGCGTCCATGCTCTTAATAGTCCAGTCCCGTTAACCCCACCAGACCCATTGGGCATCCACGCTTTTCACAGTCCAGTCTGGTTAACCCTGGCAGACCCATTGGACATCCACGCTTTTCACGGTCCAGTCCCGTTAACCCCGGCAGACCCATTGGACGTCTACGCTGTTCATGGTCCAGTCCTGTTAACCCCGGTCCAGTCCCGTTAACCCTGGCAGATCCATTGGGCATCCACACTCTTAATATTCCAGTCCCACTAACTCTTCATTGTCCAATCATGTTAACCCCAGTAGACCAATTGTACATCCACTATCTTCACAGTCCAGTCCCTTTAACCCTGGTAGACCCATTGAGCGTCCACGCTCTTAATGGTCCAGTCTTGTTAACTCTGGCAGACCCATTGGACGTCCACGCTGTTCAAGGTCCAGTCCCATTAACCCTGGCAGACCCACTGGACATTCAAGTTCTTCATGGTCCAGTCCCACTGACCCCATCAGACCCAATGGATGTCCACACTCTTCATGGTCCAGTCTCGTTAACCCCAGTAGACCAATTGTACATCCACTATCTTCACAGTCCAGTCCCATTAACCCCGGCACCGCACTGAGTCTGTTCTGTGTGTCTGGTTTGGTGATGATCCACGTTGTCTTTATAAGGCCCTGGTTTTCATTTCCTGGTCTCCACACCCATGGAAATAAAGTGGAACCAGTAATTCAGTCTCCATCTATGCACATCTTCAAAAACCCACCTCCCATTGAGGATTACTGTTCCTGCAAGAACCCAAAACAAGTGAAGAACTAGACCCATCATGTCTGATTGTAAGTCTCGATGGCAACAACAAAGGTTTTAAATGTCAGCTGATTACTCACCTAATCATTGATTTCTATTTATTCTAACTGCTATTTATTTAACTGTTTTGCTTGTTTATTTGTTTGTATCAATGTCTTCATATTGCATTGTTATTACAATGTTACACTGAGCAGAGCCGTTATTTATGATCCAAATCAAGGTGAAACGGTGATGAACTCTAGATCCTTTTTGTTTAGTGTGCATTTTTGTTCCCATCTGAGAGGAGCAGCAGAAGTCTCATAATCTTTGGCGATATGAGGAGGAAGATATGGGTTTAAAAGTCATAAAGTGTGGAGGTGACTCAGCCAAACAAAAATACAAAGCTATGAATAATTTAGTATTTAGTCCATTTGAGCATGAATAGAATTTTGATTCAAGTCTAAAATCAAGTTCTTTCAAGAGGAAGATTCTGTCATCTACTATAAGGGAAGGGGGTAGAAAAAACGGTGCAATTCCTCCTTTAAACCATGTTAGTTTCACAATAAAAGACCCAGTGATGAGCCGTGAACCACTCCACCTTAGGGCCATTCATTTCCCATTTCCACACAGGTTTTCAGGTTTCTCCTCCCACAGTCTTGAATCTAAATCAAAACGTGACTCGTCTGTCAACAGTTTGCTGTGACTTTCAGTACAACATAGACATAATTCACAGAAAAACACCAACAGGGGTCTCTAAGCAAACAGAACTGGGGCTGAACGAGCAGGAAAAACCCATCCTGTTTGGAGCTCAGACACACTTCAAGTATCTGGAAGTTGTTCATGTTAAACCAATAATTGTGCATTTTGTTGGCATAAACATTAAAACAGTTTGAACAATAACTAATATTTTGGGGTTCCAACCTGGTTCTGTGTCAGAACCGTCCACAGTGTGAAACCATCATAGTCAGGTTTGAGACACATTAAAAACAAAGACTTGTTCCAGTGTTAAAGCTGAGACCAAGTCCAGTCTTTGAACTCTTGAAAGTTTGGAGCCTTCTTTGTGAAACTGTAGTAGATTTTTACTACATGGATACTTAAATCATTAAATAAAGTAATCTGACACTTTGATTCAGATATTAACAGCCAAGTCAGAGTTTATTGTAAAACAATGTACAACTCTGAACAGCACAAGACCAAACAGAAACCCCGGCCCAAAACTAACTCTGACCTCCTTTTATACCCTCCATGTACGTCAGAGGCTTATACAAACAAAGCTTGGTATTGCAAAGTTGTCCAGTACACCAGATCTCCAGTCGTATGCCCTGACATTCTGATGACTGGTTCACTTCCCAAATGTTAAACACATTCATTCAACCTTTATTTATACAGGTTAGTCCCATTGAGCCTCAGGGACATTTACGAGAGACCTGACATTTCTCTCTTTTCCATTAGATAAGACAGCTTGACTCAAAAAGGTTCTATATTCTTAATTTGACCATATAACACTACTTCAAAACTTACTGCTGTTTTAACTGTGGAGCTATAAAACAAACATTGGAGAGACTCTTTACAAATGGATTATAAACCAAATGAAAAAAGCCTTAAGCTCTGCTTCTCAAGTCTAAAACTTTTGGTAGGGCCTTTTGGCTTGTGGCCACCCTCCCTAGCAAATAACCAGGCTGTTTTAGTTGAGTTTGGGATTACGCTGCAGTCTTTGTCCAAATCTGTCAGAATGTGGAGGGTCTGAGGTCTTCAGAGGGCTCAGGTAGCTGTAGAGACACTGCTCCTTGGTATAGAAATGAGTCAGGCAAGGATCTGGTTATATGCTTCCAAGTAAGTTGTGTAGAAGGAGACTTGAGATCCAGAACTCTGGAGAAATTATGTATCCTCTTTCAACTGGCAACACCACGAGATCTCCTTAACAAGCTGGGGAGTGGTCGTGGGGAGAGAGAGGTGTTCCAGCATCACATACAGGCCTGGCATCCTTACTGTAGCATTGTGGGTCATTTCCTGTTTCCATGTGAATGGTTGTTCTAAAGCTACATGTTACAAGAAGAGATCTGGACAAACAAAAAGTTTTTCCATGGGTCTGGTGTAGGGCTGGGCGATATCTTGATATTTTTAAAATATTGAGAATTGTTTTGTTTTTTTTTGCGATATAAGTTGAGACTATCTCGATATAAACAATATAGTTTCATACTTGGAAATCCTGCCGTCTTTCTCCCAGGCACCCCCACCCCCCCCCTACACACAGCCCTCTGCTTCGCTCCCCCTCAGCTTCCTGCTTCTCCAGTGTGGGCGGGCAGGAGGAGACATGTAAAGTAAACATAGCAGCTAGTGTGTGTGTAGCTACCAGCTCTGTCAAATCTGATTCCTTATAAACCACAGTTCAGAGTTCATTTAGCCGTGCTGTGTGCCTTTTTAGAGAAATAGAGAGAGGAAGTGCAACATTAATAAATCATCAGTTTATCATATCGCTGAAGATACGTCCTTAGCGGCTAACAAGACGGCTAACGCTTTAGCCGCTAAGGACCGTATCTTTAGCTTTATGATAAACTGCTGCTTTATTTATGTTGCGCTTCCTCTCTCTATTCCTCTAAAAAGGCACACAGCACTGCTAAATGAGCTCTGAACTGTGGTTTATTTCAGGTAGTCAGATCTGATGGAGCTTCAAGGTTCCAAGTGGAGGCTCAACACAGCAGCTTCACACAGGCTGACTAACGTGAAGGCTGCACAGCTGAATGGACTGTACTTATAAAGCACCTTTC
>JARVLU010000600.1:6990437-7000586 GCA_031762415.1 Simpsonichthys santanae | reverse complement strand
CAGGGTCTTCAACATCAATGTCTCCAGTGTGGGTAGGAGTGTGCCATGGAAACAGTTGTCTTCTCCTCTTTCCGTTTTGTCCGTCCTCCCGCCCCCAGCCATCCCTACCTCCCTCTCTCACCTCTCTATCACGCTCTCACAGATGCTTCATCACTCCACACAGTCTCCTTTCTTCTCTCCCTCCATCTCTCTCGTCCCTCTGCTCTCTCGCTCACTCCACGAGCTCGTTGACTCTGAGACTGAGCAACAACTGGCTTCTTTTTGCTGAGGGAGAGGAGAGGGGAAGGTGAGGAGTGGAAAGGTAGAGAGCAGGAAGGAGGAGGCAATTTTTTTTTTGTTCAGCATCGTCCAGCAGCTCGCTGTACTCTCTGGGAGTAGCAGCCGCAGCATCAGCACCACTGCTGCCTCCTTCTCCTCTGCCGGCGCTGGATCCTCTCACCTGCTGCTGCCTCCTTCTCTTCCTCTGGGAGCTCTTCCTGGAAGTGGGAGGGGGAAGGAAATCATCTCCTCCCAGTTTGCCACGGACTCCCAGCGAGGCATCGGCTGGAGGAACGAGTGGAGTAAATTTTAGGGGAAGTGGACGTGGATCAGAGGGAAGGCAACACCCCAAGTTGGGAGAGAGCAGAGACCAGGGTAAGAGGCCACACATGCTGCTCGTCTTCATCTCCACCTCTGACTGGACACGAAGGCTTGTTCCTGCTCAATGAACTGGTTCATGTTTGTGTTCGTGCAGAGCCACAATTCTGTCTCATTCCTACTTCCTTTAGAAATATGTTGAAGGAGATGAAGCATGAGACGAGCTCAAAGCCTGAATGAAGAGAGATACAGCTAATTCATCTTTATTCTGCCTCCTTCTCCAACAACCTGTAGAGGTGGGGATGGTGTGTGTGTGTATGTGAATGTGTTTGTGTGTGTGTATAAGTTTCAATGAAAAGAGAAAAGTCCAGGTGTTGATTTTTGCTCACAGAGTAATGTGATGCATCTCAGGGGTGCTTCCCCTGAACAATCAATGAGACTTGGGCTGCCTGCACCCCCCATATGTGTGTGTGTGTTTTCTGCCCCGCCTTCCTACAGATGGCCCGGGCTGGGGAGGGGGTGGGGGTGTCGTGTCTCCTGGGTTGATGGTCCGGTTGGTAAGGACGAGCAGTGAAAGTGAGAAGAGGAGGAAAAGAAAACCTGTTCAGTTTAAAGCTTCTTTTTTTGTTAGAATTTCTCTGTCTTACTTAATTCCTCCTTTCTCTCCCCCCCCCCCCCCATCCATGTATTCCTAACCCCCTCATCCCTCTTTAATGTGTCCATTTGTGCTGGAAATGCTCAAGTTTGACTCATTTCGTTAAAACCTTCATGACAAAGTGTAACGTGGAAACACGGCTCCCAGCGCTGAAGAGACACACAGCAAGCAGCTGATTCCTGCCATCAAACCATCCAGAGAGTAATTGTAAATATTGATCCGGGACAAACAAATCAATGTACTGATTCTGGATCAGCTCAGCTGGAGTGTGCTCTTTGTATTCAGCCGGCGGCTTCAATTAGAAAAGAATGGAATAAATTTGCTTCAACTTTTCATCCATTATTCATGGCTTTGCTGCAGCATTTAAACTCATTGTTGTAATTTCTAAACAGAGAGTTGGAATCATCGTATTATTGTTCAATTTTGAAAAAGTTACAAATCATCGTATTAATGTTCGAGCTTTAAAAATGACAGGAAATATGAGAAGCATGTCCATGAATTTTAAATGGTGTTCGAGGGAGGAGAGAGTGGAAACACTGCAAACAAAGAAAAATCTAAACGAAGGAAAAAAAAAAATAATCAAACAAATTATCTCTCTGCATGAGCGACCCCCCCATGGTGTAATCTATGTGTTGATTTCTCTCCTGGTGTGCCAGAGGTTGGGCGGTGGGGGTGATAATGGAGTGGTGTTCAGGGATATTGTCACACCACGACAGCTCCTAATCTGACCTCCATAACACTATTCCATCTCTGTGTGCTTGCCAAAACCCACCCCATTCCACCTACCCCCTCCAACCTCACCTGACCCCTCTCCTCCACCTCACCAAAAATACCACCATCCCTTCCAGATATCGGAGCGTCGACCAGCCTGAGGAGCAGCAGAGATTACAGGGCTATGTCCCTGCCAGATTGGGCCCTGAAGTGGCAGAGTCGGCAGGCTGGGATCCAGGTAAGAGGTGCACTGTGGGGGGTCCAGACCACACCACACCCCCTCCACTTCCTCCTTCATGCCCAGTGTTTGAGTACAGAGGCAAGACCAACAAGTTGAGCTACTTTCAGCTTTTACATGGCCCTTTTTGTTCTGTTGTCTTCTGTTTCCCCTTCAACTCGCGCTGCTGGCTCGGACTGTGAACTTTCACCTGCGCAGAGAAGTCATTGATGGAGCCTTGCCTCCCACTGCAGCAAGGTGTCTTCAATCAATGCAACCAGTCCACTTCCTCAATATCTGTGTGTGTCTGTTTGCCTCTGGAGCATGAAGGGGGGCTGCTGATGGTGGAGGCAGTGGCCATGGTGGTGGTGGTGATGATGATGCCATGGCAGTGGCACTGCTCACATGGTTTCTGGCTTAGCTCCCCGTCTTTTCTGAAAGACTCTCTTCGGTGACGGGTATTCTTGGGTGGATAATACGGATCACGTTGTTATTGCTTAAGAATACGCGTAGTTGAGGAGAGTCCTCTCTTCGCCAAATACCAGCAACACCCCAGAGCCCCAGACATCCACCCACCCCACCCCACCCCACCTCACCTCACCTCGACAACCTACCCAGCCGTCAAGGTCTGTCAGGTTGGGCGACGCGACAACTCCACACTTCATTGCACTCCCACTCCACCCACAAAATAGCAAATTGCAGTACATTAGTATGTTTTTTCCTCTCGCTTCCTGTCACAGTTTGAGGCTAAGAGCACCCTCATGTATGTCCCACCATACATCTGTCAGTATGTCTCTGTAACCATGGCGATACAACGGAAATCAGTGTGTGAACATGGCTGTTTCAAACAGAAACACTGATTACAGCAAACACTGACCATCTGACTACAATTGCATGAGAAGAGAAGCATGGCAGCCAGTGCATGTTGCTACATACCCACATCCCCTCACAGCCCCCAAAGCCCAGGGTCCACAGAGGTCCATAAACGGTCTACAGAGATCCATAAAGGGTTTACAGAGATCTCGTATGGATCTACTTAATATTACTCATCGCAAAGTTTATCCATCACCCCACAAACATTGGTGTTGGAAAACAAAATGATTGGAGTTATAGTGGTATGTACAAGTATAGGTTTCTAGTTGAACTCACTATCCTTATTGTAACCCAACCTTTAGATAAATTGCCCTCTGTTTTGAAAAACAAAATCTTTTAAGTCCTTAAAGCTGGGGGGTCAAATTTAGTTACACAAGGGGCTAAACTAAAAACTTTTTCCATCCTGGAGTCCATCTTGGCCTCGGTTTTAATGAATAAATAAATCAACTACAGTTTATTTGTGTAATCTGTCAGATTATTTATACAGATTTATGAACGGCCATTTTGTAGGATATGATAAAGTTTAGAACAAACACTGATTTTTTTTTTTACAAATACATGTCTCTAAACATAATTTAACTGCTATCCATCTGCATAGTTGTAATTATTTATAATTTTTAATAAGATATTTGTTCAAAATTCCCAGAGTAAAAAAATCCAGTAAGTAGCATCCTGTTTTAAAGTGAAAATAAAGAAAAATAGAAAAAGTACAATATAGAATATTATTTGTTGGACAACATAAATTACAAATACCAAACCTAGCTGCAAAATAAACAGCAAGAGTCCAAGAAGTCCTCTTTGGAAAACAAGGGATACAAAATTTCAAAATAAATCTTCTGCACACAAAATATCAATAGAACTGCGACACGTCAGATTCCTTTTTTCCCCTTTTTTTAATTTTTTTCCTCTTTTTTCCTCCTTTTTCCCCCACATCAGATTCCACAAGGGCCATATTTGGCCTTCAGTTTACATGTGTCACACATGGCAAGGCCAAGAAACTAACAAACTATCTATTTATCTGTCTGCCTGTCTATCTTTAGTGATGTTCTAAACTTTTCTTACCTTGTTGGTAGTTTTATTTATAAACGATGGCCAAAAAAAAAAAGTATTATCGGTATGTCAATTTTTACAAGACAAAAGTAACATGTGACATGTGAGTTTCTGGTCCAGGCCAGAGTAGAACCTCCTTTTATTTAGCTCCATGCAGAGTTGCGTCGCTTCCAATTTCCCCCTTTTTTATGCAAATGGAGCTCAGATGACATTTATTGCAGTGAGCGTTACGCTACATATAATACCACACACAGCCCCCCCCCCACACACACACACACACACCACCACCGCCACCACACACACACACACTCAGCTGAGAAAACAAAATGTCTACCGCGAGCGTTCGACAGCTCAATTTATGCATCGAGCAGAGAGGCGTCTAGATAAACAATTACCCCCGGCTCAAATGGTCTATAAGCAGCTTTTTCTGCGTTGCCGTGGCGATGTGCCATGAATATGGATTCCCCCTCTCCATGTCTGATGGCACATTCTCAACCCTAACAGCCATGTAAAATCCATTTAAACACGTAACAGGATCAAGTGGACTCATAGAGCCGTCACCTCCCATGATCACCACGCTCGCGTCAAATTGCCCTCCACAGAACATCTGATGGGCTCGGTTTTTTATCGTGGAGGAACGCTGGAATTATACAAAACCTCCTTCTCTCTAAGATTTAGACAAAGACATGTATCTATGTGGATCTTGGCCTGGCTGATGATTGGAAAGCAACATTTTGTGATGTCATGAAGTGAAAGGCCTGCATGTCAGGGGCTGTGTTGTACCTTGTTCTGTGGGTCCATCTGAGGTGGCTGGCATTGTCTGGCTGTTTGTTTGCTGTGTGTTGTGTGTCTGTGCTGCTAATGGACCTCAGCGGACTGACACCCCCACTCAATGATCATCACAGGAAATGCTGTCCACCAATGCACCGTGCATCACTCATTGCTCCTTAAAGACGGATCCAGGTCCAACATTCACACGTGTCATTTATAACATGTGGTGTTTTACTGACTGTAGGCCTGAGGAGTGTGGCCGTGTTGTTCTGTTGTGGTTCTGGTGTTGTTCTGGTCTGGTTCTGTGTGCCCGCCTGTTGTCAAACTGTTACTGAGTGCTGTCAACCATCATGCAGCCAGTTTTATTCTTCATCATTTGAACACATCGATGTCGGCCCTGCTGCTTTTCTCAAGTCAGTGTTTCTTTTTTATTGTGTTTACAACTTGATGCTGTTTAAAAGACAAGAAGTGATCAGTTCTGAAACGTCTTTACATAATTCCTCTCTCACTTTATGTTCCTTCTGTATGTGAGCCTTATCTCTGTCAATAAAACATTAAACACACACGAGGCCTCTTGTATCTATTTGCCATTTTAACAAAAAGCCCAACAATTATTTGTCTTTTGGAAAATAAATTTAAAGTGACATTTTTTTCCCCAACAACTCCCAGAAACATTTAAAATATATAAAAAAAATTGTTATTAAAATTGTATCAAAAGGAGAAAGAAAGAATATTTAATCTGAAGTGGCTCCTTGTAACGTTTACCAAACCTGATAAATGTGGACTTTAACAGCTCATAGAGCCAATTCATCTTGAAAACAGCCGAAGGTTCAGCTGACTCTTTGAACTGTGAACACAGCATCTGTCATTTAAACACCGCAATTAGCTAAAAATGGCTTTGATTTGGCCTAAAACTTATTAAAATGTAGACATTCCTCATGAGCTGCAGAATGAAGGAGTTCCTGCTCAAGATGATGATGATAATATTGAGTCACAAAAACCTGCTGGCTTTTTAAGATCAATAACTTTCAGTACTCATCATTTTTAATAGACTTCATGTGCCTGTTTGGTGCCTCTTTGTTAAGAATTGAAATGACCATTTTTGGATCTTTGGTTTTCAGTTCGTTCAGCTCTCTGAGATAATTCTGTTATGAATTATCCTTTTACTGAATTGAATTGATCAAAAAGGGATTTTGAACTAAATCAAATGTTACCCATGAAGGTGAAGTTGTTGAAATTAGTGAAAATAATTAGTAAACATCTGAATATTGTTGGGTAAGATCCAGCTGAAGGTTCTGGTTCTGAGCCTTTAACTTCCTTCCAGTCAAATGTTGGTTCATTCACGACTTTAAGAACACAACAAACATTGTAAAAATTCAAGCTAAGAGCTGTTATTAAACTCCTGGATAAGTATATGTGCTAATAATATGTTGTTTGAAATTCCAACTGAAATAGATTTGTAAATAATTTGACTAAATGAATATTGATTCACATTCACATTGTCTTTCACATCTAATTTAAATAGTTTAGCAAACCTCGTTATAGTTTTATTAATTAGACTAACTTTATTTTTTTTATTATAAAGAGTTTAAATGTATCTTTTTTTTAACTACTTTGGTGCAAAACATTTAAAAAACTTTACAAAATCTTGAGAAACTACCAGTAGAAACACATAAACAGAATTGAGTTAATTCATCTGAGCAAAACTAGTTGAAACGTTCTTATTTGAATTTACAGTTTTAAAAATATTTAAATAGATTATAATCTGTTCAGATTATTTCACGTTGTTACTTTCACATATTTTATTGGTTTAGTTTGAAGATTTTGTTTTAAAATAAGTCAAATGGGCCACAGATTGGTTTGTGATGAAGAAAAACTTTAAATTGGAAATGTCACACAGTAAAGACATCTTCAGTGAGAATAAATGTGTAAAACATTTTGTAAGTCAGAAGCTCCAACAGAACAACGTTCAGACATAAGTTCAACAAATGGTCATTTATATATAATATAAATAAATAAAAATTAAGTACATTTATATTTTTACCAAGTTTATCATCAGACGGTTCAGTGATTACAGATTTATTCAACATGTTCTCATAAACAATTTAAAATGCAGGGCAGTGTGTCCCTGATCATTGTGTGTGTGTGTTTGTAAGTTTGATTATGGTATATTTGGGGACATGTACCAGCTTCACACCAGTCATTTGGGGACACCTTGGCAACTGGGGACCAAAACCACGGTCCCTAATTGGAAAAGCTTATATGGGCACGTGTGTGTGTGTGTGTGTGGGGGGGGGGGGGGGGGGGCTCAAAGTTTTCAGATTGCACTTGTTGAACCATCAGCTTGTGGACTGATGTCAGCAGTTCTGTTTCCACATGCAAATGTCCTCTTCATGGCTCTGTGGTCCAAGAGCTCCTCACAGAGCTTCATGTCAGCTGTGATGAAGAGCAGCGATGATGATGATGATGATGATGATAATGCATCACATGTTTAGGTTGCATAAAGACAATACAAGCCAAAATATGTTTTTAAAATACATAAAACATCTTCTTGGGTAATATTTAAAATAGTTTGTCTGTTTTTAAAGCTGAACTGATCAAAAATGATGCTTATTAAAATATCTTTAATTATCTTTTCAATCCTGATGCTTTTCTCTACAGTGTAACTCGTGATGGAAACAAACAGTTCACAACTTGTTCTAGCTGAGGCCAGAACTATGAACTTAAAACGTTTTTTTAGCTGATGCTGACAAAATAGCTATTGATTTCAACTGGCTGTGGTGTTTCTAGCCTTTCACCACTGAACCACCGAGCCACAGATTACCAGATTAGCTTCAAACAGCTGAGCATTTAGTCCCGTTTGATCTTCTGTAATCCCATTACAACAGCTTTAATCAGTAGATGCTTACAGTGCAGCTAAAATCTAACGTCAGATCAGATTAATGTTTTATATTTTGTATACCAATTCAAGTAAAAGAGAAAAGAAGATCCCATAATTAAATTAACCCCAATAATCTGATTCTTGGTGTGGATTGGGTTGGTCTCAGTTTTGGTCTCAGCTCTCAGTTTTGTTGATGGAGGCTCTGCAGCAGCTTCAGCTGTTTTCAGGCAGCTCATTAATTATTCAGCTGATGGAGCAGAAAGGAGCAGGTCTGCCACAGGTCGGATTAATTACACATCATCTTTACTTTGCTGTCTGTGGAGGAGCGCCAGGACAGAAAATAATATCTCAAAGTAAAATAATGCCACATGTTTGTTTCAAATACAACATTTTATCATAAGTGTTATGACTGACCTGTTGGTTGATTTGATGTTAAAATGTTCCCAACAATAACATTTTTCTTCTCTAACACTGAAGTTATGATGTTTGGACCAAGTTAATGTCCTTCTCCCAGCATAGATCTTGGCTCACTGTCATTTTATCTCAGGGACTGTGTCACCAATCTGGGGGTGAAGTTTGAGTCTGATTTTAAATTTGATAAACAGATCAGCAGTGTTGTTCAGAAAAGTTTTTATCAACTTCGCCAAATAGCAAAAGTGAAACCAATCCTAGCAAGACCTGACTTGGAGAAATTAATCCACGCTTTTATCACAGCTCGTCTTGACTACTGTAATGCACTGTATGTAGGCATTAGCCAGACCCCTCTCGCCCGTCTGCAGCTTGTGCAGAACTCTGCTGCTCGCCTGTTAACTCAGACCTGTAGGCGTGAGCATATTACTCCCATCCTGGCGTCCCTTCACTGGCTCCCAGTGCACTACAGAATTCATTTTAAGCTTTTGCTGTTTGTTTTTAAATGCTTGAACAACCTTGCCCCACCATATCTTTCTGAGATTCTTCAGCCTTACTGCCCTCCCCAATCTCTAAGATCAACTGATCAGTTGCTGTTGAGAGTCCCCAAAACTCGGCTGAAGCTCAGAGGTGACAGAGCGTTTGCTGTCGTTGCTCACAGGCTGTGGAACAACTTACCGATGAGTGTCAGACAGGCCTCCTCTCTACATTTTTAAATTTCTTTTAAAAACACACTTTTATTCCTTGGCTTTTAACACCTGATCTTATCTTTTACGGCATTTTAACACCTGCAGTAAAACTGGTATATGTTTTTTTTTTTTATCTTTATTGCTTTGTATGCTTTTATTGTTTTAATAATCTTGTCTTTTGTGTTGTTGTACAGCACTTTGGTTACCCCTGTGGTTTTTTAAAAATGTGCTATACAAATAAAGTTGATTGATTGATTGGTTTGGGCAAAAAAACAAAACAAAAGGCCATATCAGGGATGAAGAAGGGGAATTTAATACATTGGTGTCACATACAAAATAGTCCGGCAGTTTATTGTGCGACACCGCGTTTGCATACGCAGTCGTAAAAAATGAGCGTTGCGCGTACATGCCCTACAGGGGTACGCTTGTACCTCAGCATACGTACGTGCGTACCTCTGCATATGGACGTATGCGGGAGTATACTGGGGGCTTAACGATGACCCTAACAATCCTCTATTGTGAAGACTGAGAGGTCAGTCTACATGTGTCAATCTCCATTACGCAAGCTTACAGAACAACAAAGATTATAACTTGAATCCCACGCCTTGTTTCATTGACCAGAGAAAGCTCCTAGGATGAGAAGCGAAACGTCTTTATTTACAAATGAAGTCCAGCTGTTTTGTTTTTAACTTTTTTTGGAAATCCGGTAAAGACAATACCATACCATACCAATTTATTTATAAAACACTTAAAACAGCAACAAGGCCAGCCAAAGTGTTGTACAATAGAAACAAACAAGCACAGAGGACAGGAAAACATAAAATAAGGTAAAATAAAAATATAGATAAAAATATCAGCAGATAATAAATTAATGGTGTCGTCGCTCCGTCAGCCGGACAGGCACAGGGCGCGTGCCACGTGCTGCGTGCTACTGCAGTCTCCTCCACTAACGGGTCACAACTCTTACCTGAGACCAGGGTGTTACCCACGGTCGCTCATGGAACAGTTTGATTGAGACTGTTAGGTGAGGTAATTCATCCAGGTTTATTCACAACCTTCGTCCTGCGCCACATCCAATTTCACACCTCGTGCCTCGCCCTACCTAGCAGCCGAAGTGGGGCCGTTTAGCACGAAGCAACACAGTTAACGGCTGCTTACCTCCTAGCGTATGCAATTGTTATTTCACCTGGTTAAGTTGAGAATCTAGGCATTAGATTCATGGATGTTGTTTTTTATAATCTCAGCTACGAAACCGTTTAAAACCTCCAATCTATTTATCTGCTGTTAATCTTGAACCAAGCATTCCATTTTTCCATAT
>JARVLU010000600.1:5967263-5978629 GCA_031762415.1 Simpsonichthys santanae | reverse complement strand
AATGTATGTGGTTTTTGATAATTATGTAGGGTAATGTGTTAGGATAGGCTAAGTGCTTGTAAAAATACAGTACTGTACGTATGAGGTGCCGTTTGGACGTATTTCCCGACTTACAGTGATTTTCGACTTACGAACGGGTGTAGAAACGGAACTCGTTCGTAAGTCGGGGACTACCTGTATATGTATGGATAGAAAAGATGTTGCGTGATCTTAGATAATATTTAAACCCTGCACTTAAATGACTGTGCTTGCTCAAGGCCATTTTCTTCCTCCTTATATCAGCGTTCTGTGGTGACGTCCTTCTGTTCTGGCCTGCTTTTCTTTCATCTGTTACAAACACCTTGGTTTAATAAACACACATGCACTCGCACGAAAATACACAAAGGAATGTAGAGAGTGGAACAGCAAAACAGCAGGACTGTCATCAACTGATTTTGCTCATCTTTTGATACAGAATGAGCGCACCTGTGTAGAGCTACAAAATTGCCCCGGGTGACATTGCACAAAACAGTGCGCTCACTGAATGAACACCTGGTGGTGTGCACAGTTTTTGTATTCAAGTTTAAAAATGAAAAGCTGCCACTATCTAAAAGAAGTGCAATATTTTAAAGGAAATAAAAGTGTATCCCTCTTTGATTTAATGCATTTTCTAACACCTATTTTTTTTACTTTAAAGGAAAAGTTAATTGATGCCTTTCTTGCTTTTATCTCTACTAACTGTATCTGACACAATAAAATAAATACGCACATGAGGAAAAACAAATAGCCCATATCCTGTGAGACATATGATGCTTGGTCTATATGCTATGGGGATTTTTTTTTTGGTATGTTGATTTTTCTTTCTCCTACACATAAAAAGCTGGGCCAGCACTTTAAATATAAAGCATTAGTTTGCCAATAAAATATGCCACTTTGGCAAGCATAAACACACAGAACAGTCGGCTAATGTGACAGCTTTCAGTGGGACTGGTTTGGCAGTCTTCACTTAAGTGGCATGAACCCAAGTGCTCAGCTCACACACTCAATCTCTCCTTCACACTGTGTGATGTGATTGAACAGACTGGCATAACAGAAATGAGGAAATGTGAGGGTAAAGGCTGAGAAAGCAAGAGGGACAATAGTTACCATTTGATTTGTTAAAAGGCTGGTATGATAAAAATAGTGGGGCAATTTTAAGGTGAATAGCAGCAGGTTGATATTTAAATGAACATAATTCATACAAAACCCATGCATTTTCCATTCTTGGATGGATTTTCTTCTTTGAAATGATATGTAACACTTGACATTTGGCAAAAACAATAATAATATGACTCTAGTTTATGTATACAGACACTCTGGGAAACCCCACTCAAAGTTTTTCAACTTCCCTTTCATGTGAGTCTACATCTTAAAGAGATGGTTGCTAACTCACTAAATGTGAGTTGAGGGAATTGCACCTTCTACAGTAAAAGTTGCAACAGCTTTCCACTTCTATTGCAAAGAAAAAAAAGTCTCAGATTATTCGAGAGCTCAGTACAGGCTTGCAAAAGGTTATGTATCTCCCGACACAACCCATTTTTACAGTTCTAGCTGAAATCTGAGGCAGTAACTGCATGAAGTCCTTCGTTTTCCCCTTCTATTTTCATTGAGTTTCTTTTTTTTAGGAGTTTTTCTCTAAGAAAGACTGACAGAAATTCCTGTGGGTCCAATCCTCCCACAAAGAATAGAGCAGATAATGAAGTATTGGCAGTGCCAGCCAAAGCACAGAAGCTTCCAAGTCCTCTGGCTCACCAAAGGAACATTGCCTCAGCAAATCACATCCCAGAATGACTTTTCAGCTACTAACCTCCGCTTTCTGCAGAAGAACCTCTGGAGCACTTCTATTCTTTGAAACATCAGGCCAATCAAACAATACTTTTTTTGTGAAATATGATAATAATTTTATTCTTTTTTTTCTCTTTTTCCATTAAAGTTTATTTTTTATTTTCTTGAGGCTCCTAACCAAAGTATTTACAATGCGGTTCTCATTTGATCATATTTTAAATGGAGCAAAGGGCTAATTCATGTTCTCTAAAATGCTTAACTGAAACCTTTCAAGGTTCATGGACTGATAGGGAAAGGCCAGTAAACATTAGATCATTGGGGAGGACAGTAAAATTGGCGCTGGGTCCCCATTGCCACTAAAACTGATTTACACAGACGGAAACCGTAACCTGCATGTCATTAAGTGGGGAAATGATTCCCCCTGATGAGCAGCTGTCTCTACCTGCAGTCACGAGATTTGACTCTGCTCCTCGCAAACCTGACAAAGGTTTTATGGGAAAGTAATCACACCCAACAGCCACATCGCTTAAACAACTCTACACACCATGACCTATACAAAACCATGTTATACCAAGTAATACATTTATCTCTTTGGCTTAAGAAGGAAACACTTTTGCAATACCCACCACAACCCAAGGACTTACATTGATCAGCTAAAGATTGGTTGTATGAGCTCAGAACATTGAACAGTCTGTGCAGACAATCTGCTGGTTCAAAAAAAAGCCCCCAGAGGACAGCAAATATTTTCTGAAGCGTCAGTAGCAATGTTTGATTTACTGGTCTTCGGTGGGACATTATGAAAACAGATCTATTTCCATATTATTATAACAAAGATAAATCTATCACGTTGCACATGACAGGACTCTCACTTCCACTGTCCCAGATTTGTATGGGACTCGGAACGGTGGCCATAAAAATCTCTGCACTTTCCCCCCATCTTTCCTCTCTTCCTGCTGCTAACCCTGGAGCCAGGATTGTGTCTGTGCTGTCAAATGATGACTTGAAAAACAGACTTGTGGAGGGATAAAAAGAAATACTGCTGTCTTCATAGCAAAACAGCGGAGGGCAGATGCTGTATATTAGAGCTCAGCTGCAGATTTAAATTTGCCCAAAGACATCAGCGGTAGGAGAAATCACAGGAACCAAAACCATTTTTCCATCATACTACAAACACCTACACTTAAGGGGTGCGACTGTAAGAGTATCCACAAGCAACACTGTCAGTTTCACTATTCTCATGCTTGATTACTTGGATGAGACCCTTATTTTTCCTGCTTTCTGGTTTAAAATACTTAAAGTTTTTTAATGCAAATTTAGTCAGATAGCTCCGAAGAAATGCAGTCACAAAGGACAATGACACCGGCCATTTCTCTGATGATTCTGAACCAAACGTCACACATTTTTTCAAACAACACCCTTGAGTTTTATATTTTGGCTTTTGGATGAATGGCGATGCCCGGTCCGTACGAGAACAGCAGTCCAGAAGCAGCTCTGCTGCTGTAGTGTGCTGCCCTTCATATGTCACTCTCAGCAGACAGCCATAAACGTGTTCAGTGAGTTGTAAAAAAAATGGAAATGGTGCCCCTGATTTTGGAATATGCTGGACATGAAATTTCAAATCTCATTGGGAAGCTATGGGGGTGTGCTGGGTCTGGAGCTGTTTGCCAGTTAAATTGAAGTTGTTCTATCTTGCTTGCCTAGCTGCTACCTCCTCTTCATCCTTCGTGTTTTCCTCTCAATATCCTGATCAAAATGTATGACTTTACTTTCTCTTTTGTACATTTGACAATTACAATTTCCAAAAGTCTTCAAAAAGTTCTTAAAAAAAAAAGAGTTATCTACCCACGTTTGTTTAAAATAAATCACATAGGAAACAGGAAGCACCCGCTTCGAACGTTATCAACCATTAAATGGCCGTTACTACTTATTATCAGCCCCATAAGTAGCGGTCGAAATGCCCCTCCTCTACCTCCTACTACGTTCAAAGTTACACTGCTAGCTTAGCGTGCATCATAACTTCGTATGGTTAGGTTTAGAGTAAAGCATCTCCTGTTACTTTTTGGGTCTTGGTTAGGTTTAGGCACAACGGTAAGGGGGTTAAGTTTAGGTTTGGTCCTCTGGGACAGGTATAAGGTTAGATTTAGGCACAAGGGCAAGGTGGTTAAGTTTAGGTTTGGGCGTCTACGTTTAGGAAATGGGTGACGTCAGCCGAAAAAAAAAGCACACTTCCTGGTTTGCACATGTCACACTCTGCCTGTTAACAGCGAAAATCACGATAATAATGTAACTTTGAACCTGTTAGGAGGTACAGGAGGGACAGTTTCACCAATACGAATGGTGATGATAACAACTAATAACGTCCATTTAATGGACTGACAACATCCGAAGCCGCTACCAATATCACCTAGATTGATTTGATGCTTATGAAACCGTTATGTCTAGTCTCCAACAGTCCCAGTTCATTGCGTTGCTACTCACCCTACATAGCTTTGCTGATAACACTTGGCTGTACACAACGTTCTTTAATGCCCATCATGGCAGACAGAAAAACATTCTTGACACTGTCGCTGTGTGACCTCTGTAGGGTTCAGTTTGGTAATTAGTACCCTTTCAATTTGCAAGTCAAGCTTGTGAGATATGAGGGAAGAACCTACTGGTACTTGGCTCTCACATGTAGCTCCTCGTTGCTAACCTAAGCTGAACGTCATAACTTTCTAGAAAAAAATTGAATGTGAATACGTGTGCTTCAGTTCCTGTTTAGTATCTATCTGCTGCGATACAAGGGAACATGCTTCATCACATACAGTAATTATCAGTCCCAGTCACAACTACCTTCCCTAACATTGTTATTAAAGGCTCACTTCTTACAAAGGGTGTTCACTCGTACAGTTGCCTCTGGTCTTTGATGCTAATGAGTTTTCACATCCTTTTGTGAACATCAGGTTGTGTTTTTCCCCTTCACACTCTGTCTCTTTCTAGGCTGCTGAACATGGAATGATCAAGAGCTTTGACTGCATAAGCTATTCAAACATTTCAATGTGACGATACTGGGTTATCACAAAGGTTAAGGTCTCATAGGTACAGCTTGTATCAGTGGAAGAAACAAGTTAAAACAGCAGGTTAATCAATAAGACCTTTCTGCAGGGTTCTTGTGTAATAAGTGTGTGTTTATCCTTTTTCCAGTGAAGGAGGATTATGCGTCAGATGGAGATGATGACTTGAGTACAGACGCCCTGGTAGAAGAAATGCTCCAAAAAGGAGACACGGCTGTCATCTATCCTGAGGCTCCAGATGATTATCTTCAGCATCAAGACACCCCCGACACCAGTGTCCACACTGAGAATGGTACAGGACGTTGCAGTGTAGACAGCGTTCTCAGATCACACTTAAGTGTTTTCTCTCGAGGCTTCACAGTCACTGAGCTCTCACACTATTACACCTACCCAGTAATTACTCAGCCCCGGGGGCGTGCGCTACCTGCTCCCTGTTTCACCTTAGATGTTAACTTCCCCATTAGCGCCACTCTCTGAGATTATTACACTTGCCATTATTCGTTAAGTGCAACACACAAGGGCCTTTACAACTCCTGAGATTTTGGCTTTCACCTGCTTCCGCTGAGGGGGGAGGAAAGGAAGCAGAGGGTGGGTGTCAGAACCGAGAAACAGCAGCACCTAAATAAATGTGTTGCATCTTTGAGAGCTCAGTCATACATTTCCCACCCAAGGCCCTCACCTGGCCCCCAGGCAACTTAATACATCACCTGTTAATAAGGTAATACTTTACCTGTGTGGGATCAGACAACTGTGACTCCCTTAACTTGCTCAGACGTAGGTAGCTTGTACTTACCAAATTTACATTTTCTTGTATAGATGGATTTTGTTATTAATTTATTTATTTTTTTTGCTTTACTTTTCAAACACAATAGGCATTGAAATATGAATTTGAAGTCTCTGGAAACTATTTGGCTTTGTGTCACCAAGAAGGTGTAAAACAAAAATAAAATGTACCCCCTGAAGCATTTCATGCTAGAGTTTTATACAAAGACCATCTCATATTAAGAAATCATGGAGTAGTAGCTGCTTTGGTTTAAAATTGAAAATTTGATATGGACTGACATGTCACTCTCAGATTTTCTGTTACTATTATTTCAGTTCAGTTTATTTATATAGCTCCAAGTCACAATAGAAGTAATTTCAGGGAATCATACAGAAACATTCACATACATAAAAAAAAGTCAGTTAGTAAAGTTATCTTTCTAAAGAAGCAGCAGATTGTGTTGAATCTTCAATTCATCACAGTCTCCCATCCTGAACCAGCACAAAGGAGACAGAGGAAAGAAAAAACTCCATTTTAAAAGGAATAAACCTCCAGCAGAACCACGCTGAGGACAAGCGGCCATCTGCTTTGATCGGCTGCTTTGAGAAGACAGGAAGTAGAAACGAACGCAGAATGGTCGGTCCAGGTGTACTTTCTATTGGAGGAAAGAAAAACTAAAACATGTTCAGGATTGACATAATTACAAACAGAAACAGGTTGAGTAGAGCAAGTAAAGACAGCAGCAGACCAGAGCAACACCACACCAACTCACCAGCTCAGTGTCTGTGAAATACATCTAACAGGGTTAAGTCAGGTCCTCTGAAGAAGTATTTTGGATAAAAGATGAAACGTTTCAATAAAGAAGAATCCTTCCAGAGAACCTGACTCAACCTTGTTAGATTTATCTACCTGGATTATTGAGCAGCATCAGGACTGCCTGAAATATAGTATTTTTCGTGATGGCTACCATTAGTTACCCAACACAACTGTGGCCATCTTAAACTTGCTGGAGAGGTGAGTGAGCAGTTCTAGACCAACATCCAAGGAGCACTTTTTGAAAGTTTCATTAAAATGTATCCAGTGGTTCATGAGATATTTTGCTAACAGACAAAGTAGGTTGACTCTAATAGTTACAGTTAAACATTTAAGTATAGCTCTCACACAATGAGATAGAGAACTTTACTAAGTGGCTTTTCTACCGTACATATGTGAATGTTCCTGTAAAGTGCCCTGAGACAACGTTGTAGTGATTTGGTGCTTTATAAATAAACTGAATTGAAATTGAACAAGTATTCAGATTATGTGTTGTGAATGACTTGAATCAGCAACCATATCCAAATTAAAGCCATTTTTTGTGTGTTTTCTATGATCATTTGGCTGTGGCAACCATCTTGAATTGGGTTGGCTCCAAAATGTAATCAGTTGTAGATGCACACCCAGTAAACACATTCTAAACAATTCTTTCAATTTCACCCAGTTTTTCATTAAATATTTTGAACATCAAAGGAACACAGTTGTCTTCAAACAGTTACTGACAAAGTTTTAAGCAAATATCTTGCACAATATTTTATCACAGAATATATTTTGGGTTGCAGCTGCGACCACATCAAATTTTAGTTGAAAATGTGTATGATTGAGTTATGATCATTTTTCGTGTTTTTTAACGACAGTGAGATGTATATGTAGTAGTTCACCTGGTAGTTGTCTGCCTATGGAGCAGGATCTCTGCAGTTGTTGATGCACAACATCAAAGAAGCCCCCAGACCTGGGATTTAAGCCCTTTTCTTTCTCTGCCCTTTTCCAGGAACCCCTGATTCATTTTCCCAGCTGCTCACCTGCCCTTACTGTTCACGGGGCTACAAGCGCTATAGCTCCCTGAAGGAGCACATCAAGTACCGGCACGAGAAGACAGAGGAGAGCTTCAGCTGCTCAGAGTGTAGCTACAGCTTTACATACCGCACACAACTGGAGCGACATATGCTCATTCACAAGAGTGGACGAGATCAGGTAAAAAATAAAAAATAAAAATCATCTGACCAGCCTGTCACTGCTGGGCACTGTTGCTTTAGTTTACCGTACATGTACCATATTTTCCAGCCTATAAGTCACACCGGAGTATAAGTTGCATCAGTCCAAAAATGTCTAATAATTTGGAAAAATCCATAAATAAGTCTCTTCGCCATATAAGTCACAGCTGACGCGTTGCGTTTGTTACACGTCACCGTTGACAACCCATAAATGTGGGCCGGTATTGTGCCAAAAATTGATTTGCTACCAAATGGCGGCCGTGGGAGCCACGAATTTAACAAGATTAACACTTAAAAACAATAATTTGTTTGCTCGAAAGAGCTGGACAAAGGTGGCAGACTGTGGTAAGTTGATTGTGTCATTAATAGCCACTTTTACCTATTACATCACACAACGGCATGCCGTACTGCTTTACTGCCATCTAGTGGCTGAAAATGTTATTGTTCAATATCAGAATGAATGAAAACGGTCATATCTCAGCCAAAAATTGGTTTATTCAAATGGGGGAAATAAATAAAATAAGTCACTTTGACATATAAGTCACAGTGTAGGTAAATTAGGCAAAAAAAGGTTTGACTTATTGGATGGAAAATACAGTGCTTATTTTAAATGTGTTAGGTAAAGTACAGTGTAAATTTATTTAGCTAAACCTCATTTTTTACATTTTGTTTGAGCGAGCAAGTCTTGTGAGTTTGCTGCCACTATCTGAATAGTTCAGTTAGCTGTGGCTTGTAATGTGTTGAACCCAGAAGCTAATTAGTTGTAGATGTAATGATTGCTTTCTGAACGTGTCTTTAAAATTTTTCTATTAGTTTGGGAGATGCTGTGGTAGCAGACAGACACAAACTCACACACAGGTCAAAACACTATTATCTACATTTCACATATTGGCAGAGGGAAATAAAAAGTGGGGACTTGCTCAAAACGTTTGAACAATTTTGTAAGTGATGCTCCAACAGTTTCCAAACAGTCCAAATGTTTTTCAGCAGCATGCACTTGTTACGATGTAACTCTACACAAAATCCTATTGCTGTCTCTTTAACAGTTTTCACACATGAAAATAAACATAAACTATTACCCTTGATTGATTGATGGTATCATGACACGAAATAGTGAAAGTTCAAAGGTTGTATTTTTCATTGTGTCTGACTTAACGGATCTTTGACCTCTCATCTGACAGAGGCACATCACACAGTCAGCAGCCAACCGGAAGTTCAAGTGCACCGAATGTGGCAAAGCATTTAAGTACAAGCACCATCTAAAAGAGCACCTGCGCATTCACAGTGGTGAGGAAACAAACTTTGACAACATATAGAAGAAAATTGTGTGTGTGTGTATTTAGATATATATTTAGATATATTTTAGTTCATGGTGTGCTCATTTTTATGTGCACAGTTGTTTCTTTTGGCATCATGGAGCAGCAATTAGAGAAGGGCCTTTCCCAATGGTGCTATTACATCAACATTTGGGCATCATTGAAATGTATTATAGCTTTTTCCTATCGTGCTGCTTAGAATCTAGTTGCCCATTTAGCTTTATTCACTAATGGAAATTGTTTTTCCCACCCCTCTCTTTCTCTTTGTTACACATCCTGTGGTTTTATTCAGGAGAGAAACCTTACGAGTGCTCCAATTGCAAAAAGCGCTTCTCCCACTCAGGCTCGTACAGTTCCCACATCAGCAGTAAGAAGTGCATCAGTCTAATTTCAGTTAACAGCAGACAACGCTTGGGGAACTCCAGAAACCAGTCCCAAGGTCCATCGCCAGTGCTGCCCGCATCACCCTTAGTCCACTGTGGTCAGAGCAGAGAGAAACTGGAGCAGAGCAAGCTCTCGCAGGAACAGTTGCCCATCATCCAGATCAAGACAGAGCCTGTGGATTACGAGTACAAGCCAACAGTGATGACACCTGCAGTGACTGCTATGAGCAGTGGGGTGTTCAATGGGGGCGCGGCAGCTCCTCTGCAGGGTACAGTACAGGCGGTAGTCCTGCCCACAGTGGGGCTGGTATCACCCATCAGCATCAACCTGGCAGACCTGCAAAATGCGCTCAAAGTTGCAGTGGATGGTAATGTCATTCGCCAGGTGCTGGAAAACAAAGGTCAGGTGAACTCAGGGTTAACCACTGGAACTCTCCACCACCCACAGCAGCAGCTCATCTCAGCCATCAGTCTGCCAATCGTGGGTCAGGACGGAAACGCAAAAATCATTATAAACTACAGTTTGGATACTAACCAGGGCCAATTTTCAGCCCATAATCTGAAGAAAGAGCAAGCGTCACCGACTCAAACTGCTGCTGACATGTTCAAGTTCCAGAAACACCCCGAGGATCTCACTGTCAGAAGCAGCAGTGTTCATGAGACTCAAGAAAAAGAGGAAAAGACCACTAAAACATGTCTCCTGTGTGATAACTGTCCTAGAGGGTTGGACGCACTACACGCCCTCAAGCACTCAAGCACTGGTGTCCGGTTAAATGGAGCAGGTTTGGATAAGTCTGAGTCTGCGGTTGCTGCACTGCTGTCAGATGGAGGACTCTGTAACCACCCTAAGAATGTCTTGCCCCTACTCAAGGCCTATTTTGCCTTAAATGCAGAACCTTCCAAGGATGAACTGGCCAAAATCTCTGAATCAGTGAGTCTGCCAATCCATGTGATAAAAAAGTGGTTTGACAAAATGCAGGAAGGTCAAATATCCCTGGGTGCTCCAACACCTCCTTCAGAAGAGGAGGATACCTGTGAAGCTCACACTGTGGTATCTCTTGTCCCAGAAAAGGACACATCTACTATAAACCCGTCTTTAAGCCAGGACAGTCCTACAGAGGCCACACCAGCAGAGGTCAATGGTAGTCACAGCTCTCCTGCCTCCCCTACTCCATTAAGTGTTAAAGCTGAGGGTCCCATTCAAGCTAATACACCCCAGAGCACTGAGGGACCACTGGACTTGTCACTGCCAAAGCAGGCTAGAGATGAAGCAGAAAAAGTGGCCCCTAAAACTTGCATTTACCCACCTGCTTCATTTCACTCCAATAATGAGGAAGAACCCCTGAACTTAACTTGCACAAAGAAAGACACATCACCACTGTCAGCCATGGGGAGCAGCCCCGTCACACTGTATGCCAGCCAGCCAAGTGCCAAACCTCTCGACATTGTTACCACAATGCAATGTCTAAGAGCCTTATCCACCAACAATAAACAGACTATCCTGATCCCTCAGCTGGCTTACACTTATACCACTACAGCTAACAGCCCTGCAGGAACTGAAATGGACAAAACCATCCACCTCAACGGAATCAAGGTGAGCAGCTACGTATGTCCCTCGCAGGTTTCCTTACTTTGTTTGGACTGCAGTCACAATATCATGTCGCAATGAAAGCTGTTTAGCTTGGGTCAGTTCTAATACTGGCATGTCATTAGAAAGGCATCTCACTGGTGTAGCAGGAACGATGCAACTGTTGCAGACTAGTTGGCAACTCAAAATCACAACAACAACAACAACAAAAAAGAGAGAAAATTTTCAACTGCAATCTCAGTCAATTCTGAGTGTATGCCAGTGGTGGAGAAAGTACTCAAACACAGCTCTTAAGTAAAAGTACAAATAAACAGACATAAATGTACTCTAGGAAAAGTAGAAGTACCATATTAATATTTTTACTTAAGTAAAAGTAAATAAGTACTTGCTTTTAAAAATACTTAAAAGTATTAAAGTAAAAGTACTTGCTGAA
>JARVLU010000600.1:5172812-5184872 GCA_031762415.1 Simpsonichthys santanae | reverse complement strand
AGATCTAAGATGTGAACTAAGAAAAACACCAACTAAAAATACACTAAGCACTAATATCATAGAATAACATTACTTCAGCAGCACGAACATCTGTCTAAAGGACCTGACTTAACTTTGTTAGATAATTTCAAAAAAGTTTTTTTTTCTACTTATTTATCACTGATGAGCCCCATCCTCATTGAAACCAGGTCTGTTGCTAACAGTATAACAAAGAACTGTTATATGTTAATACTGTATACTGTTATACATATGTTGTATGTTATAGGAGAGAAAAGGTGGATGTATAAAGATCTGGTGAGAATTGCAATAACATCAATTACTAATCAAATTAACTCCATTTACCTCGTATGTTTGAGATAACTCCCTGGTTTGCTCTGGATTTTCTTTCTTTTGCATAAAATGGCTTGCTGCTCGGGGTTGAGTATCCTTTAGAGTCACATGACTAAGGTCTCCATCCAGGGCCACCAAAGGAACAAAGTGAGGGTAGGACTGAAGATCTGAATAAACTTCTTGTTCTTTGTTCAAAGTATTCAGACTCACAGGCTCCAGAGGTCCAGGTTGAACTCTTTTTAATGGCAGCTGTGTGTCTGTAAGACTTGGAGCAAGTTGCTGGGACTCAGAAGTCACCAAGCCTGCAGCAGGTACAGCTACCACAAGGCTTTTATTTCTGTGGATTTGACTGAGTGACTTCTTTGATGCTTGTCTGAACAGCAAACCCATCCTTCTTCTTTTCTCCTGGGCATCAGGTGACATGTCTTTTCTTGGAGAAACTTTGAGGTGAGATGAACCAGAACCCACCAAAAGGGAAAATGCTGTTGTTACTTGCTGGAGAACTTCAATTTGTCTAAAACGATCTGTATGAGAACAATAAAAGAAAAGTAAACAATGGGTCATCATTTCAACAAAAGCACTGCGGGTACAAACAGTGATTGAAAAGCTGGTCAGTTTTCATCTCTGGTGGTTTTGAGGTGTGAACATGCATGAACTTGCAGCATTTAGTGCTAATATTTAAATATCCATCCATCCATTCATCCATCCATCCATCCATCCATCCATTATCTTTTACCCGCTTCTTCCTTTTTGGGTCACAGGGGTCACTGGTGCCCATGTCCAGCCATCAGTGCGAGAGGGGGGCACACCCTGGACAGGTCGCAAGTCCATCACAGGGGCACATGGAGACAAACAAGACAAACAACCATTCACACTCTCACTCACACTTAGGAACAATTTAGTTACCAATCAGCTTAACATGCATGTTTTTAGTCTGTGGTGGGAAACGGGAGTAACTGGAGAAAACCCACACATGCATGGAGAGAACACATAAATTCCACTCTGAAAGGCCCCCGGCCAGGATTTGAACCAGGGCTACCAGCTTTCTGAGAAGCAGCAATTCTACCAACTGTACCACCGTGCTGCTCCCTTTGTAACCTTTGACTTGCACGTTTAAAAACATTACTATTTGATTCATTCTAAGTGATGTATTTTTACTCTACATGTCTGAATGTCCTTTGGGTGCAAAGTGCAATGGGTTATACCCAAAGGTGGGGCCTGGCACTCTGACCCTGGCTTACCAAAGCTGGCTCTAGTGACATGGAGCATCAACCGGTGAGGAAGGAGCCTCAGCTTGTGTGCGAGGTTGAGAGGTACTGACTCAATATAGTTGGGCTCCTTGACACACAGCATGGACTCCAGAATCAATCTATTGAGGAGGCTGGACCTCATTCCACTCTGGAGTTGCCCATAGTGAGAGGAGCTGAGCTGGTGTGGGTCTACACTTAGCCCCCTGGCATGGTACCTGAGTGTTGGAGCTTTCCTTGGTATAATAGAGGGTAGCTTTCCTGCACCTGCTTGTGGAGGGATGGGCTCTAACTGTTATTAGAGCCTACACACCAAAAAAAAAAAACATTCTGAGTACACAGCCTTCTTGGAGTCCTAAGTGTAAGTGCTAGAAGGTGATCCAGCTGGGGACTCCTTTATTCAGCTGGGAGACTTTAATACCCATGTGGGTAATGACAGCGTGACCAGGAGGAGCACTATTAGGAATAATGGTCACACTGATCTTAACCCAAGCTGTGTTTTGTTGATTGATTCTGTGCTAGACACGATTTGTTCATTACAAAACACCATGATGGAACATAAGGGTGTCCAGAAGTGCACATGGAACCGGTACACCTTAGGGTACATTTCAATAATTGACTTTGCAGTTGTGTCAGCTGAGCTGCAGCCATATGTTTGGGATGCTTGGATAGAGAGAGGAGCTCAGTTGACAATTGTTCACCATCTGGTGGTGAGTTGGATCAGATGGTGGGGGAAGATACTGGACAGACCTAGTGACTAACATTAAACATGAAATAGGAGAGTTTGCTGAAAATGCCTGGCAGAAGAACCCATCAGAAATATCTTCAACTAACAGATCTAAAACAACTTAAATTACATCCTAGCTGAGGCAGGGACATTGAGTTGGAGTGGACCATGTTCCATGCCTCCATTGTCAAGGTGCCTGTCTTGATCTGTGGTTGCAAGTTGTTGGTGATTCTCGCAGTGACCATCCTCAAAGTCTGTGGTGGACACCCCGGGTTAGTGGGCCATCAAGCTGAAGAGAAGAGTTCTATCGGGTCTTGTTGGCTGGCAGAAATCCAGAGGCTGCCGATGAGTATAGGCAAGTCAAGCATACTGCAGCCCTGAATGTTGCTTAGACAAAAACTTGAATGTGGTAGGAGTTTGGTGTGGCCTTGGGTAGAGACTCTTGATTGGCTCTGAGGAGATTCTGGCACACCATCAGGCAGCTGAGGCTGGAAAAGCATCACTTTACCAACAATGTTCAGTGAAGGTGGGGTGCTGTTGACCTCAACCAGTGATGTTGTCAGGAGGTAGAAGGAATACTTCTCAGATATTATCAGTCCCACTGGTATGTTTTCCACGTTTGAAGCTGTCAGTGGACTTCAGGAATAGTTTGTCCATAACCCGTAAGGAGGTCACAGAGGTAGTTAAAAGCTTCTATGGTGGTAGGGTTTAGGGGGTGGATGAGATCCATCCGGAGTTCCTCAGGGCTTTGGATGTTGCAGGGCTGTCTTGGCTGACACACCTTTGCAACATTATGTGGCCATCCAGGGTAGTGCCTCTGGATTAGCAGATGGTTCACCTCTTCAAAAAGGGGGACCAAAGAGTGTGTTCCAATTATAGGGGCATCACTCTCTTTACCCTCCTTGGTAAGGTCTATTCAAGGGTACTAGAGAAGCTGAAGAAGAATTTTGTTTGCTTAGGATGTGAAATGTGTTTCTGTTCCCCACTAGCTCATCCTGGCCCTGGTCAACCTAGCCCAGGTCTTCCCCAGCTCCACACAATTTTGTTGATCTTGCATGTCACTTTTGAGGCAATCAACAATGGAAATTATAGAGTTACAAGTTAAAACAAAACCGGAGAACTCTGTGCTGTTAGAAAAAACACAGCCAAAAGATACACGTGTCTATTAAGCTATACAGCAGTGTCAGCCAAAGGCTGGTGGGTAAAATGATAAATGATAAATGGACTGTATTTATATAGAGCCTTTCTATCTAATCAAGATTCTCAAAGCACTTACTTTGTACATGACACAATCTGTGCCCACACACATTCATACAGCAACCTACTACAACTCTATAAAGCCATTCTGAACAAATCATTCTAAAAAGACTAATCAGTGCTTTTCAGATCACATTCATACACTGATGGGATGCACATCAGAGGCAATGAGGGGTTCAATGTCTTGCCCAGGGACTCTTCAGTGTCTGACTGCATAGTGGTGGAATTGAACCCCCAACTATCTCATTGGAGGACAACTGCTCTCATTGTTCATCCATGGCTGCCCTTAACAGTTTAAGAAGATAAGCTAATGCTAGCTAATTTGAGCTTGGTTACTATATTTGAAGTTGTGCATAGAAGTGGGTCAGTGAACCAATCAATGGCCATAAAATGACGTCTGAACTGAACTGAAGTGTGCTGACTTCAAATCTTCAGCACCAGTCAGTATGCAAAGAAGCCCATGTTTCTGGATTCCAAAAATTAAGCTGGAAGTGAGATGGACTACCCAAAGCAAAAACTCAGAACCTGGCCCAGGATCTGGTCTAGGCCAAATTGGACAGGGCCAAACAATGCAAAATAACTAAAAGTTCTCAGCCTCTTTTCTGGAGGCTGACTCCTTGTTGTTGAAAATTATGTCTATTATAGTTGAGTCATTTGCAAACTGATTTGTGTTGTTTTGACTGACAGGCTGTATTTGAAGAGTAAGTATAAGAGGGGAAACAAACAGACAATATACTGGAGTTCTGTAAAGGTCCAGTATCTAGTGTGATGATGGTATGAGAAGTGCCTGTTCATGATACTCTATGGCCTATTGAGTACAAGTCCATAATCCAATTAATCCAATTGCAAAGGTATGTGGCTAGGTCCAGTCAGGTCAGTTTGGTGGCCAGCCTGTTAGAGGTGATAAAGTAGATGGTGGAGATTTAATTGTTGAATAGCATTGTTACATGGCAGCCTGGCTCTTTCAGGTGTGACTGGGCAGTGAGACAGTGTCCTCTGCTGACCTGCTTGCTCTAATGGTAAACAGTTGCTGATCCAGTGTGGTGTGGCATTCTGTCTATGAATGAGATACAGTCTTTCAAAACATTTCGATATTCCGGAGGTGAGCATGATGAGAAGTCATCCATAGACCTCTCTGCTGTCTGCAGCTTTGGGGTGGAAATAATAGTGGCAGTCTTTAAACAAGTGGGTACTATAGCCTGTTCCAGAGAGACGTTGAGGTGGGCTGGACTTGGAAGTTCAGTCCTCCACTCCTTCTACAGGTGTGCAGTGGAGAACATCCTGTGCTCCAGCATCAATGTGTGGCATGGAGGCTGCACAGCTGCAGAAAGGAAAGCTCTGCAAAGTGTAGTGAAGGCTGCACAGAAGATGTTGGAGTCAGCCATCTGCATCATGAAGGACCCCATTCACCCAGCACACATACTTTTTGCCCCGCTGCCCTCAGGAAGAAGGTTCAAATGTAGAACCACTAGACTGAAGAACAGCTTCTCCCCTGAAGCTGTTACACTAATAAATCCCCAACCAGGAAAATCACTGTAAAAACATCACTGTAATACCACTTTAATTGGTGATATCTGACTTATCTGCACTGCTGATTATCTTATGCTGCTGTATTTATTCTTACCCATCTGCTCACCATGGACTCATGTTTGGGCTGCAGTTGTCACACCATACTGTTTTGCATTATTAGTGTTTAGCATATATCTTAGATCTTATGGCGTGTCATTTGGCATTTGTTTGGTGCATATCTTAGTGTACAGTAAATCTTAGATCCTTGTATACTGTTTCTTTTTACACTTCATATTGTTGCTATTGTTGGGTGTAGCTGAGACCCTGTTTATATAATTTCGTTCCACCTCATGGACCACATGCGATGAAATGATAATGAAATTGACTTGTACTTGAACTTGAAGCGAGTGGCAAAACAGTGGCTAGCTCACCTGCACATTGCTTTGAGACCTGCCTGGAAACCTTACCTGGACCTTGTTGGACCTGGACTTTGTTGAAGAACCAGTTAACTCTCTTCCTCAAAAGTTCCTATAATAATAAGTAACAGTACTGGGGCAATGCTTGTTTTATTAAATTTATTTTTTAATGTTATCAGCAGTTCAGATTACCTGGACTTCTTGAAGATTCTGAATAGGGTGCCATCTGGGGAATCTGCTGTACACTTGGGTGACTTTAGTGCTCATGAACGCAAGGATGGAGTTATCTGGAGAATTGTGATTCAAAGGAATTAATTCCTTGATCTGAACCTGAGAGATCCTTATTGCACTTTTATACAAGGCATAGGTTGTCCATGACAAACATCCTGTTAGAGCAAAACATAGTAATGTGTACTTGGTATCAGGCCACTTGGGGTCAAAGATTGATGTCTGATTTTGTGCCAGACCAGCAGCTCTTTGTTGTGTACACTCGGGTAAAGAAAGGTGCAGAGCAGTCAACTGATCAACACCTGGTGATGAATTGGATCCCGTGGTAAAGTGGGCCGCTGGACAAACCCTGAAAACCCAAACAAATAGTGAGGGTGAAATATGAACATCTGGCCAACATCTGTGAGATCATGGATAATTTGGGAGTTTGGGACAGCTTTTTCACGCATCCGGGGAAATGGAATCCGTAGCAGACATGAACAATTCTGTACCAATTCCAAAATGTCAGACCCTTCTTGTAGGATTTGACCAACTGGTGGAAGGAGGAGGAAGCTCAGACTCAGGACTTCAACTGGAAGCTGATTTTTTTTTTTTTTTATATTTTTTTTTTTTTTTTTTTTTTTTAAATAAGCAACATGCAGTTGTGTGAAAGTGACTTGAAAAAAAAATTGCAAAAAGAAAGAAATGCAAAAAATAAGAATGAGTTGAATCCAACTTGTACCAAAATACAGTAAATGGTCTATACCAAGCCCCTAGCTATAGCATTTTAGTGCTCTCATCTATCAAATCCTAAACTGAAACCCCATGTGGAGCTTGATGATCCTCTGACACCTGAGCAATGTATCAAATCTCTCTGATGAAACATGTGACAACTGATGCTCCAGAAAATTTGAGTAATGTGTGATGCAGTTTAATGCTTTAGACCTCATCAACAACCACCTGCTTGTATCAGTTTTTCATGTGAATCGTGAAGCACTCTTTCACTCACACCCAATATAGTCCACCAAACACCAAAGCATACTTTGCCCAAAGTCATAATGTGTGTGTAGATGCATTAGGCCCACAGGAAAATTACACTGGCCTATATTAGTAGAGCATATTTTTCCAATGTACCAGCATTTTATCAGCTCTTTTATGATAGTAGTAATTTTATTTTGGACAGAAAAGTCAAACAAAAAAATATAAAATTCTGCCCTGATTATGCTAATTCTGCATAATAATTGTTTTAAGGACATTCTGCACTGTTGATGCTAATCGTGTGAATGCTTGTGAAGCATTCACACTATTGAGATTCATTTTTCTTCTGTACATTTTACGGCATCTTTCGCGTTCCACAAGTTTATGCTATTTCAAGAAATCATATATCAAAACATTTAGCTTCTTCCGGGAGAAGGCTACTTTTGGTACAACTTCAACTTTTTGAAATATTGAGTCTTTTCTGCCACTTTTTTCTCAATGGAAATAAATTGAGCTTATTTATTGTACATCCTTCAAATTTTTAAATTTGTTTATATTTTACTACTCCTTTCACATTTTCTTTTGGTTCAGCTTCTTTCAGCTTCCTTGTGCAAATTTAAGCTTTTTTTCCAGCTACTGCATGGTACTACTTTCAGGTACTACTGGTACTTTCAGCTAATTTCAGCTGGGTTATTTGTTTTTTTCAGCTGATTTGTGCATTTTTACTTTTTTTTTTTTTTTAACTTTTTCTAACTTCTTTCAGCTAATTTCAGCTTTTTATGATCCTTTCATTTTATTTATGCAAGTTTTAGTTTTGTCTGCGATTTCAGCTACACTTTAGCTGTTTTTATGCTAATTTAACTTTTTTGGCCTAACTCCACATTTTAGCACTCGTTTCAAAAATGTACAGCCTAGTTCAGCAAAAATGTGCTCTCTCCACTTCCTTCTGGTAATTTAAGCTTCTTTATACTTTTTTAGTTTCTTTTCAGCATTTTTTATTTATTTATTTATTTATTTTTGGCTAATTTCAGCTGTTATCATATAATATTCACTTTTTTGTGCTCACTTCTGTTTCTTTCAGCCTAATTAGGAAAACATGTTCTTTCTGCTGTCATCTTGTAATTTAAACTTGTCCTACTTTTTCAGCTACCCTTTTAGCTTTTTTGATGTTGTTGTTTTAGCAAATTTCAGCTGTTTTCTGATAAATTCAAGTTTTTGTGGTAATTTCTGCTACTTTCAGCTTAATTTACATATTTATGGTAATTTCAGTTTGTTATTCTCCTTTCAGTCTGCTTATGCTAGTTTGATATTTCAGCTATTATTTAGCTGCTTTATTATAATTTGAGGTCTTTCAGCTAATTTCACACATTTTTTACACACCTTTCACCTTTTTTCAGCCTAATTCAGCAAAAATGTGCTTCATCTACTTCTTTCTGGTAACTTTGAGCCTCTTTATGCCTTTTTTGCTACCTTTCAGCTGTTTTTCTGCAAATTTTAGCTTTTTCAAAAAACAATTTTCACTTTTTGTGCTCATGTCTGTTTCTTTCAGCCTAATTGTGCAAGCATGTGTTATTTCTGCTTTCTTCTGCTAAGTTAAGTTTGTTGTAATCTTGCAGTTAGCTTCTGAGCAGTTTTTAGCTAATTTCAACAGTTTTCAGATAAATTCAAGTTTTTCAAGTTAATTTCCTAATTAACTTCTTTATTCTTATTTCAGCTTGTTGCGCTCCTTTCATATTTTTTCTGCTAGTTTCAGCTTTTTTCGGCTACTATTTAGCTCTTTTGATGCTAATTTGAGTTTTTTCAGCTAATTCCACTTTTTTTTTAAAATTTTTTTTAGCTCATTTAATTTCTTTCTGCTTCCTCCTGGTAGCTAAAGCTTCTTTATGTCTTTTGAGCTATATTTGTACTTTTCAGCTTTTTTTTTTTTTTTTTTTGCTTATTTCAGCTGTTTTTTGCTAGTTTTATCCTTTATGTAATATTTTGCTAAATTTACATTAAGGCTAACAATAGCCTAATTTCCATTTAGCTTTTGTATCAGTTTAAGCTTTTTTTTTTTTTTTTTTAATCAAATTTCAACAATATTTAAAATGCTAATGGGTAAATCTTCAACAAATTTTTCTAGTATTTACAGTTCAGGTTTTGGACTTTTCACCTTATCTTCTGCTTCTTTAGGAGCTTTCAACAAAATCATTCAGCAATTAGCATTCACTTTGCTTTTTTGCAGGAAAGGCAAATTTCACTAGTTTAATTTAATTCAGGGTTATCATTTCCTGAATAACTAAAAATCTACACGAGTTTACTGCTACAGCTTTGACTTACTGCTGATATCTGGATTTTCAAAGTCCACTCGGCTCCTCTGGGCCTCCAGAAATAATTGGAGGGTTATCCCGCTTGCCTGTGACTGGTATCTGAGAAAGCGAACTGGAATCCTTCCAGAGAGGTCAGGCTCATCAAGGCCGAAGCCGAGTTCCAAGAGAGCCTCTTCTGGGTCATCATTCCACAGATTGGACATATCCATCCTGCTAATATCAACAAAGTAAAGGCAAAATAAATAAATAAATAAATAAAGCTCAGATTTATATGGTACTAACATTTACTTAGTTTGTTTCATGTTGTTTACAGTCACACAAACACATAAGAGACAAAGACTGAAGGTGCAGATACAGTGGGGTCATGTGAAGACATTTCTTTTAGCTGCATAAAAGTTGCCTCAGGTTTTTCAACAAACTGAACTGTTCAAAAAATTTCTCATCTCTTGAGGAATGAAAGGGTCTTTATGTTTGAAATAAATAAAAATAAAATAAACATGTCTATGGTATATTTTCAAACTAAGTGTTGGAGAACAAGTTCAAGCTCTGCACACTCTGAACAAAGTCTGCCAGACTGAATGAACCCCTGAAGATAAATACCAACAAAATGTTAAAAATAGTTTACTACAGTGAATAATTGTACTTAATGAGGTTTCATCTTGTTTGACTCTGAGAAAGAAAATGAAACACTGTGAGGGCAAAGTTATATAGCACAATGAAGAAAAAACCCACAGATGTTTTACCAGTGTGTGAGTCTTGTTGCGGTGAGTCCTCTATGATGATGGAGGAGGGGAGGCCCAAGGCTGCTCCAGTAAGGAAGACATACTCTGATGTCAGGTTTCTGAGGGAACCCAGGAGCAGCAGGTGTACGGCAAGTGGATATCCTCCCAAGGTAAGTAGTATAATCCTCCAACAGAGGTAATCCACAGGTAGGCTACCAGGAGGTGGGGAACAGGTGAGTAGACAACAAAAAGTTTACATTGGCAGGTCTTGTTGACAGACAGGATGGAGAGTCAGCTGAGCTTCTTCTTGTGTATTTTGCAGGTGAGCAAGGAGGAGAACAAAACAAGTTCAGATCTTTCTGGAAATGGCCAGAAGTCTAACCAAATCCACTAAAGGCAGGTTGACGTAAGACACTAGACCAGACTGCAGAGATGAATGTTGTTGTTCCTTCTTGACAAACATTTATCCTTCTCCTGTGAGGAATTAACCAGGTGACTGACTGGAGACAAGGCAGATGGGAACAGGTTAAGGCAAACATTACAGGTATTTTCCTTATTAAAAAAACAACAACACAATTCATAATGCAGAAATCCAGTGCAGACAGGGGTCAAGGTACAAAAAAGCAGAATTAGACTTACGGAGCTGATGGGGGTTGGGCAGCGGCAGGAACCAGGGACAGGTACAGGACTGCTAGAAGGCTGGCAGCAGGACGACGTCAGAAAACCTGGCAGGAAACATAGTTGATGAAAAATGGACAAGGGGCGTAAGAGACAGATGACAAGAGGTTTTAGCGCGAGCGTATACAGGACAGACTGAAACTCATTCTTTTTTTCATGAGTCACTAGAGGTCAGCTTGAACCAGTAGAGGTGGTCTTAGTAATGCAGGGTGCTGAAACAGTTTTGAGCCCATCAGAATCTTGGAGATGTGGGTCACATAAAGACAAGGGCAATGGGCAAGGCAGCCGACTCGGGGCCCAAAGGTCCCAGGCTCAATCCCCGGTCATTGCACATCCTGTGGTGTCTCTGAGCAGGACAGCCAATCCTGAATTGCTCCCTGGGCGCTTATATTGGGTGTATCCCAGGTGCAATGGTTAAATGCAGAGACGATTTTGTCTTTGTATGGGAACATTCAATGATGACAACACATAGCAGTTTATTTTATTGTTAGTACAAGCAGGTGGGCCAGTGCTGGGAGATTGAAAGTTAGTGTGACTTTGTATTATCTCCACTTCTAATCTCTGAGTAACACACAGCCTGACTGAAGGGAGTAGTTACATGTACTGATCTTCCCTGTTGTCAGAGCATATGGCTGCAGAACGAAACTCTGACATGTCATCTGGTTGGATGTTTTCTGAACCTGGAAGATGGATTTGTCAATGGACAAAATAAATAAATAAAAGGTCATCTGGTCTCTTTTCAGCACCTCTGAGATATTCCAGCTTATCGTAGTTTGTTCAAATAACAAAATGATGTTCAACACCCACTAATGGTGCCGTACCTCCAGGGCCAGTTTGGAGCGAGACGCTCTCTGTTATAAACTTGTTTGTACATGTAGTTTCCCCATGCAGACAGGATTTTTATTTTTCATTTTTTCAGTTTTGGCCTTTTGTCTAGGTTTTCATAAAAATAAATAAATAAACGAACAAACAAACCACAACAATAATGGCTGACATCAGGATACAAGTATTTAAGATTTTTATTTGTCATTCACACCACATGTATGTGGTGTGAATGAAATTATGTACACAGGGTCCCAGTTACATCCAACAAAAATATATATATAAAAAAAAAAAAAATAAATAAAATTCCAATAATAAGATCTATGATATGAACTAAGAAAAATATTAACTAAAAACACACTACACTAAGATTTGACCCATTATTTCACCAGTCCTTCCTCCTTCCACCTCACCCCACATTCCAGCTCACCGTCTGGTCTTATCACATCTCAAATGATCCCTTCTTCTTGATTCAACCACTAATGTCTGTGGAATCACATATTGTACATCTGCTGATATTATCGCTGGAGGTAAAAGACCTCCTGGAAGTTCACTGATCACACATTCATGGATTTAACCCTGGCAGACTTCCTGACACTAAAAACAGGGAGCGATTACTATTGATGTTAAATAATTTACCATCTCAGCAGCTTTTTTCTTTCACACATGCTCATAAAGCTGGTTTTCAAACAACAGAAGTAACCTAGGTGTGATCCTTATAGTATTTTATCAGTTATGTATAGGGCTCATAATAACACATTACCTTTAAATATCCAAAGACATTTTATAAAAAGACAAAGTTATTACAATCTCAAAGGGATAGAGATATTCATCAAACCAAAATTCAGAACCAGCTTG
>JARVLU010000600.1:5047041-5057539 GCA_031762415.1 Simpsonichthys santanae | reverse complement strand
ACACCTCATTCGCTCCACTCTGGGACCCTGAGCAAGGCCCTTAACCCCCACCATCTGCTCCCTAACAGGTCTCTCATTGAAAATGAGTTCTCGTGCCTCAATGAGACTAACCTGGATAAATAAAGGTTAAATGAAAAAAAAAAAATACAAACAAAATAACTGCAGTCCTTCCCTTAGGGTACAATATGGAAAAAATAAATAAATAATAAACCTAGAACAACTGTATAATTCACAACATAATATATCAACTAAAAACTGCAAAAGAAATACAGGAATTAAAGTTTTGGCATTTGGTGAAGGAATGAACATAATTGATGCCTTTCATGCCAAAGTTTTGGATTAGAATCATCTGAGATTAAAATCCTTTTGGTCAAAATCTTGAAAATCTAATTTTGTGTCAAGTCATGAATATGAGATGGCACACAGTATCTGCTGTGAGTGACTCTCAGCTACTACCATATCAAACTTTAGCTGAGAATGTGTAAAAATGACTCAGTTACAGATATGATTTGCTGAGGCAGCCATCTTGACATAGGGTGATACACACCGAACACATGAACATACAGTTACATGCAAACACAACATCTGGCTTTAGTTTTAGAGGCTGTTGAAACATTGTCAAAAGTCTGACTATATTCTAATTTCAGGTTGTTGTAAAAATGCGTCCACTCTGTTTTAATTTTGCTCCAGGTTAGTTGATGTTTGCAGGCATCAGCTTTACTTTGGTCTCATCTATCCAAAGGACTTTCCAGAAGTCATGATTTATTCAGATGAAACTTCTCAAACCTCAGTCATGTTGCCAGTTTTGATTCTAGATAAAAATCAGATAAAATAAAATATTTTCTCCTGCATCTCTTCCATTCAAGCTGTGCTTGTTCAGTTTTTTTTCTAACCATCCTGTCGTAATGTGCTGAAATGTGATGAGCATTGTCCCCAACACATGTTTAAGATGGCTGCCACAGCTGATCAACATTAGCCGACACAAAATTGGCTTTGCCTTGGTCATTTTCACAGATATCGCAATTCATTGCACATAAAAGCACAACCACTGGACTGATTTAGAAGAAACCTTCAGAAAGCAGTCTTTGAAAATACATTAACAACTGATAGACATTGCAAGTCGCTTGAATTCAAGATGTCACCACCTCTAATATACTTTGTCAGGATTAAAATGCCTATAACTTATTCCAAGTGACAGATAATGAGGTAAAGCTTTTGTGGTAGAAGCTGAGAGACATCTACAATGCATATTCTTGCAAATTCGTATGACTATGCTTATTGCTGCTATCCATGCTTTTTCATTCAACCTTTATTTATAGAAGTGAATCCCATTGAGACTTGGGGACTCATTTACAAGAGACCTCATAAATGCTGCTTATCTTATGCTGCTGATTTATTTCATGCTGCTGTGTTCATTCATGCTCATCTGCTCACACAGACTCAAGTTTGTGCTGTTGTTGTTCAGCGTATTGTTTTTGTACTATTAGTGCTTAGTGTATTCTTAGTTTAGCTTATTTCTTAGTTCATACCTTAGATCTTGTTACAGTTTATCTTTACAATTTATACTTTTGTTGGATGTAACTGGGACCCTATGTACACAATTTTGTTCCATCACATGTACCACTGGTGAGAATGACAGTAAAGAACCTTGACTTGACCTTGACTTGATTGTCATTCATAAAAGTGGTCCTAACTCTGCCCCCTCAGATTATACTAGTTTGAAGCTCTGGTAGCAGGCAATATGCATTCCTTCAAGTAAAACTAGGTCTTATAATAAATAATACAGTTTTCTAATTTAGTGGTGTATTTACCTCATGCAAAACCTAAAAGATAAAACCTGGATGTCCTCTCCTGATAATATATTAGATGTTTTGGGGTAAAGCTTTTGCCTTTCTACATGAGCTGGACGAGTGTTTTCTGCTCAAAGTGGGTGAAGTCCACCCCTGCAGCCATGCATATTAATCAGGGCTGCCTCACTGGTCCTGGTGAGCCAGCCTTGTTTATACAGGACACAGACCAACAGTTTTTCTCTTTTTATTGCTTCAAATTCAAGTAAATGTCGACATAAAGTGCTTAAAGTTGGAAAGAAAATGGTCCTGAAGATGAAAGTCACAAATAGTGCACTTTTGTACAGTACTGTATTGTATTTTTTTAAAAATTCACATTCACACTTTTTCTTTTATTCACTCTGAAGTTAATGTCTTCTGGACCAAATAAACATCGATCCCAAACTAATCAAGGAGCTTCTCGTGTGCGAGTGCAGAAAGCCTGTGGGTGAAATGGTTTAGTATTGTAATTAATTGTATCAACAAACTCTAAACTACAATGGAGGTGGCACAGTCGGTAGAGCTGCCAGCTCAGCAAGAAGGTTGCCAGATCGAATCCTGACCGGGGTCTCTTCTGGGTGGAGTTTGTATGTTCTCTCTATGCCTGTGTGGGTTTTCTCCGGGTACTCCGATTTCCTCCCACATATCAAAAACGTGCATGTTAGGCTGATTGGTAACTCAACCGTCCATAGCTGTGAGTGAGAGAATGAATGGCTGTTTGTCTCGTATGTCTCTGTGTCCCTGTGATGGACTTTCAGCTTGTCCAGGGTGTCCCCTGCCTCTCACACAGTGACTGCTGGATATGGGCCCTAGAGACGCCTGCAACCCAGAAAGGAAGAAGTGGGTAAAGATGATGGATGGATAGATGGATAAACTACAGTGGGCATTTCATTCTTTCCCTTCCTGAAAGAGGAGAAAGTTAGACTAATTTGGTTACTTTAGTCTATTCTTCTTTTTTGTTCGACTGCTCTTTTCTTCTTGGATCACGACAGAGAGCGAACTTGCACAAAGATTTAGTTACTGTTTTTATGACAGATTGTCTTTCCAGACACATCCACCAACCACAAGCTACTACAGCCCACAAGCAGACGACTGCCTTTGAGGGTGCCTGAGGGAGCCAAAGGGGTGTTAAGGGCTTTGTTCAAGGGTCCAGAGTAGGGTAAATTGTAGGTGGAGGCAGCTGTGGTTGCTTCACCTTTCCCACCAAAATTGTTAATAAAATTTAAATCGGGGGTTTAGAACCCATGCCCACTCAATCACATGCTTGACTTCTCTAACCTCTGGAGAATATTGTTTTTCACACAAGGTGGCTGAGACAGCACCATATGAAATATGAGAAATGCACATTTATTTTGGTTGTATTTACACAGAATGCCCTGCGTTTTAGCCCACTTCCTGCTTTTGGAGCGGTCTCCAGTCTGCCTGCATTCACAATGCAGTCGAACCACATTCCAGTTCATTTCAACTGAACCGAGACCTACGTATTTAGGCAGACCAGAGTTTGCTTTTTTGGTTTGTATCAGAGTTTGATTGTGCATTCACACCTCCCCAAACGAACCAGACTTTCTAGGCAAACAGACTAGAGTCTGATTAAAGTGGACTAAAAAGGGCTGGTGTGAATTTACCCTAAATTACTTGCCTTCATACATCTCGTCCTTCACGCCTCTCTGCATGAGTGCAGCTACAGCGTGCACTCTCAGGACATTATTACATGCAGTGTTCCCTCTGTGCAGACTAGGCAAAAGGGCCTTTTCCTACTCCACTGTTCTGTTTCTTGGAATCTTCTTCTTTCAGCTGCTCCCTTCTTCAAGGGTTGCCACAGTGAACTAAGTTGCACGAAGACTTCACAATTGTTTTTATGCCAGATACCCTTCCTGGCACAACCACAGACTGCCAAGCTACCACAGCCCTCTGTGTGGAACAGAGAGTTGCCATCTAGGACACCCAGGGGAACAGATGGAGGTCTGAAGCTTTCAACCTTCAGCCGAAGGTTGAATGAAAAAAAAAAAAAACTCAAAGTGCTTTACAACTCAAGATGTATCCTCATTGACCCATCCACACAGCACTCTATAGAGCTCTACAGAGATAATCTGAGTAAATTACTCTATAGGGAATATTCAGTGTTTAGATCACATTCATACACTGATGTGACACACATCAAAGGGAATGAGGGGTTCAGAGTCTCACCCAGGGACACTTCAACATGTGCCTGCATACTGGTGGAATCAAACCCTAAACTCTCATTGGAGAATGACTGCTCTTAACTACTCAGCTACAGCCACCCCAAAAGAGGCAAAAACATAATCAAAATAGAGAACCAAGTGAAAAAGGTTATCAGCTGTATATGAGTCAGATCCTTTTTACAACCACTCTGTAAATTCTATTGTGTTAGGACAAATACTTCCCCTTACTGATTCTGTTTATGAACAACTTTGTGCTGCAAAGTTTTTTTTTTTTTTCACCAAACAGCACCTCTGTAACCATTTAGTAAGACTAAAGGAAGGGGAGGAATGGAAGACAGTTTGAGGTCATTTTGAATATCTGATCATGCCTTTTAAGTCTCTTCAATGCCCCAGCAGTTTTCCAGGCTTTGGTAAAAGACATTTTGAGTGATTTTTTTTAACACTTCTGTATTTGTGTATTTAGACTAGACAGATTTTTCTGAAGATCTTGAAGGCCATGAAAAACATGTCTGTGCTGTGCTGCAGTGGGTAATACAGAGCCAGTTATTTGTGAAAGCAGAGAAATGCAAAGGCCATTTACACGGCGTGCATTTTGAGTGAATCCGCACCTTTCTCTCTGCGGTTCTGCTGATCATTTATACAACCCCACTGCCCCCCCTCTTTGAATCTAAGGTTTCTGAACCCACCTCTCAGAGTGGAGGTTTTTTATTGACCCCCATTGATAACGTAAACATCTCCCGCTGAGGCTGTGTTCAGCCACATGCGTACACGCACGCATGGACAGACGGCATTTTTATCAACATGGCGGCGGACACTGTGCTTTTTGAACTACGACTGATGAAATCTATTTTTAATCCCGTAGTTAATCTACACCTGAATGTAGGTGCTGTGACTGACATCTGTGTTGGAAGAGACACCAGTTGGATTCACTTCTAATATCACTGTTTATTGAACGAGGCAAGCGGATATTTCATGCATCGCGCTGCACTACAACATACTAAATGTGCTAAATAATAACAGTTTAACAATAATAAACAGTATTAATGTTAGTGTGGGAGATATATAGTTATATGAGCTACATGAAGCTATCTGGACTCAAGTTACATGATTTAAATGATGTGTAACATGTTGCGTGTTATTAAAGGTTGAAAATAACACCAGGTTTATTATTTATTTATTTATTCAACTACACAAACTGTATGTCACACAAACACTAATAATTAAACTGAACACACTTTGAAAAACATGTTAACCGAACTGTAAACTGCATTAATGAACTGGACTCTGCTCTCTGTTTTTATCCTGGAATCTGGTCCCATGTTGTTTTTCTGGCTCGTTCAGGCTGTCATTCATTTGCTTAATGCAGCTTAAAATATTGACTGGATTGTAAAAATGATTTGAAGGGAATTTTAAATGAATAGTTCATCCAACATGACATCTCTCTCTTCAACATCCTGCTGCACCTGGGCCGAGCCTCGTTCAGAACCAGTCCGCCTGGTGGGAACAGCTTCTTCTAGCAAGAAAAATAAAAACTTAGTTGGTTGTTTTGTAATTGAAGTAAACACAAGAAAACATTATTAAGAACGTTGATTTACCTGCTGTAAATCCGCTACTGATTATCACGGAGTAAAGTCCAACATCATTGACTCGGTTCTGGTCCACTCAGCGACCCGTGTGGAGCTTGTTAGATGAAGTGGTCCTGCTTGGTGTCAAATATGTCAACTCTTATCCAAAATCCAGCTAAAATCCAGCTTTGGCTTGTTGTTAAATTGTTGTTAGCTGAGCTTTTAGCCCAGAGGAAATGAGTGTGCCGAGGCACTAGGTGAAGGTACAAAATTCACAGCGCCAACTTATGACCCGTCATGGTCACTACAGCAGAGTGGGGAGGGTGGTGGGGGTAGTGGGGGGGCGGGCATGTCCTCCGGATGCATGTAAACACAGAATTCGTCCATGTCAACATGGACATTTCCCTCTAATTAACATACAAAAAGTCCTATATTTTACCCCACCGTGTCCGTGTAAATAGGACCTTAGAGAGCGGACAGGTGAAGCAGACCTTGAGAAGAGAAGGGTAGTTTCTATGTAGCCTACTCCCACCTTCAGGAAACAACTACAATGGTTTTTGGGCTTCACCAACTTTGACTGGCATTTTATTAAGGAGTGCAGCCAGGTTGCTCTTCCTCTGAATAAACTCACTTCAAATCTCTGACCTTTCATCTGGACACGTGAGGTGGAAGAAAGCTTCTGTAAACTGAAGGGTTTATTCACCTCTGAACCTATCCTTTCTCATCCTAATCCTCAGAAACATTTCATTATGAAGGTTGGAACTGGCGTGGGGGCTGTCCTCTCTCAGCGGAGTGGTCCCAAGGACAAGTTTCATCCCTGTGCTTACTTCTCTTATCAACTGTCTCCTGCAGAAATAAACTACAATATTGGTGATTGTGAGTTATTGGCTATTAAGTTGGCACTGGGGGGATGGAGAAGGGTGAATGGCTGGAAAGAGCTACTTTCTCTTTCATAGTATGGACTGATCATAAAAATCTGGCCTATTTACAGTCAGTTAAAAGACATGCCAGACAGGCCCGTTGGGCTCTGTTTTTTGAAACATTCCGATTCACCATTACATACCAACCCGGTTCTAGAAATGTGAAGCCTGATGCTCTTTCTCGCCAGTTCTCCTTTAGCCAAGATGATAATGTAGAATAAACTATATTACCTGCATCATGTGTCATCGGCGCTCTCTCTTGAGATTAAAAACACTGTCTGTAGAGTTCAAAGCTCCAAACCTAATCCTGGCAATGGTCCTCCTAATCGTCTCTTCACCCCCAATTCAGTAAAAGCCCAGACCCTCCAGGTAATCCATAATTCCAAGTTTTCCTATCACCCGGGCTCCAATCGTATGAAGGACTTTGCCAAAAGTTATTTTTGTTGGCCTGATATGGATAAGGATATAAAGGAGTTTGTCAGCTTGTCAGGTTTGTGCTTGGGGGAAGAGTGAGAATCGACCAACTGCTGGACTTCTTCAAACTCTTCCTGTTCCTAGATGTCCATGGACACACATCACCCTGGATTCCATCACTGACTTACAGTACCTCCATCAAAATGTAATTATGTCATCATGACAATAGTTAACAGATTTTCTAACGCAGTTCATTATGTGGCCTTACCAAAGTTCCCATCAACACTTGAGACAGCTAACCTACTATTTCAACATGTTTTCCACCTTCATGGCATATGTGTCAATATAGTCTCTGACTGTAGTCCAGTTTGTATCCCACGTCTGGAAATAATTTTGTCATGCCTTGGAAGCCAACATAAGTCTAAACTCTGGTTATCCTCCCCGGTCTAATGGTCAAACAAAGCACTACAATCAGGAACTGGAAGCTGCTTCAAGATGTGCGGCATGTAATAACTATTCCATGTGGTCTTCTCTGGTTGTTTGGATTGAGTATGCTCACAACACCCACACTTTCTGGTTTACAGGTTGCTCTCCATTCAAAATTTCCCTGGGTTACACACCTCCCTTGTTTCTTGGTCTAGAAGAAGAGTTCCATTGGTCCAGCATAATCTATGACGCTGCAAACACAGACAAATTAAGGAAGCCTGCCTTCATACTGCAGACCAAAAGAAAAGAATGGCTGAAAAACATTAAACCCCAGCTTGGAAATATCAGTTGGGTCAGAAAGAATGGTTATACACCCATGACATTAACCTCTGGGACTCTCCTAAAAAATTGTACTCTGGATCATTGTTTCTTACCTTATTGAGACCATTATCAACACTTCCACAGTTAGACTCTCTCTTCCCTCCAACAGGAGGATTCACCCTATCTTCCATGTCTCCCAGATAAAGCTTGTGACTGAGAGGGATTTATACCCACCAGCCAACACACCTCCACACCCCAAACCAATCATCAATCAGCTCTCTCTTGTAAATGAGTCCTTGAGTCTCAATGAGATTAACCTGTCTAAATAAAGGTTGAATGAATTGGCAACCATTCTGATTACGGTATACAGTTTGATGCATCCTGGACATTCATTGCCATTGTAGGGGTCTACAGTATCTTGTGGATTGGAAGGGATATGAATGCAAGGAGCGATCATGGATCCCAAGATCCTTTGTCATGGACCAAGATCTCATCTAGTCCTACTACAGACAACATTCTGAGAAATGGATGAGATTGCCAAGAACCGATTGTTGAAAGATAGATACTGTTAGAATTTGTGGTATGAAATCCCTCTGCTGGACATTCTGCTTAGACTGCCAGGCAGAGTTAGATGATGCTCCACAGTTGATTCTAATCACCACATCTGCTCTACACTTTTTAAGTCCTTGGCTGACTTCAGTTCACTGTTGGAGTGTTGTCACAATGGTGGCTATACTGACAACCTGAATAATACATATTGTTCAGTTACTTACCTAGCTCTTGCTTCCCTTGCAGCCTGGCCCTGTTCTCTCTGGGTTGACCTGTTTACATGTTCCTTGGTTTGACTTTGGAATCCCTTTTGAAATCTCTGAGTTCCAGTCCTGTAAAACAAACAAGTATTCAAACTTTCTACCTGCTTTTCTGCTCTTGACATCTCAATACCTGTTTTTCTGACCTCTTGATCCTGATCATTCCCCCCAAGCACAGAACCACATTTCTGGACCTGTCTCAAGGGCCCAGACCCAAAAACTAAAGTAAGAATTACTTCTCATAATTTCTATAAGTATTGAATCAACACTTCAAGATATCATATACTTACCAGTTGTTCCTTTTTGCAAATCTCCAAGTCTTCTGCCTTTCCGGAAACCTGTAAATTAATAAATTTTTTACTCTTGTCTCCTGGTCCCTCTGCATTCAGTTTTGGGTTCTGGTAGTGCTTAAATTAACCAACACTAACATTCTGCATTCTGTTAAAAGTAACAATCTGCTACTGTCTGATTTACACAAAGCATTACCTTTCATTCCTGTAGCAGAATTTCAGAATAATGCACAGCAAAATCACCAAATTCTAGTTCAATGAAAAAGGATTTGGGAAAATCTTTTCTCAACATTCCACGTTACCAACCCAGTTTCTGGGCTCGGTCACACAGCATCAGAATGAACATCTGACAAAGAGTCTTCACTTAATTCTTGAGGTCCATCTGTTTGTTCAAGTTCATACTGGTTAGACATACAACATGTTCCAGCCTTTCTTCAAACATGTACAAAGTCTTCTGCTTCAATTTTCAGACTGTAACCTTGTTCTATGTTCTACAGCAATTTTCATCTTCTTTGTTTCTAAATTTATTTATGACAAAGGATACAGTACAATAAATGTGTGAACAAAACTATGTTAGCCAGGTGTCCTGCAGCATTCTGTCATAGCTGGTTGTGGCACTGAAGACGTCATCAAGCAAAGATGGTCACTTCTACCTCATACCCATATTGGTACACAAAAAAATGCTAAACACTTATGAAGATAACTCGGTCTCAACAGTAGCCACACAAGCATACAATGAGATTTGTATGTCTACAATGTATGCATACAACAAGATCCACAAGTGTACCACAAGATTTAAAAATGCAGTGTTCCTGTGAGGACTGAATTAGACAAAAGGGCTTTCTCCTACTCTGCTCCTGTTTCGTGGAATATCTTGCAAAAACATCTGAAGCTCTCAACGTTGACTTGTCTAAGTGTCTTTAAACATCTGTTAAGTTCTTGGGAAAAACCAATGCAGACATGTTCCTGTTTTTAGTTTTCTACACTGCCTTACAACCTAGCAGTTTTTTTGTTGCTACTTTTCCTTTTAATTACAATTTTATCACTTGTTAAAAAAATACAAAAATAAATAATTTTGTACACAACCTTTATGAATTCTATTGTTGTTATTGTTATCCACTGTTGTCATCACTCTTTCTTAGAATTCAGGTTTCTCTAGAAAATGAGTTCCCGAGGCTCAGTGGGATTAACCTGTATAAGATTGAATGGAAAAAAAAAAATGCATACTAGAAGATTCACAAAAGCATGAACAGTTTTTCAAATGTACACTTTTCAATGTGCACAATAATTATACAGCATTACCTTTATGGATCTGGAGTGGTAAGCAAGTCTCAAAAGTCACATTCACAGGCAGCTGATCCGTACACTTGTGTTGACTGATTCGTCTACAGCAGGTGATTTGTGTGTACAGTATTTGACAATTTGCATTCACTGAATATTTCTAGTTGTGAAAATTTAAATTTGTACATTTGAAAACCTGTTTATGCTTCTCTGAATCTTCTACACATTTGTAAAACGTTGTACACTTGTGTGACTACTTTTGAGACTGAATTATATTAAAAAAAATCTAGTCATTAAATTGTTTACTTGGAAAAATGGACCTCTGTTTTTTATCTTTAGTATACATAAAAACTTTACTTTTTAAATTTCATTTCATTTCACCTTTCAAGTGTGTGAATGTAAAAATATTTTCACTTCACCTGATTTAGCTGTCTGTTTTTTTTTAATTCTGTAAATATATATA
>JARVLU010000600.1:4817095-4827835 GCA_031762415.1 Simpsonichthys santanae | reverse complement strand
GCTTACTTATATAGCGCTTTCCAGCCCCCTATGAGGGGCCCCAAAGTGCTTTACAGCACCAGCCATCCACCCATTCATACACACATTTATACACCAGTGGCGGTAGGCTGCCATGCAAGGCGCCAGCCAGTCCCACCGGGAGCAACTTGGGGTTAAGTGTCTTGCCCAGGTACACAACGACACATGGTGTGGGAACTTGGTATTCGAACCTCCAACCTTCCGATCGGGGTCGGCTGCCACTGCCACTGTACCATGGCCGCTCCACACAAAACCGGACTCCTTCCGCTCCCTAGATGCACCAATAAATTATGTCCATAATAGCTATGAACATAATTCAAAGGGCAGCCTTGGCAGAGTCCAACTACCAATCTGAATGGGTCTGATTTGCTGCTGGCAATACAAATCAAAAATCTTGCACAGCTTGTACAATGACCAAGTGGCTTGTAGCAATTGACCTCCAATCCCTTGCTCTCCCCCCACAGTGTACCTCAAGGAACATATTGATTCTGCAAGTCCACAAAACACATGTAGACTGGTTGGGCAAACTCCCATGCCACCTTGAGAACCTTGAATATTGAGGGTCAAGAGCTGGTCCAGTGTTCCGCAGCCAAGATGGAACCCACATTGTTCCTCCTGAATGAGGTTTGACAATCAGTTGAACTCCCTTCTCCAACACCCCTGAATTGACTTTACTGGGGAAACTAAAGAGAGTGATGCCACTGTAATTGGTGCACACATTCCTATCATTTTATTTGAAGAGGGTAATCACCACCTCAGTCTGCCAATGCAGTAGCACTGCCCCTGATGTCCATGTGATGCTGCAAAGGCATGTCAACAAAGATAGCTCAGCAGCATCCAAAGCCTTGAGCAACTTCAGGTGGATCTCATTTCAGCTCTTCACTGGGCAACCACAGCCCCATCCCATATATCCACTGACTCAGTTTTCTCTATGGAAAAGAAGGTTCTTCTGCCAACCAATGGCATCAGTTCATGTCAATAGCACCCCTCCTACAGTATACACTCCTACTACTTCTACTACTACAGTGTTGATTAGGTGGTACTTTTCCCACCTCAGCCACCTGGTTTGCCAGAATCACATCAGAGAGTTTCTACGCAAGGTCTCACTGAACTCCTCTCATCTGAATCTTTGCCTCAGCAATAACCAGAGCTGCAGCTCGCTTGGCCAACCAATGCCTCTCAGCTGCCTCTGAAGTAAGGCCCAATAGAACTCCTCCTTCAGCTTGATGGCCTTCACTCAGAGTTTCTATCAGTGTTCAAAAATGTTTGCCGCAAGTGGCACAAACATTTTTGCAGCTACAGCCGCAACCACAGCTCATGACAGACACTTCAACAATGGAAGTGCAGAACATGGCCCACTCAGACTCAATGTCCCCCACTTTCACTGAGATGCAATTAAAGTTCTCTTGGAGGTGCAAATTGACGTTCCTTCTGATGGGTTCTTCTGCCAGGTGTTTCCAGCAAGCTCTCACTAAACGTTAGGGTCTAATTCTAATCAATCTCTTCAGCATCTTCTCCTGCCATATGATCTAACTCTCCAACATGTGGTGATCAGTTGATGGCTTGCCTTCACTCTTTTACTCTCGCATACAAAGCTGATGGCCACAGTTCAGATGATACAAATACAAAGTCTATCATCATTCTACGGCCTACGGTTTACTTAGTGAAATAGGGTGTCCATCTTTATGTGTGTGTTTGTACATGCAGATAATATTTTAGTTGTCTTTATTAAAATAATCACTAAAGTATAAATATTTTTGTTTAGGCTGTGGGCACCATCTGAGTGGGGTTGACTTTAAAATGTAACCTGTTGTAGATGTTTTTCTTTCGTCAGCTTCTTTTGCAGGGGATGCCACAGCGCGTGAACATGCATTAAATATTTGGCAATTATTTGATGTCAGATGCCATTCCTAACACAACCTGGGCTTGAACCTGCAGCCTCAGGATTACAAGACTGTAGCACTGACCATCGAGATACTGCAGCCCCAATCTGTTGGAGATGTAAAGCCAAAAGATACTTTTCTGAGTTTCACATTTGTTCAGCTGTTTATCAAATATTTTACTAACAGGCCAATAGGGTTGACTCCAACAGTTATTAGTGAAGTTTTAAGCTAAGATGTTGCACAATGTCAAGAGTTTGCATGCATTTGGGATGATGCTAAACTACTGCCACAAATTTAGCTCGGTATCTGAAAATTTGATTTACTGGTAATTACTGTATAGCTATTTTTGGTTGCAAAGCTCACTTTGACCATCTTGACTTATAATCACCCCAAAAGAAAATTTTTTTTTTTTTTCAACTCAATGATTGAGTTTAGAAAGTTTAATTAAGATCGGTTTGGTTGGGTACATGATATGTTTGGCTCTCTAACTGTACAGACAAATGAACACACACAGTTCCCAAAAATATGTTTTGGGTCTGTGGCGCTGAGAGTCTATAATTGTATTCCATATATTATTAGATTCTGAGTTGATCTGAATGTTTGTGCATAGTTGCCTGTCTTTGTGTTAGTACAATGATAGACTAGTATTCTTTTGGGGGGGGGGGGCTCATGTCAACAGATGAGTCAACCTCCAGCATCAAGGCGGCTTTCTGCTCAAAGCAAATACAGCCATAGCTGGGTTAGGATAAAGGCTGCGGTCAGGCCAGGCTGCTGTTGGCCTTGCAATGAAAAATGCCAAAAGTAGCTGCAGAGGTGACTGATGAGAAAAGTGGCTAACAGAAAAAACAAAACAGAACACCAAAAAATAATGACATACAAGCACAAGGAAAAACACAATGAAATAATACAAAAAAAAAAAAAAAAGATAAGCAACACTAAACACATCTAACAGCAAAGCACAGATCCCAACAAAAGGCCCAAGTGAAAGTTGGGTTTTAATGTGTGAAAGCTAATTAAAGATTCACCCAATTGTTTTACTGTTCATAGTTTCTTTTATACGTTTATTTATTTTGGATGAATGTCTTCAGCCTACATTAAAGTATTAATATTTTAGCTCATTCAAGAGATAGTGTGCTATAATTTTTGGTAGTTTTAATTTTTTTGTGCTTCTAAACACTAAACTTTATTCTGCATGTGTAATTTTATTGAAATGAATGTGTATTTACAAATTCAGTTTGTTCCAATCTTTTCAGTTTTATTTTTGTATTCTTTGTTGTTTCTAAAAGTAGCTAATATTTCACTAGTACATTTTTATCATATATTGCTAGGTTTTAGCTTTTAGCTACTATTTTGTTAATTTAAATTATAGATTTTATGTAGCTAATGTTAACTTTTAACTACTTTTGTACTACTAAGTTTTAGAAACTATTTTTCTTATTTTGTATTTGAGCTACTGTTTTTGCATATTTAAGTTTATGATGCGTTTGTTTTAATCCTAACAATTTGATGAAATTTGTGGGACAAGCTAAAATCAGAGACATTCATACAGCAATTTCAGAGAAAAATATCATATTGTTTTTGAAATAATTGAAGTTAGGATGGATCCATGATCCATCTATTCATACTTACACCCAATAAGCATTACACAGATGGAGAAGATCTTCTCAGAGTTGGTGTTGGGTGAAACATTTCCAAACCCCACACTTGTCAGACTGCTAAATGTGAAGTACAGAGCTGTAACATACTTGTCTTTGATCGAAGGTCCCGAGCCTGATATGGAAAACAGAGAAACCAGTTACACACACGGTAACATTCTCCAACACAAGCAACTTAAACAGACCATTTTATGACAAGTTCATCACTAGTTCTGTGATCGAGAATATGTTCAGGAGATTGCAGTGACTAACAATATGTGTGTGTGTGTGTGTAGGTGTGCATATATTTGGGGGTTGGCACAGTAGGTAAGTTGCACAACTTTTGTACAGGAATATCAGGGGTTCAGGGTTCGAGTCCCAGTGTCAACTTCTGAGCAACACAATGAGAGAGAGAGAGAGAGACATAATAATGAGGCATGACTTGGACATTGCCCAGATTAACAAGGTTGTGTCAGATGTTGGGGGAAAAAGGACATTCTGATGAGAAATGGGCAACTGGAACAATGCAGAGACAAGGGCAGATAACTTAACACTGTTGGAATGATACTATGCGAGCAAGCCTAGGGAGATGGGCTATATGGGAAAGATGTGGGAACTCTGGAGGAAACTTCAATACCCCTCATCCAAATTGAGTCAGAAACAACTTTGGACCCAGTGTTCCAACATTTGAGTGAGAAATCTGTTATCACACTTAGAGACTGATTAGGTACAACAAAGACGCTGCGGCAAAGGGGAGCCAGGACAACAGGTCGAGGAGGGTATATACCATCATATAAGTACCAAGCCCCATTGAAAAGTCCTGACGAACTGAACACAAGAACAGCTGACCTGAGAATTAAGATTTACAGCCTGGCCAAGGTTAAGTGACAAAGTACCTTCTGAAAGTATGTTAGAAGATAGGAATGCATCTTCATACAAAAGAGCTGGTATACACCACAGTGATACTTGACTTGCTTAGCTGTAAGATCAAGCCTACAATGAATAAGGAGAATGAAGAAGGAAGCTGGAAGCTAAGATCACGGTGACATGGAGAGAAACCAGCTAGCTGTCAGAACAACAGAAAGGTACAATGATTAAAGAGCCAAAACAAAACACCACAACATGTTCTTAGAACACTTCTGACCATGTCCGGCTTGAAAATGAAATCAGAAACTCCATAAAGCTGATCAGCAGTAGGAAGCATGAAGTATGCTAAAATTCCTAGTAGATTGCTGCATCAACTGTGGACTCCAGAAAAAAAAGTGGACCAGCACTAGCAGAGGTAATATGGCACCCCAGTTCATCACTGGACTTCAAGCAACATGGATTCTGGGCCTCTCCACGATTCCTCCGAACTCTGGGACCTTGAGTTCCAAATGACATGCTAAATTTATTTCATCTGAAAAAAGGACATTGGACCATTGAGAGACAGTCCAGTTCTTTGTCTTCTCAGCAGGTAAGATGCTTCTGACGTTGTCTCTGGTTCAGGAGTGGCTCAACTTGTAGAATTTGACATGTCTAAGAGTTAATTATGTGATTAGTGTGTGACACCAAGAGTTTTCAATATTGAACCTCTTCACAATGTTCTCATTTTCTGACAAAATGATATTTGGTTTTTCATTATTTGTAAGCCACAATCATTAAAATAACAAGAAATAAAGGCTTGAAAATATTTCACTTTGTGTGAACTGACTCTATATAACATGAGTTTCACTTTCTGAAATAATTGACAAAACAAACAGAAGTTTTTCCTGATATTCTAATATTTTTTTGATACACCTATATTTATATATGTTAACAATGTGGGCTGCATAACTTAAAAATTAAGTAAAATTGTCGACTTCTGTTTTGGTGTGCAGCTGCATCTAGACATAAGAGAAGTTATTTTCAGAAAGAGGGTTGCCAGGTCAAAATCAAAAATGGCTGCAGCCATGTATGTATGCATTCCCTGTTCAATTCCAGCCCAGAAAAATACTTATCTAAAAACTATTAACTAATTATTTGAAAAGAGATGGGGAACATTTGCATACAGCTTGTTTGAACTATGATGCCACCATAAAACAAACGAAAAATAATAATGAAAAAAAGTACAGAGGACCAGACTTAGCTTTTTTAGATTTTTCTACCTGGATTATTGAGCATGCATCAGGGTATGAAAAAAAGTACATTTTTTTTGTTTAAATATTTGTTTAATATGTTGCACAATTAATAGCATTCAAATTAAAAAGACATGTGGGTATATGACATTTAAAAATCATTACGTTTTGGGTTGCCATGTCAAAACTCAAGATGTCTTCCCCCATAAATGTCTATCCATGTTGTGGGCTATCTTGAATTTTGACCAAGCAACCCAGTTTTCTAAAGGAAACTTTCTTACACCTAGATGTTGCCACACAGCAAAAGAGACGTTGGTACCTCACTTGTTTTTCAAGTTATACTCTCAACATTAATTCAATCTTTATTTAAACATATAAGTCACATTGAGCCTCAAAGACTCTTTTACAAGTGAAACCTGTTTGGACAGACAATACTCTCAACATGCATGGATGGACAGACAGAGAGTACAATTCCCCCCGTTTTGCTTTGCGATGGAAAACAAAGGGTGTTAGAAGTTCCACTAAGGCTTGCTTGAGAAAATCAAGGGACATATGAAAATAGATAATATTTTCCTTTTAACATTCTCTTATTTTGTTGTACAATTTTTTTTTTATTGTAGGAACATGCCCCCACCCCCACACACACATATGTTTAGTGCCACATACCTGGAATGGAATCATTGAATTGTTTTCCTAGCTGTTCCCCCAAGTTGTGGAGCCAACCTATTGAACCATTTCTCTCAACATTACCAATTGCGTACCTACATTAAAAAAAAAAGAAGAATTACATTTTCACTGCTTTAAAATTTAAAATGCAGTGTCACAAAATACGACGTTTTACATAATCTGACCTGCATTATCTCATGTGAGGTTCTTTATGAAAATAAGAAGCAAATTCACATGAGACTACATGTATTTAGTTTTGAATGACATAAGATTTCTGGTTATTTTGGAATTAATACTACTTTGTACAATATTCAAGTAGAACTGGGTAACAAAAAGAAGATTATTTTAATAATAATATCATTAGTTTTGAACCATCAGACTTAATGCGCTTGTACCAGATGCAGGCCAACCAGTGAGCGATGAGTGCAAAGGTGCACATGAGAAGAAAAAGGACAGCTGCTCCATACTCTGAGTAGCGATCCAACTTTCGGGCTACGCGGACCAATCGCAAGAGACGAGCAGTTTTTAGCAGTCCTATTAGAGTGGTGGTCTGAAATTGAAAAACACACACAAAAAAACAAACAGGTAAGGTGTCACAACAAATCTCCCCCCTAAAAAAATGGTCTCATATTTCCTCACAGTAAGCACACTTGCTGTCATCCTGTAACAATTATTTCTTGTATAGAGACGGTGTACGAAGGTGCTTCACTGCTAAAAAGGTAGTAACTAATTATATTATTTATTATTTACTATAACTAATAAATGTTGACCCCCATCATCAAGATGGGGTGACTAGTTTCTTACTCTTTTAGTTGCAATTGTGTTGTGGTGCCTTTACAACTTCATTACTGTGCTTGCAAAGCACCTTTGAATATATCCACCATATGCATTTGTGTTCTCCAGTGGGGACCCTCGGGGCCTTCAGTATATTCAGAAGGGGCCAAAGAAATCAACTCGTATAAAAATGTTGCATTACAATTTTGAATTGATCAGTAACTGATGGGAAAATGAATCAATCACAATGCTGGTGGGACCAAAATATGCTGTCTTAAGCCTTCAGTAATCCCCTGCATGTGACCAAGCAGTTTATTAAATAAACTAAGCAGAGTCAGACATGAATGATGTGGCTAGATTGTCAACATTGCATTTCAATGTGCTATTTTGCAGAGAACAAGATTAGACTCCAAACAGGAACATTAACTCCAGAAGTGGAACTAACCGTAAACAATATGTGATGCAAGACGTTTTGAAATTGACCTTTATCAATACTACTCAGGGATTTTTTTCCATTAGTCTTTCTTGTTTATTTATAGACAACTGAAAATGAATCAGTTGTTTTCTTGGAGTTGCCTAATTTATTTTACTATGGAAAAATGATCATCAAAGCTGTATTTGTTAATTAGATGGAGTCAGCTCAGGGGAATATCTCTGAAAACTACAGTATGGTGAAAAACTTTTACGACACGAGTGGATAATTAGCTGGTGGAGAAGCACCACAACTAGAATTTGGCTCCTAAAAAAGTCAAAATATCAGATACTGATCGTCTTGTTTGTGTTAAAGTGTTTTCGGGAAAACAGCAAGACATGCTGATGTAAAATAAATATTTTCCTTATACATATACATATGTGTGTGTGTGTGTGTGTGTGTGTGTATGTGTGTGTGTGTGTGTGTGTGCGTGCGTGCATGCGTGCGTGCGTGCGTGCGTGTGTGTGAGTGTGTGTGTGTATATAACTTTTTTTGACCATGTGGAAATTATTGCTAAATTCAATTGCAACCTGTAAATTTGAAAACCCAGACTGAAATTGTAGTTACTCTAAATGTTAAATACTCTATTTAGGTTTACATAGATAATTTTAAACACAACAGTTGCATTTGGGTTTGATTACAAGATCAAGTTTTCCAAATACAGAAAGTGCTGTGGGTTACTGTTAAATCTCAGAGTGGGTGGGCCATAATGCCAACAAGGTAGTCAATGCATGGATATGTTTTAGGTTGTGTTCACATGCATCATCATGCTGTGTGATCTTCAGCTCTTACTGGAACAGCTGACAGCCGAATATGAAGTGATTGGGATGAGAATCAGCACCTCCAAATCTGAGGCCATGGTCCTCAGTCAGAAAATAATGGATTGCTCTCCTTGGGTCAAGGGTGAGGTTCTGCCACAAGTGGAGGAGTTCAAGTATCTCAGGGGTTTGTTCACGAGTGAGAGAAGAATGGCATGTGAGATTGGCAGATGGATTGGTGTAGTATTGCAGATTCTGTGCTGGTCCATTGTGATGAAGAGGGAACTGAGCTGTAAGGCAAAGCTCTCTGTTTACCGGCCAGTCTACATTTCTACAATCACCTATGGCCTCGAACTCTGGGTAGTGATCGAAAGAATTGAGATCATGGACACAGGTGGTTGAAATTTGTTTCCTCTGTGGGGTAGCTGGACGTTCCCTTAGATATAGGGTGAGAAGTTCAGTTTTCTGGGAGACTTGGAGTAGAACCACTGCTCCTCCACACCGAGAGGGGCCAGTTGATGTGGTTCGAGCAATTGGCAAGGATGCTCCTTGGGCACCTGCCTAGGGAGGTGCATTGGGCATGTCCGACTGAGAGGCGATCCTACGGAAGACCTAGGACATGCTGGAGAGACCACATCTCTCTGTTGACCTGGGAACAACGTAGGCAGGCAGGCATGCATGCATGCATGCATGTATGTATGTATGTATGTATGGATGGATGTATGGATGTATGGATGGATGGATGGATGTGTTCAGATGGTTTGTCTCTGTTGAATGTTCTGCTTAGAGTTGTGTTCACATTTAGCTTCAGGCTGTTGTTAGTGACTATATAAAAAATTGACACCATAAGTCAAATATTTTACGTAAAAAAGGGTGAAGTCACCTCATACTTAGCAAGTTTCTGATTTGTGAAACTGAAAGTAAAGTGATGTAATTGGTCCATGACTGTAGAGTCTTCAGTTACCAGCGATGTTACATCTGAACTGAAGGTGTAGCTCTTAAAGTCCTGGTGCCAAAAAGTTAGCTGGGACTTACAGGGGTATACAGTATACAGTATTGGGTGCATACTTAGTATTGATCAAAAATGTACAAGTTACTCATTGTACCCGGTACCTACCCAGTACCATGTATATACAAGGCAACATGTCACTTCATAATACAGTTTGATCAAAATAGGTATTAGACACATACCAGACTGTACTATGTATTTCTAGCAAAGTATGTAATTTATAAAGGCAAATGAAATAATTATGTTGTCACACTGTTTTTATGCCTTCTTATAACACAAGTTCAACTTTTGATCTGGACTTATTTGAGATTTTGAGGCTTGGAACAAACAGCAAGAAATGCAACTTACTACAAACTTCATCAACGTCCTCTGGGTAAGAACCACAGCTCTCAGTCTAAATGGTTATGTTTCAAACAATGAACTTTAAACCAACACAATTTAAACGTGTAAGTTATAAAAGTATTCATTTGACTAATTTTGTAAACCCAGTGGATAATAAAATTTGAAAATCAATATGTATTGCTGTAATGCAACTTAGGACTTCTGAATGTAAAGATTGTCTGTATACTCTAAATATATTCTTGTAAATATAATTTTATCATACATTCAAAAAACATTTGTGCAAAACGTTTTTCGAGGTGAAATGTTTAAATATAAGTACACACTTTTTTCAAACAGGTGGACAAATTAAAGACGTATCTGCCTTGATAGACAAATATGATTTACTGAAACCTTTGATGGTAAGCCAGTATGTCCGCTGTACAGTGAGGGTAGCGCAGCTGCAAAAGATTACAACCTGCGTTTTTAACAAGAATTTTCCTCTTCAATTGGATGTTCTGTCTTAAAAAATAAAAATAAAAAAAATACTTTGAGTGTAGCCACACTGTTTTCATCTGGTCCTACCCTGAACCCAACTAGGAATGCTTTGCTTTGCAGGTGCTCAGTTAAATAAGTGATCCTCATTACCATTAGGCAAATACTGGTATGGTGTATGCTTTTGATATTCCACTTCAAATTCATTATATTGTTATTGGTTTTAAATGGACAATCTGCCTTTTAAAATCAAAGATAATATCAAAGACAAAGCGGTTTAGTTTTTTTGTGTAAATGTATGTAAATCAGCATTGATATTAGTAAAATGTGCAAGTGGCACCACTAAAATCTTAACTAGGATGCCAAATTGACTAGGGCTGGCACTGTATGCCCCCCTGAAAGAAGTCTTGGCCATCTCTGTGCCACCCCTGGCAAAAAGATGTGGCTCCACTCCTGTCAAATGGACACTTCATGTTTGGACATGAACCAACAGCAACAACATGTGAAGTGATAGAGCTTGGAGCATATATAGTTTTTAAGGCTTGGCAAAAGGGCCTTCTCCTACTCCGCTCCTGCTTCCTGGAATATCTTACAAAAAGATCTGAAGCTCTCGACCC
>JARVLU010000600.1:4757013-4768641 GCA_031762415.1 Simpsonichthys santanae | reverse complement strand
ATATATATACTGTATATATATATATTCAAACATTGAAATTGATAGTGATAATTGAAAATATTTATTTTCTTTAAAATAAATACTGAATAAAAACTCTAAATGTAACATTTAATATGTGCTGAATCCTCAGGACTTCTTTGAAGGCACTGAAGGCCCTTCTGAAGCACTGAGTAAGTCATTTTACTTAAAGAGAGACAATCTGTATCCATTCTATTTCCACCATCAAATGTTTAATTGAAGGTACAAATGATCTTTGTATTCCTGATCTTCAGAATGATTCCTGAGGCTGGTCATTTTTCTATTAATCTGAAGCTGCCCTCTTCAGGCCTAAAGCAGTAATAATGTAGGAACTGAAGTGCAGAGAAATGCTTTATCTACTTTTCTTCGACATTCACCTCACAGACCCATAGAGGGAATTTTTAGACCATGAAGCTTACATATGGATTTGCCTCAGTTTAGCTCTATATGTGCTAAAAAATACCTCCTAACACCCAGAAAGTAACCACTGGATAGACATCAACCACTAGGTGACGTTTGAAGGCAACCCCATTCAAAAATGTTGCCAGAGTTATGTAAGTTTAGCTAACACAAAAGTACATAACAATGAATTTTATACATAATTGAGTTAAAGTTTTGAATGGTACTAGCTGAGAGTCATTCACATACAGTATATATTTTCCTAGTGATGTAACCAAACCTACTTTTATTCTTAGTCTCAAAATCTGGCATGAAAGGTAGAGGAAGTTTAGCATTTCAAGACAGAATGCTAGGCTTTAAATTTTTTATGGGTTGATAAAAATTGCTCTCTTAACCCATTTATGGCCCTATTTACATAATTTCTATGTTTTTAAGTGAAACCACAACATTTCTATTATGTTTCGTACATTTATGTGCACAGAAATACAGGTCTCAGAGTGAAAGTTTTTAGGAAGGCCGCATGACTGTGAAATTACTCATCCACACTAAGGAGGGCTGCAGACAATCGTTTTCCTGCACTTTTGTAAGTACAGTAGATGAACAACAGTAATAATGACATGTTGCAGACTGCAGTTACTACTCACTCCAGTTTACTAGAGCTTCTGACACATAACATATTTATGCTACACCATCTCTTAGCCCATGGAGATGATTGTATCACATTCTAAAAAAACTTAAAGTTAACGTAAAACTGTTTTAATGTTTGAGATTGAAGTGTTTGTGCTCATACGTTTCTTAGAAACACAAAAAGTACAGTGCCTGCTGGTGACCTGGTGATGGAAACTACAGCAAACTGAAGGTTTGTTATACTCTATACTATACAGAAATTATGTTCAGTGTTGTTGTTGCATGTGTAGCATTTTCACAACAAACGTCAATAGCATGTCCAGGAGTTTGATAATGCAAAAATTGCCCTTTACATAAGGAATCAATGGACAAATGTTACAACAAAGTGGTTATGAATTGCACCTATTCCATTTACTTCATGGTTATCCATTCTTCCTAATAGCCTACTATAAATAGAATGCACAGCTGGTGCTCCTTTCCCCATCTGCACTGTATAACAAATACAATACGCATGCACACACATCCACACACACAGTGCGAGCTATGTTTTACCCTTGCCAGCTGAACATTACATGCAGTGTAGCATGAAAACCGTCATTAAATCTGGATTATTCTGTTGATGTTCCAATTCTTCCGAGAAGAGAACATAACCAAAAGTCTCCCACAAATAGACAGACAATGGATCATTCATATTGCTTTTTCATAATCTGGATGAGTTCTAGCAGAGGGCTTAATCTAATCTGCTCTGTATTTTATTTATTTTATTACTCCCAAGACATGCTTCCAAACATGAGCAGTTGATGAAAATGCCATACAGTGTTTATAAAGTACAGTATTCAGATCCTTTTCATTATAGCAATATTATGTTGTAGCTAAAAATCTCTTTACAATTTTGTGAATTTATAAAAGGTAAGAATTGAAGAATAGATTTTTCAATCATTATTCAGATCCTGTGTTTAGTACTTTGTATTAGCACCTTTGGCAACTGCTACACTCAAGTATTTTTGTTAAATGCAATCTCTTTTGTACCCAAAGACTTGGAAATGTTTTGTATAGCAAGTGGTAGAGAGTGAGAAAAAAAGAGTAATCCCCCCCCCCCCCACACACACACACACACACACACAACACACTGCACTCATTTTCTGTTGTTAAAATTGGGGGTACCAAGTTAGTTTATTAACCAGTAACAGGTTGATACATTTATTCACACTTTTATAATCAGAAATCAGTCACCAAAGTGGAATTTGTTAAATAGATGTAGCTTTTTAATGAATATTTACCCAAATGAGTCTGAACTTTTATTGGAAAACTAATTAATCAGAATAGAATCATCAACGCTAAAAATGTGACAACATAAAGAATGAAGAATAAGAATTTGGTTATTATTATTCAGGTTAAAAAGCACTTCTATAGAAATAAGTTCAGAGTGGCTCTGAGGGAGGACCTCAGGTTCAGAGGTCATGGTCAGCAAAGCCTGTCAGATGTGCCGTACATGTTTTAGCTTGAATAACATCATATACACAGACAATAGAAGTCCTAATAATCCCACTATAACTGACACATAAAAGATTAATTATTGACTAATTTTTACAATAGGGTTCATTCAAAGGGAGTATATTTACAGGATTTCAACTCATCTACTCATTAAACACTATTTATTTTTTCATATTTGATCATTTGATTACATTTATCAGAGATGCACGTCTTTGTTAGAATAAGGGAACTAAATAGTCACCTTTTAGCATTATTATTGTTTAATTATAAGAACTAACGCAACAGATGCTGCCTCCTCTCTCATCATGAGAGATACACACGTTTTTGTAAACGTACTTTTTGGGGACTTTGCATTGACTTCCATTCATTTTCTATAGACTAACCCTAACCCTTACCCTAATCCTAACCATTACTAGTACTGTACATGCCTAACCCTAACCCTGACCCTAATCCATCCAAAATTCACACCGTTGTCCTAAGTCTACAAACACCCCACCCCCCGCACATACCCCCAACAATACTTCTATTTATGGGGACCTTGGCTTTGGTACCCATAAAGAGCAGTTTGTTCCCACAATGCATGTTGTTGTTGTTTTTTTTTTTAATTTATTTATTGTAAAATTGGTCCATACAAGGTAATCTGAAACAAAAATGCACATGCACGCATGCACACATGCACACAACCCCCCCCCCCCCCACACACACACACACACACACACACACTCTCCCTACCCACCCCACACACACACACCATTAAATAAACATTCCTGAACGTTAACAACAAAATGTTTGGCTTTTATTCCAAGTATGCTGCAGATGACTTTTTAAAGTTCACTTTACGTTACTGTAACATTGCCATAGTTTGAGCCAACAGAAAAACTTAACAGTTTCTGAAAGCTGAGGAATTACACTTCACAGCCAATGTATCCTGACTCCTGCTATTACAGGAAGACTGTGAAACATCCATCCATTATGTTTAACCACTTCTTCCTTTTTGGGTCACAGGGGTCACTGGTGCCCATATCCAGCTATCACTGTGCAAGAGGCAGAGGACACCATGGACAGGTTGCACGTCCATCACAGACCTGTGAAACAGCCCCTCTGTATCTCTCCTCCCACACAGACACTCATGTGACATCCCAACACTAACTTCAGAATGACTTTAGTTGAACATAATAAAATGGGCAAAATGCTACTAGAACTCATCTGGCATGACCTCTTTTCAAACTGTTACATGAAACATCACCAACATGGACAGTGTCCTACCTGTGTCACCTTCTCTGTGACATTGTGTGTCCGGTCAATGAGTTTGCAGGGCGCTATGATATCCATCTCCCCAGAGGGCAGGGCAATGAGGGGGTCAGGTTTGAAATCCACAAAGTTGAGAGTGATTTGAGGGATTTTGGAAATTGTTCTGTACTGCATGAGGTCAGAGTCTGAAGTAGAATTCAACATGTTTGACTTGCTGTTTACTGCACCTGTTAGCACAGGATAGAAATACAAAATAAAAAATAAAATAAAAATAAAAAACTGTAGAAACTGGGGATGTTAAATATCTCTTTATTTTTCATTTTATTACCAGTGCTGCTGCTAGCTGGACGGACGCTGGGTCTCCGGTTCTTTCTGTCCCATTCTGGCCTCATGGCCTCTATCTCATCTACAGAAGAAGCCCGACGCATGCTGTAAAAGCTTTCCCGTGAGCGGCTATGTGTCAGAGAGCAGTTAGAGCCTGAGCCATCAGGGTTAAGACTGAGCCGGAGGCTGGGCAATACGCAAGAAGAAGACTGGTTGACAGGACCAGCCAGGTGGACTTCTGGGGGAGGAAGTGCAAGAGGACAAACTGGTGGCTCAGCACACAGTAAGGTGCGGTGGTCCTGGCAGACTTCTGGCCATTGCTGATGTGCTGATCTAGAAATGAACATAACAAAACAATATTAATAGGTCAACGTCATGTAACAGAAAAAAGTACAAAGAAAGTGCATTTATTAATAAATCTACATTATGTATTTATATTTTCTGAACAGGGCTAATTATGAATCAAATCTTTTGTACCACATGACCTGTTTAAAAAATTACATTTTCTTCAATGTTAGGCAGCTGCTCAGTGTGTTATACACTCCTAGTCCACCTCATCACACCTTTGATGGTCATTCTCTCACCGTGGGGAGTAGAGTGATCTCTTTGAGACTTTAAAGCTAAATGAGTTTGGTCCCAACTTCATATCATGGGTGAGGTTGATAAATACCTCCCCAATGGCGGCAGTCCGCACTAACTGTAACATATCCAGTTACTTCAAATTGCAATGCAGTATGAGCCAGGGATGCCCGCTCTCACCACTTCTATTTGTGTTGGCGATAGAACCACTAACTGTGGCTTTACGGCAAAACTCCATGATTAAGGGGGTGAATCAATTAGGTGCAGAGCACAAAGTTTCTTTATATGAGGATGACATGCTTTTGTATATATCAGACCCTCTTACCAGCGTTCCTGAATTACTTACTTTGTTTCAAAAATTTGGAAACATATCAGGTTGTAAAGTTAATCTTCAAAAGAGCAAGCTGATGCCTGTGACCTCTAGAAAAAATAAAATCTTGGACTATGTACCTTTTAATATTAGTTTAAAAAATGCCTTGACATTTTCAGTGAGTCAGTATCATAAGAACTTCTGTAAAACCAATTATTTACCTCTCATGGCAAACCTTAAGCAGGGCATTGTTAGATGGCAATCCCTACGTTACACCCTGGGGGCAGAATAAATGCTGTAAAAAGGAATATCCTACCTAAATTTCTGTATTCTGATTCAAAACCTTCAAACATTCCTTACTAAATCATTCTTCTCCAATCTGAACAGCAATCTATCAGTGTTTATTTGGAATAAAAAAAGCATCCACAGATTGCCAAGAGGGTGAAATTTCAATTTGCATCTGCCCCACAGGCTTGGAGACATGTCACTTCCTAATTTCATGCACCATTACTGGGCAGTTAATATCAGAGCTCTTTTGTTCTGGTTGGATAAGGATACTCCTTCTACCAGTTGGGTGGCTTTGAAGAGGGCCTCATTTAGACCCAGTTTTCCTTCTGTACTACAGTATTCTGGTCTCGGCTGCCTTTTAAACAGTCAATATCATCCTATACTTCTAACCCAATTGTGATCTGGACAGTTAGGATCTGGAATCAGTTCAGGAGCGCATTTAACTCTACAGAGTTACCATTTTTGGCACGTGTCAAATATTCATGTTTATTCCCTCAGTAACTGATGCAACTTTTGACACCTGGGTGATGAATGGAGTACATTCACTATATGAAACTATATGAACTCTATGTTGATAATAAAGTTGCCTTGTTTGAGCTGCTGGTACAGAAGTTTAATATCCACAAGTCACAGTGTTTTCCGACATCTGCAATTGAGGCATTTTATGATATCTAACTCTGATTGTTTTCCTTTGTAGCCCTTTAACATTTGTGGTCAAGAATTTGGAATGCGGGCAGCACAATGGCACAACTGGTAGAGCTGCTGCCTCTCAGTGAGCAGGTGGGCTTGCAACCTGTCCAGGGTGTGCCCTGCTCCTCACACAGTGATTGTTGGACATGGGCACTGGTGACCCCCGTGACCCAAAATGGAAGAAGGTAAAGATAATGGATGGATAATGAGTGGATTTTGGAATGCAAATCTGGCATGAAGGGGACCCTCAGCAACATCTATACACTGCTCATTTCACACCATGAGATCAGTTTGGACTCTCTTAAACTGAAATGGGAAACATACTTGGAGTAATCTGTTTCAGACTAAATGTGGCGAAAGATCATTCAGGACATTTATTCATCCTCAGTTTGTCTGAGACACACTAATTCAATTCAAGGTGGTGCACCAGTTATACTGGTCCAAAGACAAGTTGTCCAAGGTCAAAACAGACCTGGATCCTACATGTAATCATAAACAAACTCCAGCTACACTCCTGTATACATTCTGGACCTGTCCCAAACTGCAAACCTATTGGCAATCTATTTTTGACACCTTCTCTGTGATATGTGACAAAACTGTGCACACATCACCATTCATCTCCCTGTTTGGGGAGGCCCCTGTGGATGCATCCTTCAGCAAGTACGAGAAGGATGTGATTTCTTTTGGCTCTCTTCTGGCCAAGAGGCTCATTTTGTGCAATTGGAAGGACCCATGCCCCCCAGCGTATGAACATTAGATAAGGGAAGTCATATTCATCTGGAAAAATCAGATATACCCTGAAAGGTTCTGCAAAAAAATTCTGGGTCACCTGGCAGCCTTTTGTATCATATGTTGAAAACATGTCAATACCTGTATAAAGACATTATGTATAGTATATGTGGCTGATCCAATATGGGTGGCAGAGCTATCATTTCTAACCCGAGCCCTAAGCCCGACCCCGCCTCACCCAAATTCGGGGTGGGCTGGGCCGTGATAATGTGCTCGATGAGTGGGCCGGGTCGGTGTCGGGCTTTTAATTGAGTCAGAATCAGCCGCGATCCAATTATATGATAACATGGCCTGCCATACTTCCACCAGCCGCACCCGGCCATTTCACCACGAGCTGACTGGCTTTGAAAGAGTTAAAAAAATTAGTTAAGCTTCAGATGGGACTGTATTGCCAGGAAGCGATCCATTGCCCAAATGGACGTTCATTCAGTCGCTGCACTCAGCGAATGCACACGGCCGATGACCCAAACAGGTGAGATCACAAAGCAGATGTGTCAGAGCAGGGTCCGTATCGGAATAAATCAGAATGCAGGCAGAAGCAGGGTTTAAATGCTTTTTATGGCCATGAAAGGACAAGCACCCCCTCAGCTCTGATCTTATCTTTCATTCAGTCGTGCACCCCCAACGACAGTTGTATCCCGAAGCAAACGTGTGTCAGAGCTGTCTATGTGTCTGAGTAATCTAGAAGAATGCAGGCAGAAACAGGGTTTTAAATGCTCTGAACAAACACCTCCTCAGCTCCGATCTTATGCACCTTTCATTCAGCCACACATCCCTGACTGTTAGTAACTAATTTAATTTTTTTTTTGTTTTTTTTGTTTGTTTGTTTTTCCAGGTTTTGACCTGTAATTACTGTTTATTTGTCGGGTCGGGTGGGGTTTGGAAATTATGACTGCGGGCTGGGGCTGGGTCGGATCGGATATTTTGGGTGGTACACTAGTGGGTGGGGAAGCGCAGGAGTTTATTTATTTATTTTATTTTATTTTATTTTGGGGGGAGGGGTTGTTCTTTGTTCTGTTGCTTGTGTTTGAAAACAAAAAGTTAAAAAGTATTTGATAAAATCAACCCATCTTATTATTCAACTGTTTATATCTCAGTCATGCCAGTCAAGAGAACACCTTTATACCTGCTTCTACAGTGTTGATCCTGGTGGTGTGTTGGCAAAGTGGGTAAGGGCAGGATCTCCTCCAGGCCTAGAGACTCATGACTGTGGTCTGGATGCAGAGGCAGGGCTGCAGTTGTTGGACTGTGACCTGCCTCTGTGTCGTCCAGTGATACTTTACTGTTGGACAGGGAACGCAGGGGGGGCAGACGTAACTTGAAGCCTTGTGGGCGACCTGATGAGAAGGAGGTGGACAGATTGAAAGTAACACAGTTGACCTGCAGTATGACAAGTATATTAAAAACTGGATGATCTACAGTAGGTGGTGCAGATTATTCCAGAAGAGAGAAAGACATTTGGAATTGATTAAATCTAGTAAAAATGATTTGAATTGTGCTCGAGCCACAAAGTCAAACAAGGGATTTTAATGAAAAAGGCAGGCTATTTAAGGTATAATTGTTGTTTCAGAACCTGTTTGTCTGAGATGTTTTTGACACCTATGGGTTGTTTCAGTCAACCTTTATTTAGGCAGGTTAATCCCATTGGGCCTCGAGGACTCATTTACAAGAGAGACCTGGCTGGGTTCAAATATCTTCTCAAAATTTTATCAGACCTAATCTAACAAATACCAAGGATTTTAGATGGTAATGCACCGAAGCACTGGCAAGGCCACACGTGAATGAACAAGCTGATTTAGGCGAATTATGATAAAAGTCTTGACACCAACTTTAATGATTAAAATGTAAATTTAAATGACCAAATAATTCTAGAAATACTGTATATGCTTTTTTCATGATGTCTTTGAAAATTTAGAAAAAATATACTCTGTTCTTTAAGTACTTTGTATTATCCATCAGTGTGGAAGACATTAAAAACACTGCAAAGCAAACAATATTTTTTAGTTGATTTTTTTCTTTCTTTAGTCTTCCCATTTTAACTCCTGTGCTAAATAAAATGATCTTTCACCAAACATTAAGTTTAGATGTCTTCTGCCCCTCATGGTCCAATATCTGGATGGAACTAAGCGACGTGGGGGGTTGGAGTGAGCACGCCACTGCTGCACCTTTGTGCCACCAAACAAGGTTGAGCTGTGAAAGTTTATATGTGGAAAGGTAAACAGGTTTTACGGCTCTGGATTTGATGTAGTAATGACTTGGTGGTCGTTGTGATCAAGTAGCCATGGAATTTAGAAGTTTAACCAACAATCAAAAGATTGGTTTCTGATGAGAATGATGATGGCACAGCAGCTTTGCATTTAGTTAAATAGAAGTCAGCTACAGTGGTTCCAGCTTCTGATTAGTAAGCTTCCTGGGAGTTTTCCTTTGGGCATTTTCTACGCACATCCAATTGAGAAGAGACCCTGGGACAGAACCAGAACTCATTAGAGAAAATATATCTCCTCTCTGGCCTGGGAAGACCTTGATATCTCACAGAAAGAGCTGGACAGTGTCAGTGGGGAATGGGGTGAATGGGGTTCCTTCCTTGAGCTGTTGCTTACCAGACCTCATTCAAGCAGCAGAGGATGGATGGAGTCACAAAGAGGATTGTTATACTGTACTGATTTAATTTGTCAAGTTTGAACATTATATGTAAAATATGTACTATAATTGCCAATGTCAAAGTGTAGTGCTACATATCAAGGTAGCTAACTTCTGCTCCTGTTTTGGTTCCATGAAGCTTGCTCGATGTCTGAAAGCTAAGATGTCTGCTGGGCATGGCCAGCTCCATAAACACTTTGTGAATGATCAGAGGCAGCTTTAAGATGGAGTGATTTTTGCAACCTTTTTCACAGAACTGACTAGTGTACACTGGCCTGTACCTTGCCTTCGACTCTTTCCTCTAAACCCACAAAATGTGGTGCAATTAAAACTAGTGGTACTCCACTAATACTTAGTCCATACCAACAAGAGTCAAATATGTACCTGTAGTACCGTATATGAGGTGCTTGACTTTAACGATTAGGTGGAACCAGCTTATTAAGTAAAATGTACCTCAGTATAGCATGTTTTGGTGTATTTTCTTCTAGGACTTGGTAAATAAATATTTAAGTTACGCAATTATTGAGGGTTTTTTTTTATTGTTGTTGTTGTTCATTTATAGACATGATTCTCAAGTGAAAAGGTTCAAGAGCCACAAGACTAAACAGTGTATGCACTGATTCATGGTGAACAACTGAGGGGGAAAAACCAAAAACACCAAACCTTAGTTAAATGGGTTAAATGGTTTAAGGTGCATTGGTTCCATGCACTCATTGCAGAGAAATAGCAACACACACACTAATGTATTGGCTCTTTCTCTGCTTCACAACAAATCAGTGCATGACATTTGAGATAAACTGAATCAAATTGTAATTTTGTTTTTAAACCTTTTGTTGCTAACAGGTTTCATCAAAACGTCTTGTGCAAGACACTAGTGCTATGCAGTAGTTCTTAAAATGTTCTCCATTGCAGTTTTGTTTTGAGTAGTTTCAATTCAGAAAAAAAATATTGGTTTAAACAGTTAGTCTTTTAGCAAAACTTTACTTTTCAGCTCAATATCATAGATCAGCTTACAGTGGTTGTTTTTAAAAAAATATGAATAGCTGATACAAAGTTTCTTCTGAAGGGATCTCAGCACTCATACATGTAGCACAGTTTGAGAAAAATGACTAGATGATAAAACGTGCTATCATTTGAGTTTACAAGACTGCGATCAAAGTGCACCACTGATATCACCCTAACACTTGGCTGCAGAGACTGATCTGCTGTTCAGTTTTGGCCATCTTTGTTGCTGGAAGAATATTTGGAAGATGTGGAGAGTGGGTAAATACCTGAAATGAGCCATGTGGGCAGGCGATGATTCAGCTGTCGTTTACGGTCTCTACGTGTTTCCTCAGTCATGACATCAAAGTTCAAGATGAACATGATCACCACGCCATCCTCATTCTTTACTGGCACCACATCCACTATACACAGGAAACACTGACCTGCAGAGAGAATATTAAAGACCCCTCAGACTGCTGGTGTACATTCTCTAATGATAAAAACAATCAAACCATCTGCACTTTTATTCTGTAATTGAAGACATTTCACTTTCTACCCAGGGATCTTTCTCAATATAAACCGAAAGTATGGAGTTTCAAGGTTTAGGCTGCATTATACTCCATTGGGCAGCAAGATTCACATACAGAATAAACTTGCTCCCCTCCCAAGAAAGACATGTAAGGTTTGATTTGCTTGGCTCACAAGAGAGATGCTTTGGTAACCCTCTAATTCAAAACTCCATGCACAAGATCAAATCATCTCTTTTGTAGCCAGACGTACAAAGACAATTAGGTTAGATTTTACAGCCTGATAAAGACCATATATTATTATTATTATTATTATTATCATTATTATTATTATTATGTGCTCATTCACAAAAACCTACAAATAAAAGAGGGTGGTCCCACCCCCGTACCCCATTGTGCTTGATCATGGATTTTCTATAAAATGATAAAATGTTCACTCAGATATGCCACACAAGGACAAACACATTATATCTGAAGCCCAGTGAGCCAAGAATAAGGACATAAGCAGTGATCTTTGGTGTTTTGAACCACAGGCATAACTGACCCAGAGGAGTTGATGGGGTAGAGGGTGGGCCCCAAAGGTCATTTGATTTGATTTGATGTTTATTTATTCATTTTAAAAGAACAGTAAAAAAAAAAAAAAAACAGTTTCATCAGATACAAGAATACAAATAGGATAAAATGAAAGGAGCAGAAAGAAGAAGAAAT
>JARVLU010000600.1:4620781-4635888 GCA_031762415.1 Simpsonichthys santanae | reverse complement strand
CCCCCCCCTATCCGCTCCCTTCCCGAGGACATCTGTGGACCTGTATCAGAGCTGAGCTGGCTGATAGACACTGCATCATTTCTTATTAGGAGTATGGAACTATCTGGCAGTGTCCATGGACAAACTCACTTATGGAAGATGTGACGGTCATAGATGTTTTTCACTTATTAATATCAATTTATATGAACCATATGTGTGTGTTAAGAGTTGCTATGTCTGGGCAGAGTGCTGCAGAAGCTGGTAGGCAGCACCTCTGATAACATTATAAAAATACACTTCTTTATGCTCTTTTGGAGCAGACTTGGAGATGAAGCGACATGCAAACATCTTTCCTGTTTGTATTTCAACTTTGTTCCTTCTTTCAAGATTAAACTGAGATGAGAAAAATATCTACTCATTCCTTTGTGGCATATTTATTTAATGAGCTACAAGGGATATTAAATTATCATAACACTCACTGCCTTCGTCGGCCTTCCTCATGCATATACTGTATGTATTATCATGGCATCAGTATGTTGCTGTTTCTGTGCAGTCTTTTTTCAACTTCACTCTGTGTCTCATCCAGAACATAGTGTGACATGTGATATTTTTTTATACCTCCCCTTCCCTTGTGTTTCTCTTTTCCTATCTAATGAAAATGACAGCGCCTCCCATGAGGTCGCAGCCTCAGACACCTCCGTCTTCCCATGTCTGTTATTTACGTTTTACTCGGATGGACTGTACTGACATGTAATTTTGTTGATTTTGGTACAATGACAATAAAGCTGATTCTGATTCTGAACAGATCCCAGGAACAACCTTAGAGAATTCTCAAACTCCCAGGACCTGAGTTTGAAGTGAAGCACTGCCCAAATGGAAAAGTAGTGTGTGCTATAAGTTATATATATATTTTGCCATAAATATTTATACTTTTTTAACAGAAAGTATAACAAACAAAAAAACATACCGGTACTGTTTTTCTGAAACAGTTTCCTTGACTTCGTTTAAATAATAACCCAGGAAAAAAAAAAAAAAAAAAAAACACAACTGTTCTACATTAAACATCTAAATATCACTTAAATCGAGTTTCTGCAGCACTGAAACCAGAAAAGTTTGAAGAACTACTCAGCAGTAAGCACACTGTGTTCTTCAGATAGTGTTTCTGCAACATTGATCCATTTTGAGTCATTGATCATATCCATACAATAAAGGTAAAATAAAAAAGATTACTTCATTACAAGGGCTGATGATTTTGAAAGTAAATTAGACAAGACAACAATTGAAGACGTTTTTACAACTCAATCTCCTCTCTTTACACTCAAATGCCCCTAAACTCCAATGTCACCCACACAAATAAAACCTTGTGAGGCGTCACTTTGAAAGAAGTGTGGGAGTAAATGATCTTTGCTTTTCTTCAGGACAGTCCAGTGTTTCCTGTGCCAAAGAGAATTATAGAGGAAGCAATGAAGTGTCTTACAGGAATAATTTGAGTTTCTTGGAGGAGAGCTAACAGGTAATCAGCGTATGGGCGGTTCTAAATTCGATTTTTGTCATCTCAAAGATCTAAAAAACTTAGTAGTGATTCATTCAAATGATATTTTATGAACTTTTAAACTAATGCCACTTCAGAATTTATGTTAATTTATATAGAAGTCTGTGATCATTTACATTGAAGGCTGAGTCAGTCTGCAGTCCGTTACCTGCAAATGTCCACGTAAAACTTATGTTCCAAAACCAAATGCATCAAACTCAACCTGGCAGAGAAATGTAATGCAATAGTAAAATGATCAAAAACAAAAAAAGTTAGAATAGTTAAGGGAAGTTATGCTTTATTGATTTTTATACTGCTTTGCTTTTCAATGATTATAATATCTTAGCAAAGTTATACATTGGGTGATGTAACATAGATTTCAAATGGGCCATTACTAGTAACCACTAGTAATTGTATGTATGGCTTTTTATTTTCTGGGTTACAAATCATTTAGCTCAGCTTGTCGCGATCAGAAGGATTTTTAGGCTCCCAATTAGTCCAGGTGCAACAGGCCAGGGACCGAGATGGGGTAGAGGTAGGGCAGCCAACCTGGGACCAGAAAATCACGGCTTGACTCCCAGCCATTCCCACATGTTGTGCTGTCTCTAAGACACCTAATCCCCAATTGCTCCCCATGCGCTTACATAGCTGCTCACTCTCCACCTGGGTGTATCTCAGGTGTGATGGGTCAAATGCAGATAATTAATTTCACCATTGTATGGAAACAAACAATGATGACAATCTCAGACTTCCACTTCCATAGTTTACAACCCCAGTCCAGACTATACCTGGGGTTAAAGGGACCTAGGCTAGACTATAGCTTTGATTAATTTGTACTCTGGGGGATGAATTAGTCTAGGTATATATCTCTTAAGACAGATTATACCCACATGACATCTGTATTGTTGAGTAATAAACACAAGAATTATCTCATCTTTCAACATTTTATGGGGTTTCAGCTTTGCCAGGTAAGTTCAGTGAGAAAGCTAACATACTTATATCTTGGCAGCATGGTGGATCAATGGCTAGCACAGTTGCCTCACTGTAAGAAGGTCCTGTGTTCAATTCCTGATTTGGTCCTGGAGTCTTTCTGTGTGGAGTTTGCATGTTGTCCTTTTGTTTGCATGGGTTTTCTCCGGGTACTCCGGTTTCCTCCCACAGTAACAAAAACATGCATGTTCGGCTGCCCTCAGGTCCAGGCCTCCCTTGCAAAGACAATCTGTGATCTTAATGGGATCAAGTAACCAAGTAACTTCATCTATAAATGGAGCTTAAAAACAATTTCTAAGAAGACAAACAACCCCATTATGAAACACCTGCTCAAGGTCTAGTATATGAACAGTGTTTAATTTGTAAACCAAACGGCGTCGGAACGCAAATAGCCTGTGGCGATTTTAGCCTCTTTTTGGGAGGTGCTCAAGCACCCCTAAATTTGTGGTGGGTCTGGAGAGCAGTTCTGGGTCAGGGTTTTGGGTCATGTTTATTGAATTTATGATTCAATGCAACAAAATAAATACATTTAAAAGTTAACAAATCATTGTGATACTTAGTTTATTTACATAATGACTTTAATGGCTGGATGTTTGGCCCCTGAACTGCTGCCTCTCAGTAACTGTGGCCCCCTGAGCAGTTTAGTTGAACAGTCCTGCTTTAGAGGGTGGAACACAGTTTATTACAGTTCCAAAACATAAAATTAGTCTGTAAAATGTAAAAGATGATAAAGCCCTGCGGCTGACCTCATGAGCAGCTGATTACAACAGTGAGAAACATGAAGTACCACATGTTCATCTGTACGAAAGTAAATTTGTAAACACTTGTGTTTATAATAAACTTGTGCAAATACAGCACGTTTCAGCTTCTCTCATTCATCCTAACACCCACCCCCTCCTGTGTCTAGTACTATCTCCATTGCCACTGTCTTCATGTGCTTCAATTCTTGGTTTATTTGTACAATGAGAAGACTTTATCTTTGAAATGAAAGTAAACTGAACTGTACCCTGATGCATGCTCAATAATCCAGGTAGAAAAATCTAACAAAGCTAAGTCTGGTCCTCTGGACATTCAAAAAACAAACTTTGTTTTGTTTTTTGAGTGTCCAGAGGACCAGGCTTAGCTTTGTTAGATTAAATTGAACTGTCTTTTCAATATTTTGATTGCTGTAATTTTGACAAATTTGCGTAGTTGTCTTGATATGGCACATATGTCACATGATTACCCATCAAACATTTCTCTCGTATTTTTAACGAATAATCAATATTTTACTGATGACCCACTGTTAAACTGATTTGCAATTAAGTTGTGCTGTTTTATTATATTTTTAAGTTTTTTTTTAATTGCCCATGACTATTTTTAGGGGCAGAGGCGAAACGGAAATGCTTACTTGAAAGCACAGCTCTTATGTAAGCTTGTAAGTGGCTGTTATGTTTAAAATTAGTGTTTATGTAAATTATTTTCAGACTACATGCCCAATATAGGTTTTATTCATTCAAGGCAGTCATATTTGTTTACATCTTTATTATTAGTAAACCTGAGCATTACTGGATCCAAGCAAACAGTTACCAGAATGCACCCTGTCAAAAGCAGAGAATTCCCGGATCCTGTTACCTGCCTCAAATTGAGCTCTGGATATGAACTAAAAAAATCTTAGCCTGGAAAAAGTGTTATCACCCAAAACATTGTTGATTCAGAAATAACTCTTACCCATGACCCTCGATAACAAGATCACCATGGAGTTCTGCATCTGGAGGACTGCTATGAAGAGGACTTTTAATGTCTTTTCAACACTAAGAGGAAATATTGTTTGTCTGGGAAAATCTTCTTTTATATTCTTCAATAGAGAGTCTTTCTCAAAGCTAGCCGTGGTCATGAAATGAGACCACCGTTTTTTTACTGACGTAGGGAAACTAATTCATGAAGAAAATTCTCACAAGTTTATTTCTAGAATGTACTCTTTTCTGTTGAACAATGGTCATTAAACCAGTCTACACAGGTCCAGAAAGAGGCGGGAGTCTGAGCTGAACATCTTAATCAACCAACTTTTATGCCAGAACAGTTTATTAGCTATGTCTGCTTCAGATTATTACATTATAATTTCTACACCAGTTATGTCTTACCCTTCAAAAACTTCACGGTTCCAAACCCGGCCTGTCAGGAATGTACTTCAGATGGGACGCAGAAGTAGGCTCATTTTTACACTACACCTGGCTTTGTTCAAAATCAGGCCTTTTTGGTTTGACCTTTGTGATTCGTTAACCAAAATCACAGGAATAACTTTCCCATTAGACCCTGGGTTGTTTTTGTTGGGAAATATGAATAGCATTAAGAAATCTCTATTGAAAATCCAAATACAGGTAGTCCTCAACTTACGGCATTTCGGACTTACGGCCGCCTCCCCAGTGACGTCATCACACCTCCCATTGACTGTTTTATGCAGTATTTTATGTGTTTTTTTAGTTTTTTTTAGGGTACTGTGTTAGCTAACTGCTTGGAAATACAGTACTGTACATGTTTAAGGTACAGAATGTACGTATGTGTTGTGTTACGTTGAAAAAAAAAGTGTTTAAAAAGCTGTTCACCGTTCATTTTCTGACTTAACGGCAAAAATCCGGACTTACGGCCGCCACGTGGGCTGAGCTCTGACTTGCGGCAAAATCGGGTTACAAATGGTCTGTAGGTACGGAACTTGTTTGTAAGTCGAGGACTACTTGTACTGTTCTTGAAGGTTGCACTTTCAGTGCCAAAGCATGGACTCCCATCCCACTTGAAAAGATTACTAATGGTATGAAGAAAGATAAGGATACTTTCTTAATAGTCTGGCAACACTACTTACAAGAAATAGACATTGCACAGGTGTTACTATAGAAGTGTGATTATTTGAAAATGGCGTAAAAGATGCTGGGCTGTGATGCAGAGATGCCTCATTGTCTTTTCTTTTTAATTAATTAATTAATTTATTCATTTAGATTATTTATTGTTTGTTTTCCACCTTGGGTAAGGGACATTCTTTGTTTGGAGCTCTACTGAGTTCTGTAAAACTATAAAATTATAAATAAATAAATGAATAAAGGAACAATATGTGGTAATAAGTAAACATAAACCAGGTGTGGTAAAAGGTAGACCAAGTGTAAGAATACATAAACACAGACTAGGTGTGATAATGATTCAATTCAGCCCAGGTGTGGCAATAACAACATATCAGGTGTGTGAGATAAATAAAAGAAAGACCGGGTAAAACAAACACACAGACAGAAAATAATTGAAGTTACAGAAGAAAAGCAAATGTGCCATACATTCTCTAAACAAGCCTAACACAGAAAACAGACCCTGGCAGCCTGAAAAAGAAATTCCCTCTGCTCCAATCCACTGCTAGAAATCAAACAAGTGATGTTGCAGCGACATGCTGTGTGCTTTGACCAAAAGCCACCAGATGGTATTCAAACAGCGCTCAGTTTACACGGTAAATGCTAAATACCACTGCTGGGAGCTTACATTTAGAGCTGAGGGAAATTTTCAAGTAAAATTATTGGTATTTTGAAATGCATCAGCTACAATTTGTATGGTTGCCAGTACAATTGCATCAGAGCACAACTATTGATAACCAGACTTCAGAAAAGTAAATTAAAACAAAAATATTAAATACATTTAACATTCTTACTCATCTTTGTCTTCCCCACAGTTGTAGTCATCTTTCTAAGTGTTCATTACAGTTAGGGGAACATGGTCAATTATGCAATTTGAGTAAAAGGAATGGTAAATGGACTGTAGTGCTTTTCTATACAACCAGGATACTCCAAGTGCTTTACAATTCAATCAGTGCCCTCGTCTTCCCATCCACCCACACATTCATACAGTGTGCTACTACATCTCAACAAATCTGAGTAATCGTCTTATAGCATCTAATCAGAGCTATAGATCACATTCATACACTGAAAGACACACATCGAAGGCAATGAGGCGTTCAGTGTCTTGCCCAAGGACACTTAGATGTAGTGAGGGAATCGAACATCCAACTGTCTCTGCGGACGACTGTTCTTGCTATTCAGCTTCAGCCACCCCAGAATTTAGACACAGTTTAGAGACTTCCAGAAACTTTTAGGACAGCCAATAAAGGCGCAGTTTGCAACAATTAATGTGTCTCCTGAGTCCAAAAGTTTACTCAACTCCCAGTGGACTGATGCGTTCAACCAATTTAAGAGACTCACAGTTCAGACAGTAACACAGCAACACCATTTGTTGCTGAGAAAAACAGCAACAAAAGGTGTCCTGTAACAGTGTGCAGGTTTGATATGGCAAAAACATTAAAAAAAGCAAGCAAATTTGTGTTTAGTAGATTATTAAACTGTAACAAAGCTTCTTGGAAATAAATGTTATGCTGCTTTAAATCTTGCACCCCTGTGGGGTCAAGTGTTCAATTGTAGAAGCTCTATAACATTTTGTGTATTTTTCTTAAATATCATTAATGCAGACTCCTAAAATGTTAACTCCCTACCCAAAATAAATAAATAAATGAATAAATTTTAGGGATGAATCAGCAAACCACTGGTCTGCAGGGATACACTTCAGCAGTCCCTACAAATCCTACTGGACCAACTGAACTGGCTTTGGACCCAGCAACCAAATTAAACATGAAACACAAACATCCATCCATCCATTATCCTTTACCCGCTTCTTCCATTTTGGGTCATGTGGGTCGCCAGTGCCCATGTCCAACAACCACTGTGTGAGGGGTGGGGTGCACCCTGGACAGGTCGCAAGTCCATCACAGGGCCACATAGAGACAAACAACCATTCACTCTCTCACTCACACCTGGAGACAATTTAGAGTTACCCATCAGTCTAACATGCATGTTTTTGGTTTGTGGGAGGAAACCGAAGTACCTGGAGGAAACCCATGCATGTACGGAGAGAACATGCAAATTGCACCCAGAAAGGCCCCCGGACCGGGATTTGAACCAGGGACCTGCTCACTGAGAGGCAGCAGCTCTACCAGTTGTGCCACCATGCTGCCCAAGATGGTTAATGAACTGAATATGTATGTGAGTGGTAAGATGGACAGGAAGGCAGTCACTGACTTTTTCAGTCAGGAGAGGTGGGGGCCACCTGAAGGAGTTGGGGATGATACTGTCACTGTCACTAGATGAAACACAGCAGCAGGGCAGAGCTCTGGAGAGTGTGGTCAAAAGTATAATCCAAAAGCAAGGTCCAGATCCATAGGCAAGGGTCATACAAAGGGGTTCAGAGATCCAGGTCCAAATCCATATTATAATCCGTGAAGCATAATCGTTGAGACAGTAGGGGTAGTCGGTAACAAGGTCAGAGAGGCAGATCCAGAGCAGGCAGGGAGTAGGCAAACTGGGGTATCCAAGGATGAGGTCAAGACATGAAGATCAAACAGGACTGTGAACACGACACTGGACATCTACTATCACAGAAGGTTTGATAATCTAGAGTAAATGGAGATCTTAAATACTGCAGGGATACAAGTCATGAGCACTGATTAAGTTGTGGGCGTGGTTGAATGACAGAGGCAGAAAACATGACACGAAGAGGCAGGAACGTGACAGACCATAATATATTTTCTGTTTGGGATTGCAAAACTAGTTATATGGATGACCAGAAAGAACCAGATGGTAGGCCGGGTCTGGAATGATGTGGTTGTGAGCTTTAGGGTTTGCCTGCTGCCTGCTTGGAAGTAGAGCACCATTTTTACACCCTCACCAGAAACCTTAGCTCATTTGAAGACCTCTGGGGCATCAAGCAGGTTTTATGTTCTTTGAGGGAGGATGTTTTCTTCATTCTTATTTTTGTTTTTAATGTATTGGAAATCTGTAATGTGTTATTGGGTATTATGTAAGATGTTTTAACTGTATAAAGTATATACATTTTAATGATTTAATGAGTTTTTCTTTCTTTCTTTCTTTTTCTTTTTCGGTAATGAATTTTGTCATTGTTGGATTATTCCCCCCCAATGATGTAAATAAAAAGTTTTGTTCAGTCAAGTCGTTCTGTTTTTCTTACTGTGGTTGCTGCATTTAGGAAACACAACCTTGTGTTTTCTTCAGCAAAGGCATGCAACAATTTCCCACACATTTTGAGACCTACCCTCTGTGCATGATGAAGTGCAGTTGTTGGTCATGCTGAGTTCTGAACAGGTAGAAGAACAAGGATCAACTCTTCCAGCTTGACAATCTTCCTTTGTCACCAGCACCATGCCACCAACACAGCCTGTCCATACGTTAATTAGTACTTAATTTGAAAAAATATTTTACAGTAAACCATTTACAGATGGAATTTAAGAGAAACTGAATGATCAAACTGGAACTATTCAAATAAAGTGTTTAGATAAAATAATTCTAAAAAGATTAAACATCCAGAGCAGGTGCATGACACACTCACCTGTTTGTGTTCCAGTGTCTGTGGTGCAGGGCTGGATGTTGCAGCTCTGTCTCTGCTGGGACATGCCCTCACAGTCTCGTCCACCATTTTTAGGAGGGGGTGCAGAACAAGTTCGGTTCCTCTGTCTGACTCCTCCACCACACAAAGTGTCACATTCTGACCACTCTGTCCACTTTGACCAATACCCATGAACTGTAAGAAAGTTTAGGAACATAATGTAGGTCAGCTGTAATTCATGTACAAGGTCAGTCTAAAAGGTGCATGCAGGAAGGGTGATGAAAAGAAGCTTGAACACAGACCTGGGCATGCTCGAGGAAAACAGGCTTGACTATCAAACTGAGCTCCATTGCAGAATCCTCCAGGCAGAGCATGCCTTAATATATCCCTCTGCCGAAACATGGAGCCAAGACCGCATGTCATGCTGCAGGCACTCCAGGCTGTCCACGGGGACAATATGCAGTCCACTGAATAGAACAATACAGGTTTAAAAATCTATAGCGCCCTGTCAAATTCAGAATATAATTTAAAAAAATAATTTTAATATACAAAGCTTTCAACAACCAAGCACCATCTTTTATTAAAAATCTTCTTGCGCCATACTTTCGAAACAGAGCAGTTCATTGTCAGACTGCAGAGTTATTTATGATTGAGTTTATTTATGATATCCTTGAGTTTCCAAATGTTGAAAGGGAGGTAGATTTCAGTTATCCAGCTACTATTTTTTCTGTTCATGTTCACCACTTTTATCTATTTTTAAGACCAGGCTTAGGACTAGCCTTTTTGATAAATCCAACAGTAAGGCTTCCTGAGCTACACCTTAAATATGCTGCTACAGGCTTAAACTGCAGGGGGATAAACTGACCACATCTGTTTAATAAGCTGCCTTTATGCTTGAATTGAATTGAATTCCTCTAATATATTTATCTTTGATATTATATCTGTAATTAATCCCTTTTCCCATGAAAACCACACATGCCAGTTGCTAATGTGTTTATGTTTCTTTCCTGTCCCCTCTTACTCCTGTGTGTCAAGCCAGATGGCCATTCATCTTGAGCCTGAATCTGAAGGAGGATGTTGCACGTTAAAAGTAAAGTAAATGTTTCTTTCCACTGTCTCAACTATTGAAAGGTGTGGTTAAAAAAAGCATTCACTGAGAAAACCAAATCTTTAATAAACTTGAGCAAAAAGTTGACAATGCATCTAAAAAGACTATTGTCAGTGTAATGTGTATGATTTGCACTCAACATGATCAATATCTCTCCTGTGTGAACGTTCTGCAACATCCTTCTGCTCGTGTTGTAATGTGTGATATTAGCGGTCCCATGTAATCACTCCTACTCTGAGAGGATCAGAAAGAACTGGTACATTGATATGATAGAGATGATATGATATGGTGGCGTGTCTCAGGCAGTCCTTGACTCAGACCCACTCCTTCCTGTCTCTAAGCAGACCTTTCAATGATGGCTCTCAGGCATGGAGGGGAGGAGCTGAGGCCTGGGCTGGAAGATTTTTTCCATAAAACTACCTTGTCCAGTCCAGAGAATTAGAGCAGGTCAGGGTTTTCACAGGGATGAGAGCACTGATAACAGTGTATTTTGCATGTTCTGTGAATCTGAACTGCGCTCCAAACCTTTGAAAATACATTTGATGAAACACACCTTGCTCTATTCTGAGAACCTCCTTTTTTCCACAACTCTATAACAGAAAACTTTGGGGGCAGAGTCTAAAAAGATAACTCAGTGGAAAACAGAAGCCAAAAGTAGGAATGTGAAGCAACAACAGTATGATGGAACAATGACTTCAATACCAAGGATCACTGTATATATGTTGGGAGGGGTGATACTGAAGTGAGGAGCAGGTGAGCTACATGAGCAGATGAAGTGCACCAGCACTTCATTTTGGACAGCTGGTCCAAAATGCTGCAGCTCGATTTTTAACTGGTGCAGGCCATCGAGAGCACATCACACCAGTTTTGGCCTCCCTGCACTGTCTACCCATTCACCTTCGGATCCAGTTTGAAATACTCATGTATGTTTTTAAATCTCTGAACAGTTACGCTCCACCCTATCTCACTGATCTTCTGCAGCCATATGTCCCACCGCGCTCTCTGAGGTCAGCAGACCAGATGCTTCTGTCAGTCCCAGAAACTCGTCGTAAGCTCAGAGGTGACAGGGCTTTCTCTGTTGCAGGTCCAAGACTGTGGAATGAGTTGCCACTGAGTGTCAGGCAGGCTCCCACACTCACAGTATTTAAGTCTCGCTTGAAAACCCACTTCTATTCTCTTGCCTTTAATACGGTGTGATTTGCTTCGATCCTCTCTGTACTATACATTGTTGACCATTTTAGTTAGTTTATGTTGCTATTTTATATCTATATTTTTATTTTATGTTTTCCTGTCCACTTTGCTTTTTGTTTCGTGACTAAGTGTAACAGTAAGAATTGAAAAAGGGAGGTAAATAAGTAGACTGACACTTAGGGTATCTAAAAGATCAAGTAACAGAGCAGATAGTTATTACCAGCCACTTTCATTATGTCGACCTCTGCACATGTCCCCAGTACCTTATCAACTTTGAGTATCACAGATTTGTGGCATATTGAATAATTAAAAAGTGTATTTAATCCTGTTTGCGGTGTTGGGTTCAGTATGACTTTAATTTAGTGAGAAAAAAAAAATTGAACCAGCACAATTTCAAAAGGGTTCTATGCTCCGCTTCATGTACGGAAATGCTGCTGCATTGCATCTGTGCCCTTTTGCCTCTGCTGGCTTGGACCCCTAATAATGGCTGAATGCACAACAAATAAATTAATTAAAAAAAAAACTAAATTGTAATGAATTCAATCACCATTGGAGTTTCACCTACCACAATCTTTTTCATCAGAACCATCTAAACAGTCCCATCCCAGGTCACATTTATGATCCTTGTGAATACACTCCCCACTGTCACAGTGAAACTGTTTAGAAGAGCAGGGTCCAGGAGTTGGTAGTGGTAGTGGAGTTACTGTTGGCCTGGTTAGGGTGCCTGAAGGAGCAGGGTAACAGAACTTTGTTTAGTGCACATCTAGAAATCTCCAGCCAATAAAAAATAATTTAACCACCATGAAGGTAAATAATGTCCTACTTGAACCATTCTGTTGAACTTTTCAATATACACTATATAACACATGTAACACAAGCAGGATAATCAACTGTTACCCCACCCCTTCACACAGATGCACACAAGATTTACATCCTGCCTGTTTTTTTTTTTTTTCTAATCAGCTGGAGTCCAACAAGTTGATGACACACATCACAATTTTCGTCATATAAACCATCCAAATACGTCTTTCTCTTATCATACTTTTGTACAGAGTGTACAGAGCCAAAAGACTATCATGTGAATTGGCCATTAAACCAAAACGTGGACAAAGGTAAGCAAACTTCATGGGTGATAATAATAAATGAAAGAGCTATGAAGTAACAAAATAAAACTATTATATTTAACCTTTTCTGTTAAGTAAGCTTTTATCTTTTTGGCATTTATTTTCTGTGGTTTGAAGACCAGGTACCTCATGTACAAAGGGTGCATATGAACAAAAATGTGGCAAATGCCCTTTTTCATGTGAAACCAGATGTATCAAGAATGAAATGACTGCAGAAATGTGTGCAGCCCCACGTCAACTTCATGGCTGGTGCGCGCACGTTTCTGTGGTTACTGATCCATTGTTGACACTGGGAAACTCTTACTACAGAAGTCCCTTGCTACTTCGCGATTCGACTTCTGTGGACTCGCTCTATCGATGTTTGTGAACGTACCTTACATAATATTGTACTGTACCAAAAAAAATTGTACACAACGCATGATTGTCAACTTTAATATTACTCACATGATTGGGACAGTACTGGATACAGTACTGTACAGTAAAAAGTTAACAACAACAAAAAAACTTTGGACAGGCACCGTCATTTTGTAGTTTTCTCTCTACAAGCCTACACTTTAAAAAGAAACCGAAAAAGAAAAAGGAAAAATATAAGCATACACTGTATCCCCACTCATAACAACTACATTTCCCAGAAACCAACAGTGCCCTGCCCACAAGCCCTGTTTCCTTCTGCTGAAAAACTAGGGAAACTGTTTTGATCTGATCTGCAAAAGTTTGGTGCTTATTACAGTGACTTCAGTACCCAGCAGATGCAGACAGCCACACAGAACCCACTGAACTGGAACAGAACTGGAGCAGAACCAGACTTCGAGAGCCATTGGTGAATCTTGAGAGCTGGTAGCCAGCCCATGAGGACTTCCGAGTGTGGAGGTGCCACTGAAGGTCTGGGGCTGTTTACGGAGCACATTGGGACATTTTTCATTCAGACTTGAACTCAACTGACACCTACGGTCCCGCGCCGGCCAACCGATGGTCTGCCCCCAAATGTGCTTTGGCGTTCAAGGGCTGCACTGAACTGGACCAGAACTGGACCCCCAGAAACAATTGTGAAACGGAGAGCTCATAGCTGGCCCTTGAGGACTTCCGAGTGGGGACGTGCGCCGCAGAAGGTCAGGGGCTCCATCCGGCGCCTACTGGGACTTTTTTCCATCTCTTTCAACCGCCCACGTAATCCTCCAAGCAGGGACACGCTGGTAAGTAAAATATAGTAGCTACAAATAAGTATGTTGTTAAAATTTGCAGGTTTAAGAGTTAACAGCATTAATTGTGGTATTTGTCACTGCAGAAATGAACAGAGTTGGACCAGAACCAAGAGCTGTTGTTCTACAGATCTGGTAAGTAAAATTTAGTAACTGAATATACAGTACTGGATGTATGCTGTTAAAATTACATAGGTTAAAGAGTTTAGAACATTGCAAGAGAGTGGGAATGGTTTTTGAACCCTTAAAATATATACAAACACGAAAATAAATACGACGTTGCTACTTTTGCAGATTTTCACTTATTGCGGGGGGAGAGGGTTGTAACCTAATACCCACAATAAATGAGGGACTACTGTAATGTGAAAACTATTATTGCACACCAGACTCAGGTGATGAACAACTACTACATCCCCATTTAGGCAATTAGATGAATTAATAGAAAAGCGTGTACAAATGGGGCAGAAAATATAATTAACAACAATGGCTTTAACCTTATTAGAGGATAGAGCAAAGGGCGCATTACGCAGAGAGCATGCATTTAGAGATAGAAAGGATTTTCTTGCCCACAAAGATGACTGGCTCATCAACCGTTTTAGTCTTCCAAGGTCAATCCTTGTCAATCCTTTTGGAACTGTACTTGGAACTGCGGATAGACTTTGAGCTTGACACAATGAGGAGATGTGTGATGCCCGTGCACATACAGCTGTTGACCACACAGGGGTTCATAGCAACAGGGACAGAGAGAGCTGTCATACAGATTGGGACTGCACAAGTCGACCCTGAGCCGAGCCATGCAAGCTGAGTGGGATGGAGTTATCTGTTTGTTAACCAGGTATATCAAATTCCCTGCAATGCAGGTGAACAGGTCAACAGTAAAGCACAATTTGCAGTGACAGCTGGTTTTCCTAATGTAACCTGAGCTATCAAATGCACATACATTGCTATAAAATCACTATCACAGTAAGAAAATGTTTATGTTAACAAGAAGCATTTTAATTCAACCAATGTGCAAATTATAGCTATGTGATGTACAAAAGCAACCACCAACATTATGGTGAGGTGGCCTGGTTCAATACACGATTCATTCGTTCTAACGAACAGCATGATTGGGGAAAGAATATAAGCTGGCACAGTGTGTGGTGGGGCGCTTCATGGAAAGTAAATTAATTTCATCATCTTAATATTAATCACCTAGATGTGCATGGAGCCTGTGCACGCCCACATATCATCCTTATTTAATGTATCATTACTAGTTAGGGGTTCAAGTGACTTGCGCACACTGTTTAATTGATTTACACCTATGCCATGTTTCAGTAGGAAATCCATGCATCTTTGTACATGAGGCCCCAGAGCTACCAGTTTGCAGTGGTAAAATGCAACCCACGTTGACCTGTTGTGTATCCTGGGTGAACAGATGGGGGTATAAAATGGATATGACCATATAAAATAAACACAAATCTTTAGGGTTTGAATATAAAATCAGGTTGGATTTGTTTATTTTTTTGTTCCGGGCATGTCCCACCGGGAGGAGACCCAGAGGAAGACCCAGGACACGCTGGAGGGACTATGTTTCTTGGCTG
>JARVLU010000600.1:4586944-4597320 GCA_031762415.1 Simpsonichthys santanae | reverse complement strand
ATGGGAGGAAGATCTTTCAGTTATCAGGCTCCTCTCTTGTGGAACCAACTTCCAGTTTCTGTCCATGAGGCTGACACGTTGTCTACATTTAAAATTAGGCTTAAGTCTTTCCTTTTTGATAAATCCTAAAGTTAGGTCAGAAGGTTAAAATCATACAAATATGTGAGTTGTGTCACTGTACTGTACATGTAGCTTGTATAGTTGCGTTACTTGATGAAATAATAAAGTTAACTTCATTCTGCATCCGGTCACAGTTTGAGTGCTGTAAGACCTAGGCATCTTTATGCTGATGACAAGTTTTGTTTTCTAAATGTATAACACAAGGTAAGCCTTTCAATACATAAAATAATGAGTCTTTGTCTTGAAGTCTGTGGAACACCACAATTTTGTACAAGTTTGTAACATAAATCAGTAGCAGATTAGCACATTCAACAATTTGAAAAGAGCTCTTACTGAATTCCAGGGAGAGGTTAGTTAGTCCCTCGAACTGGGAACAGTGTCGGCCTCCATATTGAGGAGGAATACATTCTCTCTGTCTCACCTGCACTCCACCGCAACTACTAGAACAGTTTGACCATCTTCCCCATGGCAGCCACTGACCATCCACTGGAGAGGACAGCAAACATATTTTGATAAGGATATTTTAAAATATTATATTGTACAAGAAGAAATTACTAAATCTAAAAGTGATTTGTTTACCAGGACATGTGGTGTTGAAGCACTGCTGCCTCTGAATGTCTTGACCCCAACAGCGGTGCAGAGAGTCACCTGGAGGGCAGGTTCTATACCGGCTCATAGAACCTGTCCCACAAGACATACTGCAGGAGCTCCAGGGACCCCAAGAGCTCCACGTTCTGCAACCCTGTTCATCAGTTGAATGTCCAAATGCTGTTCGTGAAGACTCTGGACAGTCTGCCACACCATTGCACACCTAATAATATGGGATGAACATAATGGTTACAATGTTTTTGAATATATTAGATGTGTTCAAGAAATTTATTTTGAGAAAATGTGTAAAGTTTTTTTTTTTATATATTATAATTTTATTTTTTGTTTGTTTCTAAATAAACTATGAATATTATTACTGGTCACTAATGCCAGTTTTAGCAGCTATGGCTCAAAATGCCAGGCTGCATAGATCTCATATTCTGCAGGTGCTAAGTTCACTGGAAAGTGGTCTCATGTAGCACATTCAGGCTGTGCGGTGTTGGACTCCATGAGTAAACTACGAGGCACTCACCAACAAGTGTTTCCTCCAGGCCTGCCTTGAACGTGAAGCTCCAATATTCCTAGTCTTGGTCAGGTATTTCAGTTACTCAATTTTATAGTCATGTGACAGTTTATGAATTGCTTGTTATCTGGACCCTCACCAAAAAACTTTTTGCTATGAAAGCCTCCACAAGAGGCAAACTTATCTTAACATAGGATCATTTTAGAGAAATTGAAACACTCAAAACACCTTTACCATGATAAAGTGGTAATTAACCTCACCATCTTCTTCTTTTGAAACGTAAATTAAATTATTCTCAAAGTGTCAGAAGATGGACTGACAATTAGAGGGATGGGTGAATGAATGGATAGATTAATTATTTTACCATAAAGGGATCAACTATAGTATAATAGTGCGTACAAAATAATCACCTACTGGTAGGTAAATGTCTATAGGTAATTTCTAAGACAATTTTTGGAGTCAAAGATAATGGAGCTTTGCAATTATTTAAATCCTTAGCATGTGTTTTTGTCTTTCTTCCAGTAGAACGTGCACCTGGATGTTTGTTTGTTTCTCCTTCCTGTCCTCTAAAACCCCAGACGGTCGAAGCAGATGGCTGCTCATCCTAAGCCTTGTTCTGCTGGAGGTTTCTTCCTGTTAAAATTGAGTTTTTCCTTTCCACTGTTGCCACTGTGCTTGCTCAGGATGAAAATCTGTAACTAAGTGAAGATTAAATGCAATCTGCTGGGTTCCTTAGATAGATAATCTTTACTTTTATGTGAATGTTTTTGTATAGTGCCCTGAGTTGACTTCTGTCTTGGCACTATATAAATAAACTGAATTCATTGAGTGATACAAATTAAATCACTTTTATTTCATTTTTTTAAAAGGACATTGTATTATTTTTCTTTAAAATGCAAACAATCACAATAATCTAATATTGGAATGCATCTTGCTAGTGATGAAAAAATATTGATCAGAGACCCACCAAGTTAAACGGTACACAGGTTCCATCCAAGCAGGTGAACTCAGAACAGGTAGTAGTGACGTTCCTACTCCCAGGATGAACTGGTGAGATGGTTTTATCTAGACAAAAGGACATTTACATAACTTTAAATCGGCCACTAGGGAGCACAAGCCAATGTATCTCTTGTGCTTGTCCCAAGACCAAGTAAATGATGAAGGTTGTGTCAGGATGGGCTTCCAACGTACACTACTTTTGTCAACTCTAACTTGCAAGTTCAGCCAAATAACACCATACTGGATTGGTTGATGCCCAGTTTAACAACAAATGCCACCAGTGCTGTTGACAAACAGAGTGCCAGCATAAATTGTGCTGCTGTTAGTCAAAGACCACAAGGAGGGAAATATGTCAGGAGACAGAGAGAGAAGAGGAACATCAAGAGCTGAGGGTGAAAACTAAACATGGGGACAATGACAGGCAAAAGTAGAGACCTTGCTGACAAGATGCAGAGAAGGAAGGTAGATATTTTATGTGTCCAAGAGACCAAGTGCAAGGGCAGCAAGACTCACAGCACTGGGACAGGATTTAACAATTTTACCATGATGTGGATAGAATAATAAATGGAACAGGGGTGGTCCTGAAGGAAGAGTTGGCAACAACTGTAATAAATGTAAAAAGAGTGTTAGATAGGGTGATGTGTTTGAAGGTAGAAGTAGAAGGTTTTATGTGAACTGTTGTCAGTGGTTATGCTCCACAGGTTGGATGTAACATAGAGGAGAAATAATTGAGGAAATATTTGAAAATACAGTAATTGAGTATTATCAGGTAGTAGAGATGATCAGAGCAGAATGGAAACATTGGTGAAGGAAGTAGAGTGGATGAGAAGGTGATGGGTAAGTTTGTTGTCAAATGAAAAAAAACAAGGACAGATGGTTGTGGATTTTGCAAAGGAACATAAATGGCTGTATTCAACTGTTTTTGCAAAAGAGGGAGGAACATAGTGGAACCTATAACCATGGAGGCAGGAGTACACAGGTAGACTACATTCTGGGTAGAAGAGGGAGCCTGAGAGAGATTGGAGACTTTAAGGTTGTGACAGGGGAGAGTGTGGCAAAAAAGCATTGAATGGTTGTGTGTAGAAGCTGTAGAAGGAATAATGTTGCGAGGTGTTCAGAGAGGAGCTGTTAAAGGCTCTGGGTGGTAAGAAAGAGCTTGCAGATGACTGGGCTACTACAGCAACAGTAAGTAGATAGACATGTAGGAAGGTACTTCGAGTGTCACCTGGACAGAGAAAATGAAAGGAAACCAGCTTGTAGAATAATGAAGTGCAGGACGCAATTCAAAGAAAAGGGTTATCCAAGAAGAAATATGACAGTGAGAGAACTGAAGTGATAAGACAGGTTTATAGAGAGATGCAATGTAGAGCAAAGAGGGGGGTAACACAGGTAAAGCAGAAGGTGTATGAGTTGTATGGGATGCTGGACACTAAAGAGGGAGAGGAGAACTTGTACCAATTGGCAAGAAAGAGGGACCAGGCTAGAAAGGATGTGCAGCAGGTTAGGCTTGTTAAATATTGAAATGGTCATATTTTAATAAGTGAGGATACATGACAGGAATATGGATAGAGTAATTTGAAGAGCTAATAAATGAAGAAAATGAAAGAGAAATAAGATAAGAGGTCATAGAAACTGTGGACCAATAAGTGGGAAAGAATAGTGAGGTTGAAAATGCTCTGAAAAGAATGAAGAATGGGAAGGACGTAGGACCTGATGACATACCAGTGAAGGTTTCAAAATTTCTAGGAGAGACGGCAGTGAGGTTTTTGCCTCAAATATTCAATGGCATATTTGAGGGTGAGAGAAAGTCTGAAGAATGGAGAATGGTGCTGGTTTCCACTTTTAGGAACAAGGGTGATGTACAGAGTTGTAGCAACTACAGGGGAATTAAGTTGATGAGTCACACAATGAAGATCTGGGATAGAGCTGTGGAAGCTAGACTTAGATGAGAGATGACAATTTGTGAGCCACAAACATAATGTGGGCGGGAAAGGTGAAGAATCCACACCTGCCTCCATCCTCTGTTGCCTCACTCTGGGTTACTGAGCAAGGCCATTAACCCAAATCTTCTGCTCCCCCAGGGGCCCTATATGGCAGCTCTCTGCACCACACAGAGGGCTGTGGTAGCTCAATGGTCTGTGGTTGTGTCATGAAGAGCATCCGTAGTGAAAACAATTGCCAAGTCTTTATGCAAATTAGTTCGCTGTGGCAACTCCCGAAGAAGGGAACAGCCGACAGAAGAAGAAAGTATGGTTTTGTGCAGAGAAAGAGCACCACAGATGCCATTTTGCTTTGCTTTGAGGATGCTGATGGAGAAGTGCAGAAAGGTTCAGAAAGAACTTCATTGCATCTTTGTAGATTTAGAAAAAGCTTATAACAGAGTGCCAAGGGAGGAGATGTGGTATTGCATGAAGAAATCTGGAGTGGCAGAGAAGCATGTTAAATTGGTACAGGTCATGTATGAGGACAGCAGGACAGTGGTGAGATGTGCTGTAGGAGTGACAGATAGCGTCAAGGTGGAGGTGGGAGTGCATCAAGGATCGTCTCTGAGCCCCTTCTTGTTTGCTCTGGTGATGGACCGACTAAGAGGTTGGGTCAAGCAGAAATCCCCATGGACTATGATGTTTGAGGATGACACGATGATGTTGGTGAGAGCAGGGAACATAAAGAGAACTTAAAGAGGTGGAGGTATGTACCGGTACGTGAAAAAAGAGGAAATAAAATCAGCTGTAAGACAGAGTTGTCACAGGTCCAGCTCATGGCCCATAACAAAAATGAGGGGAGACAAAGGTATAGGCCAATTATAATACTGTACTGTAGTTTTATTGCACAATATGATCAAAACCCAAACAAACATAATAAATGTGAATTTAGGTACACAAGTATGTTCAGTGGGTGCAGTGTAAGAGTGAGTGGACAGATATATGTACATCTGAATGAGTATTTCCTCCCAAAACCAAACTGGAACAAAGGACAAACACAGTTTACTTGGAAGAGCGGAACTTACTGAGCCCAGGTGGCTCCAGTTGCTCAAGGCCAACCTCTGCCTGCAGGAGGAACCACCCCTGCTAGTCAGAGGAGGGGCCATGACAAAATACATGTGTGTAAATGAGAGGGAGGCCAGTGGAACAGTGAGGCTACTAGGAGCAGAGGTCACAAAGGAGCATGACTTCAAGTACTTAGGGTCCACTGTCCAGGAAAATGGGGATTGTGGTAAAGAGGTGAAAATGAGAGTCCAGGCAGGATGGAGTGGATTGAGATTTTTTTCAGGAGTGATTTGCAACAAAAGGGTGTCAGCAAAGGTCAAAGGAAATGTTTATATAACAGTGGTGAAACCAACTATTGTGTATAGTTTGGAGACAGTATCACTGACAAAAAGACAGGAGAAAGAACTGGAAGTGGTATAAATGAAGATGTTGAAGTTTTCCTTAGGAGTGAAAATGATAGATAAAATTAGGAATGAGATCATCAGAGGTACAGCATAAGTTGAACAACTTTGAAACAAAGTTAAAGGGACAGACTGAGATGGTCTGGACATGTCCAGAGGAGGGACAGTGAGTATACTGGTACAAAGTAGAAGGATGTTAGAAATGCAGCAAAAGACAGAGGAAGGCCAAAAAGGAGACATATGGATGCTGTTAGAAAGTACATGGAGGTAGTTGGAGTGAGGACAAAGGATGCAGAGGACAGAGTGAGATGGAGGAGGATGACGATGTGGAAACCCCTGAAGAGAGAAAATCCAGAAGGAGAAGAAAAAGTCTGATTCTTAATGATTTCACTCACCCTAGATTTTCCCATATTTATCAGTCCAATTTGTTGTATCTTTTGTCCATTTTTTTATCTTCTTATTTGTTCATTAATTTAGGAACCTAACAATTATTCTAGTTAGTGTCTTGCAGTTCATTGCTTTATTATTTCACTTAATTCTTCCATCCTTCCACTTTTCTTTGTTATGGTAACTCACCACACACCAACTCATCATCGCCACGTGGACAGTCTGGGATGCCATTGCACACTTTTAACATGTTTACACAGGTGTGGTTGTCACATGGGAAGCTACCTGGACATGAAGGAATCCGAGCAGATCCTAGAAGATAAAAAAATAATTGTCATTGTCTATTAATACAAAAACATCTGCTAGCAATACATAATGCAAGCCTGGTTATATATCTAGTACAAAGCAGTTATGTGCCTTGTACATACCAGTAGTGCCTGATACATACCCATAATGCCTGCTACGTATTTGGGATGTACCTGGCTCTCAACAACAAAAGGGTATGTGCCTGATACCAACTTGGTACTTACCAGGTATGATCATTGCAAGTAACTGGTACGTACAAAGCTGTAATATGTATTGTTATCAGTTTGTTGTAGCCTGGGAATGAAAACTCACCACAGTTGTTAACACTCTCATCAGAAGCATCCCTACAGTGTGGGGTTCCATCACAGAGTTGCTGGTAATATACACACTGGTCCCCACTGAGGCAAGGCACCTGGCCAGGACTGCATGGAGCAGCACACTGCTGCTCATCACTACCATCCTGACAGTCTGTTTCCCCATCACAATGCCATGCCCGAGGAACACACTGCCCACCACTGGCACAGATAAATTCATAGGACCTACAGACTAGAAAACCAAATGTTTTTCACAAAAATAACGGTGTGAACAATATAATAAATGACAATATTATTGCCAATAAACATCATTAAATTTTAAATGTAATCATAATCTAAAGCATAAAGTCCACCACATAACAACCCTGAATATATGAGTCTATTTAATAAGTAGAATCTTTAACCTTTTATCCATTCTCACCTGACGTTGGGGTGATAGGTGGTGTTATGATCTCAGTGTAACAGTTAGTTTTGTGCTCGTCCTCTCTGTTTGGACAATCAGCTGTTCCATCACACAGCTTAGATTTGGCAACACATGTACCATCAGCACAGGCAAACTGGTTGGGAGCACAGGTCACTGCAATGTAAAAATAAGAACACATTTGCAGCTGTATAAATTACAGAAGAGTAGGGTGCTCCTTAAGTTAAAGGTATGCAGCTGTAATGCACAAGTATCAAATTAAATAGCACCATGTATTATAATGATTTTAGATTACATATTTTTGGATGGGAAATACAGAAAAGGTAGTATGTATGAGTATGTGTTACCTTTACTTGCACAGATAGCTTCATCTGTTCCAGAAGGACAATCTTTGTGTCCATCACATAATCTGTCTACAGGGATACACTGATCACCTGGGCACTGAAAGTATCCTGGTTCACACACACACCTACAAGTCAGTTAGAAATTTGAATGATAATGTGCATCACGCAAGTTCATTTGCTGTGGTGACCCCATCGAGGGGAGAAGAAAAGAAAAAGAACAACAACAAAAACTTTTACTGGATGTTAAAAAAAGATCAGTCATATTTGCTGTGGCCATAGTACTGATAAGAGAACACAGTTCCTGTCAAATTCAAAATAAAATTTAATACTGTTTCAATACAAACATCTCAACAATCAAAATCTAACTTTATACATAAGATGCTTTTGTTTTGCATTTTCCTAACAGGGTATCTGGCTATCTGACAGCAGGTTTACAGTTAGTTCCTACAGTTTCCAAAAGAAGAAAGAAAAGCAGAACTTGAAATTAAGCTCTTGTGAAATCAACATCCAGTTTCTCTCCATGAGGATGACAGTCTGTCTACTTTTAAAACTATGGTCAAATATTTTCTTTTTTATTATAGTTGGCTTGGGTTTCCGGAGCTATCGCTCACTTGTGCTACTAAAGGTCTAAACTGCTTTTGGACATAATAACCACATTTCTTTACTCTGTTGACTCTTGTCTTCTCTCCTCCTCATGTTTGTACCAGCAAATATTGCTGTCATTAGCCATCATTTTACTTTGTTTTTTTATACCCATAGAAATTCCACCCCAACCAGTCTGTGTCCTTTCTGTCCTCTTTAACCGGTCAAGGCAATTAACTGCCTAACCGAAGTGTAGTTCTTCTGGAGTTCTCATCCTGTTGAAAAGGAAGAGTTACTATTCATTGTCACCTCCATGTTGCTTAGGATGGAAGATCAAAGTCATGGTTTCTTTATTTGTAAGACATGTGGTACATGTGATGGAACGAAATTGTGTACACAGGGTCCCAGTTACATCCAACGTAAGTATAAATTGTAAAGAAAAACAGTAATAAGATCTAAGATATGGACTAAGAAAAATGTTTAAACTAAAAATATGCTAAGCACAAGTGGTACAAAAACAATACAGTACATCGAACAGCAGTACGAACATGAGTGTGTGTGAGCAGATGACGAAAGAACACAAAGATCATGATAAAGGGAAGAATTATGCAATCAGCTGGCTTCTTGAGACAGACAGCTCTTGGTAATTGACATTTTATAATGTACTGTTTGTTAATGTTTCGTGATATAGTAAGAATTGTATTGATGGTAAATGAACTTGGATGTGGATTGAATTGGATTTTTGTACTTAATGTTTCTGTGTTATTTGGTGTAACTCTGAAAACATGATTTTCAAATTAAATTTTGTTTTCTCGGCAAGCAACATTGTGCAAAGTCAAACAGTTGCTATGCATTTTTTGTAAATGTATAACTAAAGTTTAATAGTAATATCAGTTGTGTTGCAGTTTCTGAGCAGAACTATAGACTCACCCTCTCTCATCACTTAAATTTCCACAGTCATCATGGCCATCACAGCGATGGATGTAGAGAATACAGCGTCCTCCTGGACACAGGAACTCCCCTTCATCACATACCATACCACAGTCTGGGTTAACAAAAACACAGAACAGCAAAATGGTCATAAAATCAGCAATACAGACAAACGTTGAAAATATGGCTAATAAAGCATACCAGTATAAATATAAAAAAAACAGCCTAATAAAACACCATGTTTAGCAAAATGTGTTTAAAAAAATACTAGCCTGACAAAATTTTATAAAAGCAGCAGTGCAGTATGTTGTAAATGAAAAGTCCGACAACCTAACTATTTTTATAAACATGCTTTTTACATTTTTTTACCCTGCTCATCAGACCCATCAGCAAAGCCACAGTCGAGCCGTCCATCACATACATGGGTAGCATGCAGGCACTTTCCATTGGCACACTGAAATTCTCCAGGAGAGCATGAGGGCACTGTGGTGGCAGGTCCACAGAACTCCTCATCTGATTGGTCAGCACAGTCTGGGTGACCATCACAGCGCAGAGCCAGGCTCAAACATGGACCACTGGAAGATAAGGGTTAACTCATTCAGTTGATTTTAGGAATTTTATTCAATCAGAAAGACTGACAAATTAAACAACATGTTCATCCTTGTAAAACTGTAATGAAAATAATGTTTAGAATCGCATTTTAATAACAAGACTCAAAAGTGTAAAAAAAACAAACATACACTGAATAAGTACATTAGTAGTATGTAACATTAGCTGATAGCAAAGAGGGACATCTATTTGTATTAGTGAGCACCTGCAGACTGAAGCAGTTCTAGATGGGCCAGGAGGCATGTTTTAGGTCCATTGCTTATTAATCTTTACTTGTTGGCTTTGGGGTCCATTTTTAGAAAACATAACATATATTTTAATTGCTTTGCTGATGATATTAAGTTGTATCTGCCCATTAAGTTAGACAGGGTCACTCCACTTGAACCACTCTTGAACTGTCTAAACAACAATAAAGTCTGGTTGAAACTATATTTTCTGAATTTCAATGAAAATAAAACTGAAGTCATCAGCTTTGGTAAATGTAATACTCTTACTATAGCACACCTGGCCCATTAGCTTCACACAGCCACTCCGCTGTCAGGAATCTGGGAGTTGTTTTCGACAGTACTTTTAAATTAAACAAACAGATAAATGAACTTGTGAAGTCTATTTTTTTTCCCAAGACTCGTAGCCAAGATGAAATATTATCTCTCCACTAAAGTCTGAAAAAGTGATTTATGTGTAGCCAAGTTTGAATTGTGCTATATTGTACAAACTAAAGTATTAGACTAAGTTCATTTTAATATAATTTGAGTTTAAAAAACAATGTCTAAGTGATAAAAGTGGAATAAATATGAAAGATGAAAACTCTTACATCATTTAAAATGTATCATTTTAAAAAAACAGTCCATGTTTGGTCAAGAAA
>JARVLU010000600.1:4504881-4516640 GCA_031762415.1 Simpsonichthys santanae | reverse complement strand
GTGTGGAGGACTACAACTCTGCTTCCTGGACTGGACCCTGGGTTGTCAATAATTTGGGGGATAAACAAAATCAGCCACATTTCTAGAAAGAAGAGCGGCTCTGTCCAAAGTGGAATGGATGCCATCTCTCCGCATCACACCAGGTTTTCCCCAAAAAGAACTCCAGCTATCTGTGTAGCCCACATCGTTTTCAGAACATATATTAGTGGTGTAACGGTACACGTGGGTGTATTGAGCCGTTTTGGTACAGCATGTTCAGTTCTGTCCATGTGTATACCATTTCGGTTATTTTTTTATTAACACGTTTCTATTCATTAATTCAAGTTTTATGTAGACAGGTTAATCCCACTAAGACTCAGTGACTCATTTACAAGAGAGACCTGGTTTCAACAACGAATGATGACAGCAATGGACAACAGCAGCAACAATAGACAATCATCAAAAAGGCATACAGATTTTTTATTTTTATTTTACAAATTAAAATAAGATGGCAAAAAAGGTAGTAAAACAGCTAGATTGTAAGACAATTGTAGAAAACTAAAAACAGGAACATGTCTGCATTGGTCCTTGCCAGAAGTCCCAATAGATTCTTAATGGTTTGACACCACCAGCTATGACTGGTGGAGCCAGTTTATCTTATCAAGAGACTCAAAAGTTCTTTACAACGTAATCTGTGTCCTCATTTACCCATTCATACAGCACTCTACTAAGTCTATACAAAAATAATCAGTGCTTATTTTTTTTTTTTTTTTTTTAGATCAGATTCATACACTGATGGAACACACATTGGAGGCAGTTAGGGGTTCAATGTCTTGCCCAGGGACACTTCAGCATGTGTCTGCCAGTGGAATTGAACCCCCAACTCTTGCACTGGAGGACGACTGCTCTAACCACTCAGCCACAGCTGCCCCAAAATCAAATATGTCATTTTAAGCAGCTAAATGTAAACAGCAGTTAGTGTCTTATGTTATTAATTAAGCCTATCTTGCAACAGGATATAGCCTACATAATAAAACACCTGTCATGCTCCAAGAGATAACACAGCTGCATACGTTTATCTTTAGCTCATTTCTCATCTTCTTCTTTTCTCTTTTTCCTGCTGGCTTTGATCTTTTCTTGTCCATCTCTCATGTGTGTACTTGACACTCTCCCAACATGAGTCAAAACAACTTAGTCTTAAACTCATTCACCTTTATCGGTGTGCAGATTTGTTTCTGTATTTTTTTTTCCAGCAATTTCACACAGATAAGCTGTGAACTATTGGCTATATGCTCAATATTATGAATGAAATGTGCTTTGACTGGGATCAATCAACGCTGGTATTTACTTAGAAAACTAATTGTATTACATGTACAATTAGATGGATCCCCGGCCCAGTAAGAGACCAGAGAATCTCCCTCTCCTTCCTTCATCACCTGTGTGTCAGACCTCAGCAGAAGCTACACGTCCTGCATCTGGCAGAGCGTACCCACTCCCTGCAAATGGGCAATAGAAAACTGATATGTGGGCTAAGCAGGCTATATGAATTAATGTGTTTTATTCTTTTGAGTGTGAGGGTGGAGCCAAGCGTTCGTGCCGCCCTTGTTGCCCTTGTCGCCTTTGTCGACATGCCCCCCTGGACAGTTGCCTGCATTACACATCAAAACCACCACTGAAGGTTGTATATGTTCATCCGGTAACACTTTACAATAAAGTACACAAAATTTGATTAACCACTAGGAAACGCCTCAGGAATGAATCAGGAACAAATCAGGAGTTAATGGGTAGTTGACCAGTACTTACCGGGGAATACACAGCCAAGCCTTAATAGGGGACTACTGGTTAGTTACCTTGTAAATGAAGAGGAGCTAACCAATAACTAATGGGTAGTTACCAAGGAAACCAAAAAGGAATTAATCAGGAGCTAATGGTTAATTAACGAGTACTTACTGAGAAACACACAGCCAAGCCTTATTAGGGGACTACTGTTTTTATTTTTTATTGTTTTTTTAACCATAGGAACAAACCAGTCGATAATGGTCAGGTAGTGATTAAGTAATGATTGGTCCCTCAGTAAGTACTTGATATGATGCTTCACTACATCACAAGCTAATAGCAAGACAATGATTTGGTACTCAGTAAGTGATAGTCAGACATAGTTAAGATGTCTGCAGTACAAGATTATGACATTGATCATGTCTTTCATCAATAGGTTTACAAAAGAGAAAATCCAATAAAATCAGTGATCACTAGGAAACAGGTTGTTGGCAATTACTAGCTGTGGCCTCACTGGTGCAGGGTTTATTCAGAACCCACATGGAAAAAATCTCCTCTTTTTCTGTGGTAACAAACCAATAGTCCCCTAATAAGGCTTGGCTGTGAATTCCCTAGTAATTACTGGTTAACTACCTATTAGCTCCTGATTCGTTCCACGTTGTCTTCCTTGGTAACTACCCATTAGTTCTTGATTAGTTCCTCTTCATTTACAAGGTAACTAACCAGTAGTCTATCAATAAGGTTTGCCTGTGTATTCCTCAGAAGGTACTGGTTAACTACACATTATCTCCTGATTCGTCCCTGATGCGTTCCCCAGTAGTTAATCAGATTTTGTGTACCTTATTATAAAGTGTTACCAGTGAGAGCACTATTCACCTTTTGTTGGTTGGCAGTAATAACGATTCATAAGCAAGCTTTGGTCTATTTTTACAAATATATCCAATATTTCCACACAGACATGTAGATTGTGTAGCAGCAAGTTGGTTTGTGTGAAGTGTAACATAGCAGTTCAGAGAAAAGGAATCCAGACAGATTTTTGCAATGAGGAAATGTTTTTTATGAGTGTGTACTGAGTCTTTATAGTGTGTATGATAAAAAAGGAACAGTACAGGAGCGCTACATTCATTGGTGAAAGAAAGAGCATGACTTGGTGAAAGAGCATTCCAAAAGGTAGACCCATAGCAATGGTGCTGTTGTAAAGTTCTGAGCAACCCAGTTTATTCATTTATTCACCCTCACAGTTAGATCTTATTGCCCATGTGAAGTCGTCGTTGCTCTGGTTAATCTGCTTATACTGAAATCTTCAAAGAATATATTTTGATCACCAATACAAGTAAATTTTAGTAACAATAGCTGCTGAAATAGTTTGTATTTTTATGAGAGGTAAATCAATAAATGTTATCGATGGAAATCATAAAGAGAGGCAAAAAAAGAAAAGAAAAGCTGAAAGACTATAACACTCATGTTTTTGTACATTTTCACAGAACAATGATGATAAGTGGCATGGAATGTAAGTTGATGCTTGAAAATTTGTTGAAGTAACTTCAAATTTAGATGTGAGTTGTTGCCCTCGTGGTTTCAGTAGCAATCATCTATGAGTCTGCAAACTTTCACAGCAAAAGAGCGCTTCTGACCTTTTTCCTTCTTCGTTATATTTGTCCATTAAACCCAATGAATCAAATCAGCTACTTAGACTACAAGCATGTCTTAAAGACAGAAAAACCTGGATGACCCTATACAGTATTTTCTCCTTTTGAACACAGACAAGACTGAAGTTTGAATTTTTGAACCTGAGCATCTTAGGAATTAATTTGCCAGTCTTTCACCCTCCTTAGATGACATTAATCTGGCCTCCAGTTCTAATGTTAAAAATCTTGTTGTTTTGGTCAGGGCATGTCTTATCCCCCACATTAAAAATGTTACTGGAACCACAATATAATAAAGTCCAGTTGTTTCTGTATTAAACCTTTTTTTTTATTTTATCATGTCCTGGATGACTGAGAATCTTCACCAGCATATTACTGGAACCACCTTCTTCCACCTGCGTAATATTGTTAAAATTAAAAACATCTTATCTAAAATGATGCAGAAAAAACTGGTTCATGCATTTGTCACGTCTATACTGGAATATTGCAATGATTTATTATCTAGGTGTCCAAATACAGTACTTCTTTAAAAAGTCTTCAGATGATCCAAAATGCTGCAGCCAGAATATTAACTGGAGTTAGTAGGAGAGATCATATCTCTCCAGTTTTAGTTTCTCTCCAGTTGCTCCCTGTCAAATCCAGAATTGAATTCAAAATCCTACTTCTAACCTACAGAGCTCTCAACAACCTGGCTCCATCAACCATCCATCCACTGTCTTTTACCTGTTTCTTCCTTTTTGGGTTGCGGGTGTCACTGGTGCCCATGTCCAGCCATCACTGTGTGAAAGGCGGAGGACACCCTGGGCAGGTCTCCAACACAGGGACACAAAGAGACAAAAAAAAATAATTCACTCACTCACTCAAACCTAGGGAAAATTTAGAGTTACCAATCAGCCTAACATGCATGTTTTTGGTCTGTGGGAGGAAACCGGAGTACCCAGAGAAAATCCACATTTGCACAGAGTGAACAAGCAAACTCCACCCAGAAAGGTCCTGGGACAAGATTTGAACCAGGGTAACCTGCTCGCTGAGAGGCAGCAACTCTACCAACTGAGCCAGTGTGCTGCTCCATCACGCATTAGAACTTATTGTTCCATATTTTCCCAACAGAGCACTTCGCTCCCAAACTGCATGTTTAATGTTGGCTCCTAGATTTTCCAAAAGCAGACTGGGAGGCAGATCTTTCAATCTGGTTTCTCTCTTGTGGAACCAACTTCCAGTTTCCATGAGGCTGACACATTGTCCAGTTTTAAGACTTTTTTTTTTTGTTGAAAAATCATATAGTTAGAGTTGGCTTGGCTTTCCTGAGATATCCCTTAGTTATGCTGCTATAGACTTAGACTGCTGGAGAACAAACTGACCATAGTTCTTGACTATACTACTGTCTTCACTTACTCTGCTCAACCTGTTTTGTATTTGTAATTATTTCTATATTAAAGTGTTTTATTTTTTTTTATTTTTTTATTTTTTTGTCTTTCCTTCTATAAAAAATGCATTTAGACCTGTCATTCTAGGTTCGTTTGTTTCTCCTTTCTGTTCTCTAAAATCCAGCTGGTCGAAGCAGATGGCCACTTGTCCTGAGGCTGGTTCTAGGGAGTTTTTCCTCTCCACTGTTGCCTTTGTGCTTGCTCTGGATGGGAGACTGCAACAAACTGAAGATTCAACATGTCTACTGTTTCCTTAGTTAGAGAACTTTACTAACTGGCTTTTCTATGTATGTGAATGTTTCTGTTACGTGCCCGGAGATAACTTTGTTGTGAGTTGGCACTATAAAAATAAAATTAATTTAACTGAATTTAACTAAAAGAACTATAACAAATGTATTTACTTAGCCTTGAACTAAAATAAGGTTTTAGGATTACTCACATAAAGAGAAAGAAAATAGAACAACTTATTTTTTTAGTTAAAAAAAATGTTTAAACATGTTTTTTTCTCACAAACATCTCAAATAAATCAAAGCCAAATAATTCACATACCACACTGCTGCACTTCTTAAATATTTTATTAATTTTAACATCATATAAACTTTTTTCAATAAGATGGTTAAAGAAAAACAGACAGAACCACTAACTTAAAATAATTTACTTTAAAGGTGATTTAAAATCTTAAAGTGTTTAAAACAACTCCACAAGTGTGTGCATGCACATTATGTGACCGTACATAAAAAATAAAATAAAAATAAAACTGTATTCTATCAGCTCGTCCAGGTGATTCTGAATCCTGATGGCAAGATGGAGTACTGGGCTTGGAAAACCACATGAACCTCATGGGAGGAGGCTGTGAATGGAGCAATGTTGGTTTCCTGAACAGACAATAAAAAGAGGAGAAAAACAAAAGAAATTAATCCAATAAAGCGTAATAATAAAAAAAAAAATGTTTATATGGATTTTTTTTTTAATTCCCTGATAATCCCACAGTCTTGTACTTCTGCACACCCATTCTCAAAGTGTTGGAGTTTGGTGTGTTTGATCCATATTCTGCAGAAAGATAAGTATGATCCTCCTGCCGCTCTGCTTTTGTACTGCATGCAGCTTTACCTGATGAAACACTGGATCCAGGACAATGGGTTGTCCACAAAACAGCATCTATTGTTTAAAAATCTCAGTGCTCTTCTCTGCAATAACCCAGTCATTATACAAAGGAAAATACATTATTCTCAGTCAAGCTAAACCTTTCAATTTTTTAACGATACAAACCTTTTTGTTGGTTGAGCACATTGACAGTGCAGAACAAAAATATGCATAACAGCCTGTTATCGTTGTTGTAAAAAAAAAAAAGGTGAGTTTAACCTTAAGAGGGCTCTGTGTATGAACAGTGCATAAGCACCTAAAGGATGTTTGTGGCCACAGTTACGTGCTCTGTAAGTAAATCCACATGCACCTTCCACGTTCAGTGTGGTTTAAATCCAAACGAGGAAATTGAACCACAATTAACTTCTTACAACATGACGTATAAATTGATTAAAATGATCTAAACATCTGCACAACAATTTTAAACTGTAAAGATTTTTTTTATATTATTGTCACATTTAAGCACAGCAATGTCCACACACCTGCGAGGTGCACAGACAGCTGACGCTCATAAAATGCATGTGGATTATCTAAGGGCCAAAGTCCATGCTCAGTAATCCAGGTAAAACTCCAACAATATTCAGTCAGGTCACCTGGACGGTTTCGTTTGTTGCTGAAATGCTTCATCCTTCATCTAAGGACTTCTTCAATCTGAGGAGCCACCAACAAACTGAGTACCCCCCAACAGAATATGCTAGTGGAAAATAACAGTTTGCTGGTGATAAGATGGCCTCTGGGGACCGCCCTCTCCACCGTCAACTCCTCTGAGGCAGTCATGCCAAAGTGGTTCAAAAGGCCCAGAGGCCATCTTTTCACCAGCGACTTTTTTTTTTTTCCCCCTATAGGGAGAAAAAAAAAAACCATATGTATATGTATGCTGTTTGTGGGACTCAGTTTGTTGGTGGTAGGTCTGTCGTGATAAACAATAAATCAATTAATCGCATGATAAATTAAAATTAGGTTGATAATTGTCATTTATCGTCTTTATTGTTTCTTCGTCTCTCTCTCTTTCTGAAGACACTGGATCTTAACTCCGGTGCTCTTCACTGACCCCTCCCTTTCTCTTATCTCTTTAAAGTTTGTTTTAACGATCCAAAATCACATTTTTGGATCGTTAAATGCAGCTAAGCTGAGAAGCTATGCTACGAGCTAAGCTAACAGGCCGAGCTAAGCTAACAGGCCGACCTCAGGAAAAAACCTCCGTCTTGTTGAAGCTCCAAAATTCACAGGTGAAACCCGTGCCTTCATGTAAAAAAAAAAAAAAAAGTTTTTCTCTGCAAAAAGAAATTGAGAACTTGTTTACTGATTTTCTATTAAAAGTTTTGTGTGAAAAATGCTATGATAAAGAGTTCAAACCAGACTGAGCGTCTGCCAATTTGAGAACCGAAAAAAAGGGAAGAAGAGACAGCCCATGTCACGTCAAATGGCCTCCCCCCCATTTTTCTTAAAGAATCACGCTGCTCGCTCCCTCACTATCCATCTTTGGTTCAAACAGTCATATACTGCCAACCAGTGGTCAAAAAATGTACTACACTCAAAATAAATCAATATTTCTTCTTAAATTTGACAATGATTACTAATTATTGTCAAATTTCAAACAATATTATCGTATATCGTAATAATTTGTGAGACAATGAATCACCCAGTAAAATTTGTTATCGTGACATGCCTAGTTGGTGGCTCCTCAGAATGACAAAGTCCTTTGGATGAAGGACAATACGTCTCAGCAAAAAAAGGAAACCATCCATACCAAAGGGCCATTTTATTCTCACTAAGAAACTTTGTTGGATCAGCAAATTAATTAAGAACAACTTAGAATCACTTTTCTTTGCACGTGTGACAAACTTGTTCTTCACCCACTACTTATTTGGGAGTCTCTGCTTCATTGTATTTAAGTTGTAATTTTCCTGCATCTGGACATCATTTTTGATCGTGCAGAGAAGAAAATTACATACTCTGGACATATTTATATTTAAATGGAGACGTATCAGGGGGAGATGTCTCTGTGTGCTCAGTTCCATTTGTCTAGATGTAAGGAGCACAGAAAAATGTGAGTGTGTTTTGATAAATATGAATAATTCTGTTTTCACATTTTGTCCCTATGTCAACTTTCAATATGAAAGCTGGGCACTCTTATGTATGAAGCCCTGTTTATTAATTTTTTTTTTCCTCTTTTGAGTCGAAGAAACAACTTTTTATGTTGTGTGAAACTTTCAGTACAGAATGTTTTACGTTTATGCTCAGAGAATTTACATTGTTTTGCAAATGAAGAATCATTTCAAACTGATGTGTGCCCAGTTGGTAAAACAACATTCATGTGAGATTTCTTGCAGTTTTCAAGTTCCTCATGTGAGTTGTTGAGGTGAATAGTCGTGCTGCTTGAGTTATGAACATGTTCACAACAAAAATGCTTTCATAATAGTCACAAACTCATCACAGACGTCTCAAATCCTCCTTAGTTGCATCTTTAACCCGTCTTAAAAATACTAAAGCTGCATTTTGAAATCGTCATGGGCACTCTCCACTTACAGAAAAATGTCAGATCTAAAAGCCATACTGAGGATAAATAATAATTATGAAAGTGGTCCAGGTTTGCCTGTTTATTTCTAAAGTATACTCCAGTAGATTAAACCATAGACGTAAAACCAAATCACATGCCTAGTCTCCAAGTAGTCACAGCCAAACCACCTTAAAATGCCAAATTAATCCTTTCATTCTTAAAATAATCCAACAAATTTGAAATAGTGTAAAAATATTTTCATACCATTACCATATTAAAACATGGTCTTATAAACATTACACCCCTTCAAATAAAGTGTTACCCATATCTGGTTATGAAACATACTGAAGCATTTAAAAAGCAGGTATTATTCCTCATCAAAAATGATAATAAAATAAAAAATATATATATATTACAGCCACTGCTCTTCTGAGTTACATACCATTCCACAGTAAGGTCCAATAAGAGGTGAAGAGTTGTCTGGGCCATCATACAGCTTTAAGAAGTTGACTTGACAGTCTCCTGCGTCATCAATACTTATTTGAACGAAGGTGACGGTCACCACACGACCCCGAGGTGCCTTAATGTCCCACTCACAGTTAGTACTGTTGGGATATGTTCCTGGGTAGTTGGGACTTGAGAATGAGCCGTGGTCTCCATAAAGAATGCCTCCACAACCTGAAGCACAATATAGGAAATAAAAACACTTAACTTCATTTCTAATCTTGTTACGATCATTTACGTGACAGATGATTCATAAGTGAAACAAACAAACAAAAAAAGTATTAAATTTTTGAAATTGTCAAGAAATTGTGTAAAAATGGTTGCACCTACATGTTATGTGCAAGTCTCGATCAAGTTCTGGTTAGACCCACTTAGATGAAGTGTAAACATTACTGATGTTCATAAAAACAAGATTTTAAACTTTTTTCTGTAAGTAGTTAGATCCTGACCGTGAGGTGAGGATGTCCACGTAGCATCAAAGCCGTCTCGGGCCTGGGAAAAGTCACTTTTGAAGCGTAAGTAGAGCAGGTTGGATTGTGGGAAGATGGGGCTGGGCAGGGTGCTACCACAGAACCGACCAATCAGTGGCGAGTCTGCTGTACTTCCATTATGAACCTACGTGACAACACATTCAGAATAAAATTACATTTGCAAATAATGTTCCAGCAAGGAGCAGCATAACATGAACCTACAACAAGATGGAATTCTTAACCAGCAACTCAATTTATTTTGATAATGAAATAATCAGCGCACATAATCCAGATTAAAAAAATGCTAAATTGCTCATATTTTTGTTTAGATTTGATTTTCATGCAAATCGTCCAAGTCGATCCTGTTCTGACCAAACTGATGCCTGAGCTGAACTTCTCTGTAACTGTGACGTCCTCATGTTGCACATAAACCAGGGAAGAATGCAGCAAGATGATGGCTTATTCTTTTTTTATTCATTGTAAACTTTGTAAAGTTTAAAACCTAAAGTTGTTACATCAGATCCACATACAGTATTGACATTTAGATCCCTGTCTAAAAAAAATCCATTCAGTGTTCACACTATCTTCGTTAGCCTGTATAATACTGTACTTTGATATAAACCAAATTCTATGATGAACATGAAAACAATGTATGATCATCATTTTTGTGAATGTTTTTGGAACTGAATGTTAGTTAATTTGCCCTACACTGGTGCCTTTTAACATTCTATACCATGTAAATATCACGTAGACTCAAAACTCCGAGGAACAAACAAGTGATGTATTTGTAGCATATAGGAGCAACATAAAGAATGGATGTGTTTGGATACATGTTGATTATTTTACCTCCAAATAGTCAAAGTTACAGTCGGTATGTGTCTCCAAATCAAAATTGTTAAAGAAGAAAGAGATGTAGCTGTTCTGTGGTGCCTTTAGGATGATGATGCAATCCATGTTATGGGGGTAGATGCCAGGCCACCCTGGACTCTTCAGGTAGCCATATTCCTGTTCATATGTTCGGCTACAGCCTGAAAACCAACACAACCAATGTCAAACCACATGTAGTGCCTTTTGGGAATTATAAAAACAAAACAGTTTTTTTTTTGTTTTTTTTTTAACAGAGCAACTTATCTTTGTACTGGGTTCAGCATGAACTTACTGGAAATTTGAAAGGTGAAACTGAGCCCGTTTCCTGTGAAGAAGGCCTCAGATTTGAAGTTGACGTGGATTGTTCTACTGTAACTGTAAAAGTCTGGAGGATGAGCATCTGATGCACAGAACTTAAACGACTGTCCATAGTCTCCCTGCAAACACAACAACCTTGTTAGATGACAACAACATACTGATGCAACAGATTATCTTTGCTTGTGTGTGAAATATATACTCTACAACCAGAACACAATTTTTTTTTTTACAGTAAGCCACATTTGATTTGTAAACAAAATTAAATCATTCTTCACATCTTGAAGGTCATGACCATGATTTTTAACAATTAAAAACAAAAGTTAGAAACAGTTTCTTACTGAGAATCTAGTCTAGATTTGATGACCAAAAAAGGTCTGCAACTTTTAACTGTGTGCTTTGTTAGAGAAGTTTTGGTCAAAGTTTATGGATGTTTTTAACTACTATGGGTGAGGATATTAACTCTGCCCATGAATCATTCGTTTGAGTTGTCAGAGAGAGCTGGATGAGGAGATGAGTGAGGCTTCAACGTGCAGCAGTCGCTTCAAGGACACTTCCAAGTCTATGAGCTTGGCTGAGTTGATAAGAGTATAAAAACAAGCTGCACACACAACCTGTGGCAGATTCTCCTGATTGGTCTTAATGTGTGTACTTCTTGAATATCTGCGTAACCTGTCCAGAAAATCAGGCATTGCAAATAAATACCAGTAAAATCTTTTCCTGCCATCAAATGTGGCTCCTTAAAGTAAGTAAGATAAAGCAAGATGGAGGGTGAAACGTTTCTATAAAAAAATAAACCGTCCAGATGACCGACTGAGAATTATTGTATAAAGCAAGAATGTTTTTCTTCGATAAGTTTATTTTATGCATTTTTTGCTGCCATTCCTCCATACATCTGTGCTCCATGGTAGATGAGCAATAACGTCTAATACTAATGTTAAACTCACTGTATACTTCATGTTCTGCTGGTGGGTCTGGTTTCTGCCACCCTAAACTAAAACCTTCTGCAGCCCTGATTAAACACAGCCACATAATGTATGTGTTTACTAATCTGTTATATATATATATATATATACAGGTAGTCCTCGACTTACGAACGGGTTCCGTACCTACAAACCGTTCTTAACTCGAT
>JARVLU010000600.1:4494285-4504781 GCA_031762415.1 Simpsonichthys santanae | reverse complement strand
GGCGCACACACCCGAGGGCCGCCAAGACCCCCACAAACCGCAGTCAGCCCGCCACCCAGATGCAGCCAAACCCCACTAGGACGACCGGCCAAGAGCGCCCGCCCAACCGCCAACAGAGCCAGGACGCACCGGAAGCAGGCCCCCGCCACATGAGAGAGGCCAGCCGGCCACCCACAGCCCCAGGCCGCACCAAGGACATCCGCCCAGTCCCCACCCCAGAAGAAATACTACCCCCACCCCTCATTTGTACAACTCTCAGAACACAAAGCACACTAGACATCCAGGCTAGGTCAAGTTTCTGCCTTTTAAAGTCTCGCTGGTACAACTAATGCACAAGTAATCTAACTAACACAAAATCTAAATAAACTATGATAAAACATAAACTACTAAACAAAAATTAACAAAATACACAGATCCTCACACACGTATTTGAATTCAACTACTGTATAGGAAATTAATCATAAGATGCACAGCTCCAAGTAAGCTCCAAGTGAACTTTCAGAGTCAAGATGGCCGCCACAGTCGATAAGTTTTAAACACAAATATGACCATAAATCAGTCAGTTATATAGATATTGAGATAAAAAAAATAAAAATAAAACTGAGAATCAATTCCATCTCAAACTCTGAGTACTATCAGATTTCCAAACTTTTGGCCAACTTTGGTATACAAGGCAGTAGCAATAAACATTAAGTTCATTATAAATGTGAATCTTAGAGAGAAGAGGACAAGCTTCAATGTGTTGAATATTAATTGTGCTTTTCTCAGTAATGACAATTATGAGCTAAAATAGGCTCATATTATGAGATGATTCCCTGACCTACTCTTATACTTCTCTATTTTTCAAATGCATGACAACATTATGAAATCCCTGAAATTCTGTTTTGACTTTTGCTTTTGGTAAAACACTTAAAAATTATAATTTTTTCCCCATCTGGTCACTGCTTCAAAAAGTTTCAGAAGACACCTCAGCTCCAAAATGCAAAATCTATGTTGTGGTTTCACATTCTTAGAAACACACGTTTAGTGGATAAGCAAACAAGTGAATTCAGCACCATGCACACAAATGCAATACTTTCTGCCTGTAGGTAGGTCTACCCAATTGATAGCTACCCCCAACCCTTGTCTACTGAGACAGGGTCTGCCATTCATCTCTTCTCCCTCCCTCAGATTCTTCCTGCTTATTTATTCACGTGCTCACAGCCGGTTTGTTTTCTAAGCAAGACAAATTGAAAGAAATAAAAGTCCAGGCTTGTATAGCCAGCTGCTTGTATTGCCTTTGTGTCGGAAAGCTCCACGCTGGGTTATGAATCATCATGCACACAGTTGTGTACGTGTGCGAGAGTGTAGGTTTTCATGCCTGTTTGTTACCTAAACTTCACAGCTGACATTTTTACAGGAGTTGGTTTATTCCTTATTCCTGTTGCATTCATTACAACCTAACTTTCAGAGCAATTTAACAAAATGTTACAATGCCTTTGATGTTGTAAACCTTTGAATGAAATTCTTTAAACTTTACTGTCTTAAACATTGCTATCCAACAAGAAAATATTCAACTTCCTAAGGAATTTATGTGATTTAATATTTCCCACATTTTCTTTATTAATTTCTGAATTTAATTGAACCAGGACAAGAATTAAAACTCTGGAAAAAAAATCATTTCGTGAATGGTTATAAGTATATGCCCATCCCAAGACAAATACCCACAACTGTGAGGATAGACTAACACCACGCTAAACAAGACCTTTATATCTCAGTCAGTCAAACAAGTGCACAGGCAGCACATCCTGAAATAAGGCATTTTCTTCAAGAGGTCAGTTGGGAAAAACAAAAACCAACACTGAGAATGTGTGCATGAGCATGTGTGTGTGGCTGCTGAGATCGTTCTTGGATGCACTGTCACATATCACTTTGCTATCTGTATTTACTTGTGTGACTGACAAATTGGAAAGTTTCAGTTTGTGTTTTTTTTTTTTTTTTTTTTTTTTGTAGGTTTGTTTAGTTAAGTGAAAAAATAGAGTGGAAACATAAATCCATAGATGAAAGACAAGCTGTGCAGAAGCCATCTGGAAAAGAAAGGTATACATCTATAATGACTTCATAAAGTCAAATAAAAATGTTTCCAAATTTTTTGAAACAAAGAGGAACTTACCCCAAAATTAACTTTTTTTTAAATCTGATAAACTCCCTAGAATGTGTGCAAAATGTTGTATAGGACTATGTCTGTGTTAATTTTCATGTTTTTGTGTGTATTTGTTAAAATTGGCAATATTTGGTCTAAAAACGTGTTTACACTAATCCTATGGGTTGAACTGTGGTACTGCAGCCTAATTTACCTATTGGTCAACAACTGTTCACTCTGACGTGTCTTGTACACTCTGTCGTCACATCCTCTGCTGCGTGAATACAAAATTGGTTCAAGCAGAGCCACTCCACTGCAGAGATCAGGAGTTGGATTAGCAATAGCAACATAACATTACCATTAGCATTGTGAGTTTTGATCGATATCATTTTCAGGTTAGCAGTACAGTATATTTATTATTAGCTTAGTCTTGTAATTCCACCTCCCCCTCCTTTAGGGGTGTCTCTTGGCACGCCCACTTTGCATTTTTTAAACCGTGTTTTGGGGCGGAGCTATCGTTTCACCATGGGGTAAGTTCCTCTTTAAAGTCCACCTAGTAATTGTGCTGCTTTCTAAAGCCAGTCCATTTTTAGAATGACTTACCTAAACGGAATTGCAGGAAGTCGGATTTACAAGTTTGATGGTTTTCCAGATGCAGGTCCTGAATAAGCACCACAATTGAGGAATTGACGTGACGTGGGTTTTCAATTAACCACTCACAATTAAGGTTGTTACTGTAATTGGACACTTGGTAGCCAGGAGAGGTGAAATTCCCTCCAGCAGGATTGTTCAGAACTCCACCACATTCTAATGGAAGAAAATAAGATAAACAGAAAAGGATGCAAAAACCAAGGTATCATCTGAAACATTTGAGCACATTTTAATTTTAATACTTAGAACACTTCATTAAAATTTTAAATAATCAATTTCACATCAAACTAATCAATTCACTCAATAAATATTGTATGCATGAAAATATGTAATTAGTCAATTGGTTGTAGATCTGAAACGTAGACGTTCTGTGTGATCACTGATGCAGATACTGCACTCTGCTGCAGCTCTGATGACTTCTTTCTGAAACTCTCACCTGCAGACTCATCAGAAGAGTATGTCGCTGAAAAGCCACCGTTGGTTACAGAAGCATCAGTGTGGAACACAACCGCCATTGTATTTCCAGAGGAATGCACTTGAGTTCCTGCAGGTACTGTACCACAGAACCGCTGCAGGCGCGGGGCATCTGCAGCCAGCCCATTCAGTACCTGAAACAGCATTTTGCATGGCATATGATTTGTCTTGATATGGTTCAGTATGCATTTCTTCTCATTTTCAAAAATGTAATCAAAATTTGAATAATCTATGGTATGATGCCCTAAGACCTGCATTATGTCTGGTTTGGAGATAGAAAAAAAATGCTGAAGAAGCTGGAGGTGGTGGAAAAACATGTAGGATGATAGAATTAGAAATGAGTGCATCAGAGGATCAACTTAGGTTATGAGACAAATTTTTAAAGATTAGCCTGAGAGGACGTGTGCAATGAAGGGACAGTGGATAAAATATGTTAATTATCGAACTGAAAAGAGGAAGACGTTAGAAAAGGTTTGTGTCTATGTGAAGACAGAAACATAAGCAGCAACTGCAGGGTATATTTGAATAGGTATGATAAGAACACATTTACAGTCTCTAGTCCTGGCACATATTTGGGAAGTACCGTATTTTTCAGACTATAAGGTGCACTTAAAATCCTTTATTTTTCTCAAAAATCGACAGTGAGACATAATCTGGTGCGCCTTACGTATTAATTCTGGTTGTGCTTAATGACTTCAAACTGATTTTATGTGGTGCATGCCGCTCAAAAATCTGTCAAAATGAACTTGTTTCACTTAATGCGCCTTATAATCCGATACACATTATAGTCCAAAAAATACTGTGCCTTGGATGTGGTTCGATTGTGAAAACAGCAAAAAATTAAAACAACAGTGTCATACAAACATGTAGAGGTTTAATATTTGCTAATGTAGGACATTTTTTAACGCCATTTTTGAGAAAAGATTGTGTCATAAACCTGAAAAACATCAAGGTATTGGTTTTGATAACCATCACACAGAACATAACTTCAGAGTTTAACCATGTATTGAGTTGTTTCTGATCTAAGAATAAACTGTTTTTAGGGATATTGGATTTTTGGCTGATATCCGATTTGCCGATATGTAAAAACTTATTTGGCCGATAACCGATACCAAAACCAATATTTCTTTTCCCCTAGACCTACTTACAGAGACTACATACAGTAACTTTCTCTCCTGTGGAACTAAAATGCATTATTCTGCATGGCCTTTGACAGTTTGGTGTGCTACCAAATGCAGATGCCAAAAAGAGGCTGAAAATGATGTAACACTTCAACTTGGATTATGTTTAATGTCAAATGTATTCATAACATTTACTCTCTCTAACACAATGTATAGTGCAAATTTGTAAATATTTTACAAATCTGAACTCAACCTGTTTACAAGCATCAAGCGAAAAATGCATAAGTAGTAGTGCATTAATAGATATAACTGACAGTTTCAATTAAAAATTAACTTAAAACAGAAGCCTTTTATACTGGTGAGTTATTTTGATGGAATGGCCAATGTCCGATATTTAACTTTATTGATAATATTGGCTGAGACCGATACCATGCTGATAATATTGTGCAGCCCTAACTGTTTTGTTCAATAATGCACAAAGGAACTCACATCCACATAGTCAAAGATACAAGAAGTACCGGAGTCTTCCAACCGCATGTCATTGATGGTGAGAGTGACCCTGCGTCCTGGAGTCACCACAATCTCCCAGCGACACACTCGGCTGTGTGGATATAAATTGGGATAATTGGGAGAAGAAATAGTGCCTGAGGGAGCATTCAACTCTCCTCCACAAGCTGCGGAAAGAAACAAAAAGATATCCAAATGAATAAAAGCATCATTTTTACAAAGCAAATTCTGATGGAAACACTTTAATTTCAAAACTAACATCTCATCATCATTTATCGTCATCATCCATCATCTTCAAGTTCTTCCTCCTTGTGTCAATCAAATTTTTCACCTCCTCTCCCTCTATTGTGTCCTGAAGGTATTACCAAGATTACAACATCAATTACTCTATTTTTGTTGATGTTGTAGTTCTTTTTTTTAAGTTAATGTACCCAACTCAACTAAAATATTTACAATTAGTTGAGGCTTTTCATATCTATGTCATAATTATGTCAATTATGTTATTTACTGAAAATGTCAAAACTCATTAACTTTAAACAAAACTATATTTTTGATCATTAGTTTGTTTTTCTTTTATCATTTCATGCATAAAACAAAATATTTTAAAAAATTACATTTAATAACAAAAATGTTTCCAACTCCAAATCATATTTTTTACATGATACCATTTTCATCTGTTCCTACATGTCCAGGTGACAATTAATCATTTTTATGGTGTGCTAACTCTCGTTCATGGTGCATCAATGAGATTTAGTTATTTTCCCAAGTTTGCAAAAACAAATTAATTAATTTAAAACTCATGTTAAAGGGCAACATTCAATGAATCTAGAATTTTATTTTCTAGGTTTATTTGCAGTAATTCTTGTAAGTATTTATCAATTTTTTTAATGTTTCAACTGTGAAAATTACAGAAATTTTGCAACTCTAAATTCTATTGAGGTTTATGAAGTTCTTCTAAGAATAGATAAAAATCAGTCTAGAGTCAGATTTAGTCATTAACACGGAGGCAAATATGCATGTTTTCTGTGTCTAAATATTAAGAATATGTGCTTGATGAATCTAGTCGGTGTTCTAACAATAAAATTTGAATTTAACCGTTTCTTGAGAAAGGCTTTATTTTGAAAAATAAAATCAAATGGCACCAACATAGCTACAGACAGACAAGCAATATAGTAACAATATCCGTCCCTAATAAGCTTTCATTATCACTGAATAGAAATACATTTATTTTATTTTAAAACAGTACTTGTTGACAACATATTTTAATTCAGTGTAAAATGTATATTGGTATGAAATGATCGTACCTTCAACGCTAGCTTCGAATGTCAGCCTGAAGCCAGCGGCATTTACGCTGGCGTCACTCACAAACTTGACATAAGCAAAACTGTCTGATGTTTCAGCAGAAGCTGGAAGATTATTTCCACAGTGTCGACCCAGCAGTGTCCCTGTGTAAACAGTGCAATGAAAGGAAACTTGTCCTAGATGTTTCATTGTCCTCAGCAAACATTTATAGATGTTTACTTCGAGTGGAGTGTGCCTCTTGTCCGCTCACCTGAAGCATTGTACTCCCTGAGCTCCACGTAGTCAGCAGAACATCCTGGAGTGCTCTGCAGGCTAAAGTTCCCAAAGCTGAGGGTCAGGTAGTGTCCAGTGGGCCCCTCGAGGTACCACTCACAGCTGGAGCCATGAGGATAGTTAGATGCTGGGAAACCAGGGCTGTGGATCACCCCCATACTACCTATGAAGGTTCCACCACAGGTGGCTGTGAAGGAACAGATGAGAACAAATTAAAATGGCTATTAACATTTTTCTATATAAAAAATGTAACAACTGTCCATATTTATAACTTTCAGCATAGCATAACTTCCAGAGCAATCAAGCAAATTATTTTAAACTAAAACGTATCTCTATCCATCCATTATCTTCTGGTTGTTCTGAAGCCAGGTCGTGGGGACAGCAGCTTGAGCAGGGAGGTCCAGACATCTCTTTCCACAGCCACCTCTTCCAGCTCTTCTGGGAGGACTCCAAGGTGTTCCCAGGACAACCGAGAGTCTTCCCCAGGGTCTCCTCTCAGCCGGATATGGCTGAAGCACCTCTCTAGGGAGGCCTCCAGGAAGCATCTTTACCTGATGCCTGAACCACCTCAAATGGCTTCTTTGGATGAGGAGGAGAAGTGGTTCTACTACTGCTAAGTGCAACTTCCATCCTACTACTACCAGCAATGGGAACCAAACTCTCACACCGCTTATATAGGGACTGAACATCATGTAGCAATGTGCCCCCAATCAAATACTCACAAGAGCACCCCCCACAATGTTCCTCGAGGAACACGGCTGAACGTCTTCTCCAAGTCCACAAAACACATGTAGACTGGATGAGCAAACTCCCATGACCCCTCGAGGACTGTAGTGAGAGTAAAGAGCTGGTCCAGTGTTCCACAGCCAGACGGGAACCTGCGTTGTTCCTCTTTAATCTGAGGTTCAACCAACAATCAGACTTGCTTCTTCAGTACCCCTGAATAGACCTTACCAGGGAGGCAAAGGACAGTGATGCCTCTATATTTGGAGCACACCCTCTGGTTCCTCTTTTTGAAGAGGGGAACCACCACCCCAGTCTGCCAATCCAGTAGCACTATCCCCGATGTCCATGTGATGTTGCAAAGATGGGTCAACAAGACAGCCCCACAACATCCAGAGCCTTTAGGAAATCACGGTGAATCTCATCCACCCTGGAGCCCTGCCGCCTCAGAGTTTGTTTTTATTTAACCACCCTGGTGACCTCAGCCATGTTTATGGACAGAACAACCCTATATTTCTTTAACTTGAAAAAACATTTTTCAAGAGGAGTTGATGTCACTCACACTCATTCTTGGACAATAATAATTTTACATCCATTTACATCATAGTATAGTGTATGTATTTTGTGATGATCTAAAAGTAATTTCAGAGGATGGTCTCAGAGAAGTACAACAGAGAGCATTTAGCCCCCTGACTATAATCACCTCCTGTTGCCATTTCCTCAGTTAGGAATGTAACTATCGGCATGTGATCCCAAAGAAAGCAGTTTCAAATGAACTCTCAAACTATAAGTTAATTAATTTAATCTACATCAGTTGCTGTTTCTTTGTCAGTGAGCTTGTCCTCTTCAGTTAAGAGCATAAATGTGGCCCCATTCCTCATTTATAGGGCTCATGAGAGCTTCCACCTAGTTCGCTAAGCAGTTATATGCTGATTCACAGAAGAACAGAGATCTAAAATATAATACCCACTAAGACTAAACATGTCAACAAGAAGAATCCATCCAGAGAAACTGACTTAGCCTTGTTAGATTTAGCTACCTGGATTATTGAGCAGCATCAAGATGCATTACCCACTGCATGGTTATTACCTGTGCAATGACAACATTGTGCCAGTAGATAGCAGGCTCTCAAAATCAGCCCCCCCCCCCCACCCCCCCACCACCACGAAACAGAGCCAAGCTGGACTGTGTGTCAGCAACAAGACAGTGACAGTGCTCAGAGAATATTTTATATGGTAGCCCATAAGAATGCTCTGCTTTTGTTCGTGTTGTTTTCACACTGTAATAAAGGAAGTAGTCATTTGGTTTATTCTCACTGAAGCTGTTTCTTTTGCTTTGTTAAAAACAAAAAGTATTCCTATCTTCTGACTTGGACTAGTGACAGGAGTTGAACGTTTTAGTTTGACACTCCATCCCCCACTGCCACCACTTCGCCCACACATGGCTTATACTGTATCAATCTAAGCATTTTAGTTACAAACAGTATTTGAACTTAAAACAGATTTGTCTCCTCTTTCAGTCGTAGCAGTATCATAAAATGCTCTGAGTTCAAATCAGAGCAATGTGCCTTCATATGCTTCATCCACAGGGATTTATACTTTGATTTGTTTAGAGGCCATCAGTTCATTAAGTGCTTAACTAACTGAAACAATGTACTCAGTTTATTACCGCATATGAAGCATTTGATCAGAGCTGGGGAAGGCAGGCAAAGCAAGCTAACCCTTTAACCAGTAAACAACAAAAGGTTAACAGAAAAATGCATGTTTTTTAAGCATTTTACCTTTGTACAGGCGGTCCCCGACTTACGGCGCCATCGACTTACGGCAACTCGGACTTATGGCGCCACCCCCAGTGACGTCATCACACCTTACGTTGTCTTTTGTATGCAGCATTTTATGTTTTTTCGAATTTTTTAGGGTATTTTGTTAGCTAATTGCTTGGAAATACATTAAAACGGCGTTCTAAGTACGCTGTTGTTGTTTTACATTGAAAAAAACGTTTAAAAAGACGTTACGGCCGCCATGTGCTTTCAGTTTCGAGTTACAGACGAAAATCCGGAGTTCTGCAGCCATGTGGTTTCAGTTTTGAGTTACAGATGAAAATCCGGAGTTACAGCAGCCATGTGCTCAGCAGCCATGCGGTTTCAGTTTCGAGTTACAGACGAAAATCCGGAGTTAAGGCAGTCATGTGGTCGGCGCTCCGACTTATGGCAAATCGAGTTACGAACGCGCCATAGGAACGGATCTCATTCGTAACTCGGGGACAACCTGTATTACTATTTTTTTGTTAGATGTTCATTTATATAAACTTTTGTACCCTTTAGTTTCCTTACTTGCATTTTTACATTATTTCTTACTTTCCTGTTAGTAAATCTTACAATAATTACTGGTTTTGATTTTTCCACTTTACTAGACAGGGTGTAACATGTTGAGATATCCTCTTGGTCTACTCCAATGTCCTTGTCTTGCAAGAAGGATAACACTTGGTCTTCAAGAGTCTTGAGGTCTTGCTGAGGTGCATCCTCCATCGTTCCAACGCCAGCAACCACTTTAGCATATGTCCGGGGCTTAACTTCCAATCCAGTAATTACCAAGTTTTCTTGTCTTGCATTTTGTTCTAATTCGTCTATTTTTTGTTCAAGTTCGACTATCTTTTTGTCTTTGTTGCTTATTAGAAGTTTTAGTTGTTTAACTTCCTCGAACAAATCTATCAGGATTGTTTGTTGGGATGTCAACTTCGCCAGTTCGGCACTCATGAAGTTTAAAGATTTTTTTTATTTCCTCCATGTCTCCCAAGATTTGTTCAAATGGTTCTTTTTTTTTATTTGCTCGAGATTACTAACGGAACTTAACTCGCTAGATGGCAGCAGTTCCCTTTATTGTCACCAGGAGGCCGAGGCCTGGTTAAGAGGCCCACACACACCCAACGCCAGCCGAGGTCCAACGCCACAGAAACCGCAGTCCGAAGACCAGCACCCCGCGACTCCAGCAGCCCACAGGCCCACCAACAGCAAACCAACCTTCAGCAAGTACGCCGGCGAAGCGGCAGCCGAATGAATCCCACGCTGACAGTAGAGCAGGTCCTGCGGCGGCAGGTCGCTCGTCCAACAGCTCTCCGCACTACCACACCCCCAGTTTGTCCACAACAGCACCCCGGCTCGTCAGATGAAGGTTGAGGCCCCGTCACGAAGCCAACCAGGCAAACCAGCCCCCCGAAAGCAGTGGTGGACCAGCATCCTAGCTCCGATGTCAGAGGACCGGACCGAAACCAGCGGTCCCCACGGTCCTCAGGATCCACAATGAAACGCCAACTCCAAGCAGTAC
>JARVLU010000600.1:4411324-4431784 GCA_031762415.1 Simpsonichthys santanae | reverse complement strand
AAGTTACAACGTGAATATGTACGCACAGTCATCCTGAGAGGGACTACGTGTGAGAAGCTGCAGCTGTATTCGTCAGCTGTGTAACAACTTTAGAAAATCTGCTTTTATTTATAATTGTGATGTTTGAAATTTCACCAAATCCTGATTAAACCCTCATTTTGGTTATGTTTGAAGGGTTTTCTGTAACGTTATATGTTCAAAACTAAAATATGTACTGTCATTTTAAAAACACTTTGTTATGTCATATTGTGCACCATCTGGAGGATCTCAGTTGGCAGTGTGGCTGCCTGAGAGGAGGCAGGGTGTTAAAGTTGGTTTTGGTTAAGCTCACGTTTATTAAATACAGTATATAACATAAATGTAAGCACATGCGGTTGTAAATGTTTAAATGTGTAAAAAACAGACAGACGAGTCATTTTTCTGACAACAAGAGGATATTTTTTTTTTCCTAGTTTAGAACAGATTACGAGAGGGAGATGATAAGTAGTTTCACGTATGAAATTCAGTGACAGTTTAATTCAGTTTTCAGCATGTTAATGAAGTTTTAAAAAATAATTCCTTTACTCACGTTTTCCTCTTTTTTTTGTTTTGTTTTAGGACATCAGGTTTTGAATATTTGTTATTTAATAACTAATGTGATGCAGATAAGTAAAAACTGGATAATTATTAAAAAAAATTGCAAACAATCAAACAATATTGTAATAATATCCATTCATCCATCCATTATCTTTACCCGCTTCTTCCTTTTTGGGTCGCAGGGGTCTCTGGTGCTCATGTCCAGCCAAAATTCTGCAAGAGATGGGGGACAACCTGGACAGGTCTCCAGTCCATCACAGGGCCACGTAGAGACAAACAACCATTCACTCTCTCACTCACACCTAGGGACCATTTAGAGTTACCAATCAGCCTAACACACGTTTTTGGTCTGTGGGAGTAAAATTTAATAATATTCATAATAATTTTAGTCAAAACAATATTATTACCTGTACTCTGCTTTTGCCAGGGGAGCAGATCTTTGGGGTGGACCAGTCTTTGCTGTAATAAATTTTGGGGTTAGATAGCCACTGGGATGTCATGTTCAGAAAACAAACTTCTCAGTTTCTCTGAAACTCCTGCAACATGTGGAATGACCTCTGGTCCAGGTCTGGATAAGGTGTCTTTTGCACCTGATGGCTGTTTGGATTTCTTATCTGCTGGAGTTTGTGGGGACGCTGTCTGCTCTGTGGTACAGACTTGATGACTACTAAATTGTTCTCCAGCGGGTGATGGGAGTCAAATCGCAAGAACTGGATGTGTGAAAAACAAAAGAAAACAAGTGACAAGTTCAAGTTCAAGGCTCTTTACTGTCATTTGCATCACATGTGGTACATGAGGTGGAACGAAATTGTGTACACAGGGTCCATAATTTCACAATTCACCACTAACAATCTAAAAAAATCCCTAAACTTTAGTTAACGTGCCATGCTGTAGTTTTTTTTTTTTTTTTTTTTTTTTACTATTACCTGTTCTGAACTATATTTCTTTGTAATGTGGGGTACAGCATCATACGAGATATGACTTTGCATGTCTCTCTCTTTCTCTATCTCGTTCCAGTGTCTGAGTGAGCAGATGAATAAAGTGTCTAATTTACAGATGATTCCCCCATTAATCTGCAGTCTGCAGATGTTAATTTATTTTACTCTATAACCTCCTGTTGTCACAGCTGTTAGAGGTTAGGATAGGGTACTTTGTGATTAAACATGTGTGTTAGAGTTGTTTGCATTTGCAAGTGTTTGTGTGAGTGCACATCTGCCCTTGTTTGTTTGGAGGCAAGAATCCTGCAAAAAAAAAGGTGTGATCTTTGGACTAAGGAACAGGTGGAACACAAAATGAAACATGTACAGCAAGCAAAGCCAATTGAATCTCTTGGAACTGCAGCCAATGGAAGACGTGACCTGAATCTTTCGGCCATATTTTTACCCAAAAGCGACAATTGTCCACAAAAGTCTTGAGCTACCCTCTATTTTTGTACACAATTTTCTGTCCATTGAGCCTGAACTTCTTGTAATGTTTTAAAATACTCTTAAGCAATAGTTCTTCAGATTGTTGTTTTTTTTTTATTTTTTTTTTATTATTATTTTATTTATTGGATCATTTTATGTAAAATCATTTCATTAATACTTTGTTAAACTTTTGACTGAATTAAGAAAATAAATAGGAAAATTAAATTATTAGAAAGTCTGAGGAGCTATTGATCGAGACCACTTTAAAATACATGTATTACAAAAAATGTTAGCATCTTGACAGTTAAAAAAGTGGACAAATAAACTCTGACAGAATAATATGTGATGAATTGTGACCTCTTTAAATTATTATACCATCTTTAAATTTGTTTTAGTAAAACACGTCTTTGTGCAATATTGAAATTAGGATGGTAAGTTGCAGTCAAGTGATCCTAAAAAAAAAAATAAAAAATAAAAAAATCACTTGATTCAATGACTATTAGCAAAAGTGTCAACCACTCTAAAAGCAGAGATTTTGATGGTCTGTGGTAATTGGATTAAAAAAATAAAAAATAAAAACATTCAAACTGAGATGCCTCACTGATCCTTTTTTCCAACCTATGAAGTGGAAGGTCAAGAGCTGATCACGCTAAAAAGTCATTGGCTCTGTTTCTCCTGCTCAAGAGTTAATTGGGTATTAGTCACTGGAGTTTACACTAATTAACTGAATTAGAAGCATTAACAGCCATAGCAGAAGCTCAGACTTTGCTTGGTAATCCAGATTTACTAATTGTCTTTGATGTAAGCTTCTCATTACCTCTCCACAGACGTGTGGGACATCTGACAGGGTGCGAGTTATAGTGCAGGACTGCAAAGTCTCTTGATGAGCACAACTAACAGTGGCTGTTTGTTACAAGAGTGGGCTCAGAGAAAGTGTCAGAACGACTGCTAAATGTGCGCTAATTAAATATTGTGATAGACACAAGGAAACAGTTGGAGGAATCATCTCTCAGCATGTTTGCGTTGATTGATCTTTAGATGTTTTACCTTCAGTTTATACAGTACAGTGTTTGCAAAATAACCTATAAAACAGCATTTGTCCATGTCATTATTGAGGCTGCACTGTTTGTGAAATTGGGTAGATGACCCCAAAATACTTGCAAATTCATGTAAAGATTAAAAATATACATACATCAGTCTTATAAATAGCACCTTCTCGTATTGGATCAACCAGTTTGCTGCTGACAGCCAAAACCATCTGCTCACATGTTTAAGGAGGGCCGTCAGCCTAACGATGGATCATCAGGCCAGGACTCTGCGGTCTAGGCTCATCTCCAGGCCAGCCATCTCAGTCTGGTCTCTCTAACTTTATCTCCCAGTTGTTCAACCTGTGCTGCACCTCTGATGATCTCATTCCTAATTTCATCCATCCTTGTCGCTCCTCAGAAGAACCTCAACATCTTCATTGCTGCCACTTCCACTTCTTTCTCCTGTCTTTTTGTCAATGCCACTGTCTCCAGACCATACAGCTGGTCTCACCACTGTCTTGTAAACTTGTCCTTTGACCTTTGCTGACACTCTTTTGTCGCAAATCGCTCCTGAAACTTTTTTCCATCCACTCCATCCTGCCTAAACTCTTATATTCACCTCTTTACAACATTCTCCTTTTTCATGGACAGTTGACCCAAAGTACTTGAAGTGCGGCACCTTTATGACCTCTGCTCCTTGTAGCCTCACTGTTCCACCGACCTGCTGAAAAATGACCACAAACCTTGACCAAACGTCCCCTGACACCTCCCTCTCATTTACAGACATGTACTATGTCTTATTACCACTGGCTTTCATTCTTCTTTCAAGTGCATACCTCGTTCTCTTCAACCTGTTCCCTGTCCTCACCACATATCACAATGACATCTGCAAACATTGTTGCAGTTGTGGTCACTTGTCATTTTCTCTTCAGGCTCCAAATTCTTGGAATAAACTACCATTGGAACTAAGAAATATTACAACATTAAACAGTTTTAGGAAATTACTTAAGCAATGTTTACTAGATAATCAAAATTGTACTCATGTTTCGAACCATTCTTAAATCAACTTTTTACTTATTACCTTTTCCTTCCTTTCCCCCCCGTTTATGGTTGCAACTTTTTATTTCTTTATGCAAATGCCAAATCTAAATTACACAACTTTTAGCTAAAATTAAAACTGTCATAACTTATAGGTCATGTAAGTTTTCATATATGTTACCGGTAATTGTAATTTTTTTTTAATCTCTTACATCAACCTGCTAGGGGACTACAGATGAAAATTAGCCTCTCTGGCTAAATCTGGCATATTTATGTGATGTATTCATGTTGATTCATATGCATTGTCCCTTTATGAAAAGAAATACAAATCATAGTCCATAGGGACTCCTGCCTGACCTCATCTGTTGGTTCATCCACAGAGCATCACTCAGAGTCAATCCTTGACGTAATCCCACCTCTATCTTGAAACTATCCGTCACTCATACAATACGTCTCACCACTGTCCTGCTGTCCTCACACATACCCTGTACCAGTTTAATATACTTCTCTGTCCCTCCATATTTCCTCATACAATACCACACGTCCTCCCTCGACACCTGGTGCTGTTGACAAACAGGGTGCCAGCAAAAATTGTGCTTTTGTTAGTCAAAAACAATGAGGAAGGAATTGTGTTAGGAACACTTTAGCACTAAATAATGTATTAAACATGACCTAAAATATTTTAATAATAATAAAAAAAAAAGTTTACTATACATATTTCAACAACTATTTACATATTGTGCAATTGTGCATGCATGAATGCATGCATTACATATCAAACCTAAATAGTTAAATTGCACTGTCTGGACATGGTACAGTAAGATATTGACAAAAAGTGGAGAGAACTTACTTTTACATGAGTTGAATAAAATTATGTGACACATATGTAAGAACTGGACTTTGTCATGTGAATGAAATTAAGTAAATTTTACCCAAGACAGGTGTGGGTGTTTACAGTAGATGTGACGCAAACACTTATTTTCAACAGAACTCATAAGAGCTTGACCTGAGAGTAATGTGGATCTATTTATTGCTGGCAGACAATGATTGTACAGCATTTATCCATCATTCAGTGTTTCACAGCAATTGTTCCGCCTGCTGTATGCCTGAAGCCTGAAGCAAGAAAATGGAAATGTGACAAAAAGTGCATGAGCCAAAACTGCTAAAAATAAAAGAAACACAATCCCCATGTTATTGAAATACCTTACTGATGCTTCAGTGGGTATATGTTACCTGGCAACAGTGGTTTATTATGTGTAAAGCCAACATACCATACACAGATCATACGCCTGGACGAAGGGAGCCTTAGCCACAGATTCCCTGACCTGTGGTCATGTGACTGGGTCAAACAGACTGACCATATAGAGTTGAATAATTTCAGTGAGTTTGAAAACAAACAAGACTTTGATTAAGTGTCAGTTATTTCTGAATTTATTCAGTCAAGTTAGAGAAAAATAGTCATTGAAACAAACAAATGAAATACTGTGAAAACAAACAAGAATACTATGTTTATTCTACATACATATTCACAAGCTAAATATACATACACATAAACAAGCTTTTTATTGACCTGTCTTAGTACTGAGATAATTTGAATAAGAAAATGTGGAAACATTGTGAAGTGTGTAAAATTACCAAATTAACCTAGAAGGAATACGATATTGATGTCCAGAAGATGCCTGGGTGGTCTTAGTATTATTTAAAACCATATTTTATAAAAGTTCTCCTATAAATTACCACACTCATAGTGAAAAGAGAGAACAAAAGATGTAGTGACAAAAATGCCCATTTTTACTTGATTAAAACCAAAACAGCTTTAGTTCTATTAAGATACTTAATACATGTATGTTTTACTAAGATTTCTTGTGGACGTATTTTAGAGGGCAACCTTACTGTTGATCTCTGTCTCATGCCATTTATCAAAAGTAGAAACCAAAACAAGAAAGAAAGGACATAATGTATTGCCATTCTGTACAACAGACCACAATCATCTGTGCGCTGACAGCTCGGCCAGTAGAACTGCTGATAGAATACCTTATGACAATAATAAGAGACCCATTAGGAAACCTGTTAAAAGGTACCAAACTGTGCTGCTGTAATAGACTGAATAAACAGGACATTGGTTCTGGCAGTAATAGAAGCTTTGCTCTGATGGAAACAGTCTGTGTCTACTAATGTGAGTGTGCTGAATGTGTATAGCTGAATAAACAGATAACTATGTTCAGAGCACCGCACATTTCAGACTTCGTATGTTTGGTCCATAACGGACTTCCGATTATTTATTTATTTATGTCGGTGGCATGGTGGTGCAGTTGGTAGAGCTGCCGCATGTCAGCGAGAAGGTTGCTACATTGAATCTTGGCCAGGGGACCATTCTGGGTAAAGTTGGCATGTTCTTTCCGTGCATGCGAGTGTTTTCTCCGGGTACTCCCGTTTCCTCCCACAGACCAAAAACATGCATGTTAGGCTGATTGGTAACTCTTGTCTCTAGGTGTGAGTGAGAGAGTGGATGGTTGTTTGTCTAGTTTGTCTCTATGTGTCCCTGTGATGGACTATGGTGACCTGACCAGGGTGTACTCCGCCTCTCACACAGTGACAGCTGGATGTTCATTCAACCTTCATTCAAACAGATAAGTCACAATGAGCGTCGAAGTCTCATTTAAAAGTGAGATCTGTTGGACAGACAATAAAAGTGGTGATATGGGAACCAGTAACCCTCATGTCTCGAAAAGGAAGAAGTGGGTAAAGATAACAGCATCCCAAAATATTGTGAAGATTTTAATTTTTGGTAAATCATTTGAGAGAGTGAAATTCATATTTTACATATATTCTGCCTCTCTTTCATATCTTCTGAACCACAATTATGGACTTATTTGGCCATTGGTCCCTCAAGCACAATTTATAAAATTTCTTCAAAGAGAAGACAGGCTGTAGGCGAGCTGATTTGCCCTGTTGGCACGCACACAGCTGGATATCTCATTGACTTGAAGACTTGATGATGTGTCTATCTCTGCTGCCATCTGTGGATTCTAAGGACACATATTTAATTGATTTTACAATAACTGGTTCCTGCTTTTTGGATTTAGCTGGTTGCTGGTTTTATCTACAATCAAGGGAATTGTCTGCAGCAAATTGGGATCCGATCATGCTGCTTGCCTTTGTGATGGCTTGGTTCGTGCCCTTGTACCCAGACTCAATTGCCTTGGGCAGAATGCATCAGATCTCTGGGATTTTTACTCAAGCACGTTCCAACGGTGTGGCCACATATTGTGGACATTTTGGAACCGTTTTGGACCAACACAGACTCAAGGTAGATGTCATTATGTTCTGCCTGTCCCCAAAACAACTGCGTGTTATCTGAATCTGGCTCCCCCGGCTGACCTTGAAGGCCACCTTATCTGAATACCCCTGGAGGACATGTAATCTGATGCTCAACCCCGCCCATCGGGGAATTCCACTGTCAACCAGAGTGAACCAGCTGAATAAACATTCTGTCATCATTTCAGGACTCTTTGATTCTTATTAACGTTGACCTAGGGCCATTCCCCGACATACCTCGAGAATGTTTACAGATCTCATTGGAGGGAGCTGCCTGATTGTTCCATCCTTATCAGAACTCTTACAGTGTCCTTGTGAGCATCTATGGACGTTGCTCACCGTTCTTGGTGTCCCACCCACCCCCACCCCCGCAGAATGTCTACGTCACTATGTGCTTATTTGTGTGAGTTGTTTTTTAATATTAGAATTTTGTTTTTTTTCCTAAGGCAAGAAGAAAGATTTTAATAGGAATGTTTTCGCCTCCATTTCCTAATGTGCCCAGTTTCATTACTTTTTGTCCGTCTAAGCAGATCTCATTTCAGATCTCAGTGTGACTTGTCTGTCTAAATAAAGGTTGAATGAATGAAAAAAAAAAATCAGTTTTTACTTTTCACAGGCACAGAATGTTTGCTGTAACAGCTATACTGAATGAGGATGTTTGTTTCTGACTGTTTGACGAACATTTCTAAAAGCTTTTTTTGAATGTCCAGAGGACCAGACTTAGCTTTTTTTAGATTTCTAAAAGCTTTTGATTTAAAAACCATTAATAGTGTTTACTCATAGAAAGAAAGTGAAGTTTTATTCATGTTCTTGTTTTGTTAAATGCCTAATAGATATGTTGCATAGAAATGAATTTGCATTTAATTTACACTCTACAAACACTAAATGAGCTAATCAATGGCAGGAAAACATTAAAGACCTTTGACTGGTCACAACAAATTCACATCTAAGAGTATACGTTCATACAGCTGTTCTAATGTTTTGCACATATCAGTCAGGTTTGTCGGTCTTATAAAGATAAAATTGATAAACTGATGATTTTGCATCCTAATAGAAGATGGACTTCTCATCAAGGCTTGCATGTGTATGAAATATGATGATAAAATGGTGCAAAAGATTTACTAACCAAGATTTACAGTTAGTCTTTTACTCATTTTATCCTATGTGAGTTCTGTAGATTTTATGATGAGTTGTAATATTAAAATCCTTCTATGTTAAAGGCAGTCAAAACACTACAGTAAGTACAACAATGACCAGCAAGGAACAGAAGAACTCCAGTAAATTGTTTTCCAAGTGCAGATAGCAACATGGTGAAACACTCCAAACTACAAAGTAACCAAACCCTGCAAATTTTAAATGATCTGTTGCTGTTTCTACAAATATATTACTGCAGTGAACTGTGTTAAATTCTATTTTTCTTTAACTTGCTTTGCAGGACCCCCCACAGCAGAAAGAAAACATGTTTGTTACAACATATGGGCCAATTGCAAAGACGTCTGTGTCTATCATGACAAAAATGAGACAATAAACTGGTCTAGGCTGAAAAATACAAATGTTACCAGCATTGTTTTAAGGATTCATTTTGTTTTAACAGCATTATTTTTGTTCTAAACCTGATAATTGTACTTGAAGCGTGAACAGGCCTTTTGCCTCAGTAGGTCAAGGATAAGTTATTGAAGAGCAAATGGTACCAGCAGGACAGGCTCCACAGTAGAAAGAACCCTGGGTGTTGTAGCAGGGAACAGGAGGGTTGGCTGAACAAGGCTTGGTGGGCAGGTTACACTCATCAACATCTGCCACACACGCTGGGTTTCCAGCTGGAGCCTCCCATCCACTCTCACAAATGCACTGGTATTTTGGCTGTTGGGGAAAAACAAAGGGAGTGTGCACAAAATATTCTTCTTTCCTGGTAAAAACTTGTGCCTGAATATAACAATTTACCAAGTTTAAATGAAAACACTGATGTCAGCATATAATTATGACAAAGCATTAACAGTGAACTTTTTGCTTAGCTTTGAAACATTTCTAAAAAGAATAAAAAGAATAAATCCTCTTTTAAGTAAAATGATTGAATCAAGCTCCCGTTGTAGGGGATTAGTTACCTGTCCAGGTACAACACGATCTGCATCAATACATAAACCATGTACGCACAGGTCCTGTCCGGCATTCCTACAGTCATCGTAACGCTCGGTGCAGAGAGTCCCTGACCATTCTGGAGAACAAGTGCAGCTGGACACACACAGAACCGTCAGTAACAGATGTTCATCTGCAGCTGTGATCTGTCGTCAGGACTAATTAAAGACGTGTCTCAAGCTGAAAACCTTGAGGTGCTGTGTTCTGTCACAGACATATCGAGTTAAAGTGGGATTATGAACTACACCATCCTTATTTTCTGTTTGTTTGTTTACTGGGTTTTATTTTTATTATACAGCATAACCACCATTGAAAATGCCAATGAAAAACTTTCATGTGATGAATTAACACACATGTACTGTATTTATATTTTAATTATTTTGTTAATTGTGTGAATGCTTTTAAGTTTTCACACAATTGTTTTCCTGTTTATATTTATTATTCCAACTTCTATTCCTATTCCATATGTTTCTTTGCGCAATTCTCATCTCACAGTTTTCAAACTATTTCAACAAAGCATAAATCAAAACGTTCAGCTCTTTCAGGACAATCCTGCAATGACTTCTGGTATTTGTGCAGCTTTAGCTTTTTGAAATGTTTAGCCTTTTCTGCCATTTTTTTCTCATGGAAAAAAAACTGAGCTCATTTTACATCCTTTACATTTTTAGATTTATTTACAACCTTTCACATTTTGTTCTGCTTCAGCTTCTTTGTGCAAATTTAAACTTTTTTTTTTTTCAGCAAATTTCAGCTATTTTTCCAGCTGTTTTGTGCTCCTTTCAGATTCTTCCTGCTAACTACAACATTTGTTCTGCTTCTTGAAACTTCTTTCAGCTTATTTCGGCACGTTATGCTACTTTCAGCTTATTTTGGCAAGCTTCAGTAACTATTTAGATGTTTTTTGTGCTAAATTTAGCTTCAGCTTTGTCAGCAATTTCACATTTTTTGCACTAATTTCTAATTTTTTTGCCTAATTCAGCAAAAAGGTGCTCCCTCCACTTCTTTCTGGAGTTTAATCTTCTTTCTGCCTTTTCCGCTACTTTTAAGATTTTTTGTTGTTGTTGATGTTGTTGTTGTTTGTTGGTAATTTCATCTTCTTTTTTTTTTTTTTTTTTTCAGATAATTTCCACTTTTCTGTGCTCATGTCTGCTTCACATCTTCATGGTATTTTTTTCTACTTTCAACCTAATTAACTTATTTGTTGTAATTTCAGCTTGTTATGCTCCTTTCAGCTTATTTTGCTAGTTTCAACTTTATCTGATATTTCAGCTACTATTTAGCTGTTCTATGCTAATTTGATGTTTTTCATCTCATTCCACCCTTTTTATGCTTATTTCAGCTCCTGTCACTTGCTTCTGGTATAAGCATTTTGCTAATTTTCTGCCTTTTTTGTTGCTAATTTCAGCTTTCTTTTAGTTAATTTCATAATTTTTGTGCTAGTTTCTGCTTATTTAAACCTAATTCAGCAAGTATGTTGTCTTTCTGTTATTTTTTTACTGCTAATTTAAGCTTGTTCTTCCATTTCAGTTCCTTTTCAGCCTGATTTTAGCTAATTTTAGCTGCTTTTCAGCAAGTTCTTCAACAATAAGCATTCACTCTGCATTTTAGCAAGAAAGGCCGTTTCTCTAGTTTAAGTTTATTCTGCTTGTTTTATTTGAATTATTCAGTAAAATTACAGTTAGTAAATTTATTTAGCATTCAGCAATCAAAATGCATTGTGCATTTTCTCTAGTGTAATTTAAAAGTGTTTGATGGCTAAATTCCTTCTGACAGGAGTGACACTAAGTACTGGTACTACACAGAGTAACATGGGCTTACAGAATATTGTTATCACACAGGTATATGCAGTCAGAACATTAAATAGAAAAGTAAATCATTTTGAATGTTTTAATACTCGCTCAATAAGAAAAATGAGAACTTACGTGAAAGATCCAGGACTGTTGACACAAGTCGCCCCATTCTGACAACTTTGAAAAGTTCCTGCATACACCTGACATTCATTTACATCCGTTGCACAATTAGGGCCCTAAAACACACATGCACACACATGCACACAAACAAGAAATTTTGTAAAGTGACACAATAAATAACATTATAATATATTTTTTAAAAAGCTTAAAAAAGTGGATTTGACTGCTATTAAATGTTTTATTGTTTGTCGTTTCACATTAACACTTTTGTGACTTTATGATGGTTTTCATCTATGGATATGTGTATGATTGTGTTTGTATGTTCATATAAAGTGTTTTTTGCAACATTTTTAGTTTTAGTTTATTGTGTGTATTTACACCCCATTTATAGCTTAATATGTGTACAACTGTTCCAGCCAGTTTTGTGTTCCCTAAGGTCAGGTGGCATCATAAAGAGGATGAACATGATTTGTCCAAACAGATGACTTGTCACTCAGTTTGTCACAAACAGCAGAGAACTCACAGCCCAGTTGGTGTGACACAAGCAGTGGTATGAGTTCAATAAGTTCAGACACGTTCCTCCATTCTGGCAGGGGTTACTGCTGCAGGAGCTCCGCTGAACTGTCTGCAGGAGCAAAAGAGGTGTTTTCATACAGGCCACGTGTTGGACCACAAGCTGAAGCTGTAAAATGCCTCACCTGTTGAAGTTCAGTCACCTGGCCTTCTAGTGATGTCACCTGCAAAGCATCACAGCTGTTGTAGAAAATATTGTTCCAAGGAATGACAGTACAAATCATTTATCTCTATATTTTAATATTAAAGAGAAATGCTCATTGTTTTTATAGTTGTAGTTTAACTATTTGAAGAAAATATTTTATAACTTCAGAAAATGACAAATAATTTAAATTGATTTTGAATCAAACCGTGATAAAAACATAAAATAATTTTTACTAACATGTTTGTCTGACAATCGTGGTTTAATGTTGACTTGCTTCTTCATTATTTATTCCAAATATAATTTTAACATTAAAGGGAATGTAGATTTCTTTTAAGAATTTCTGTAGAACAGTTGTGAGTAGTCAGTGTTTTACCTGCACCAGAGAGCAGTACAGTTTGGTGAATCAAGGAGAAGTTCTAACAAGTGAACCCCAGCACTCGAATAAAAGAAAACTTGAAGAGGTGTTTTCAGTTCTGATGATACGTCACATGTAGTGTCAGGTTTTTCAGTTACACTCATGCCACACAGGTCAATGGACTCATAACTGACCCACAACTAACTAATCCAGGAATGTAAACATCTAAACATATTTATTTAAAATAAATCCAAATGTAGACATTTACATCAAAATAATGTTTTAGTGCCATATTTTGTCTAGTTTTAAGGGTGTGGTGGTGCAGAGGTTAGAGGAGGTGGGCCTGTGATCAGAAGGTTGCTGGTTCAACTCCCCAGACCAACAACATCAAAATGTGGGTGCTAAAGGTGAAACACCCACAACTGCCTCCACCCTCATTTGCCCCACTCTGGGCCCTTGAGCAAGGCTCTTAACCCCCACCATCTGCTCTACGAGGCCCTAGATATCAGCTCTCTGCTCCACACAGAGGGCTGTGGTAGCTCGGTGTCTGTGGTTGTGTCAGAAAGGACATCCGGAGTAAAAACAATCACCAAGTCTTCGTGTGAGTTACTCCACTGTGGCAACCCCTGAAGAAGAGAGCAGCCGAAAGAAAAACAAACGTGTCCAAATGGACTTTTGTTTGAATCAAAACTAATCCTCTACTCTGAGTAGAGATCAGCATAAAGTCATTTACAGTGCCAATAAAAAGTATTCACCCCCTTCCTTCAGTGTTTTGTTCTTTAATGCTTGTCAGAAATCAATTGTGAAAATTCAGAAGAAATCTTAACTAGAAATTGCCAAACTCTTTACCGCTCCCATAAACCACAGACTGGAGAAGAGCAAGGCAGCAGTTGCTGAATGTATTCTCTGCCAGATCACCTGCTGGGGCTTGTTACTCCCTCACAGTGCTCAGAGGCGTCCTGGTTGTCTCTCTCACTAATCTCCTTCACTCAGTTTGTGATGACAACCTGCTCTTGGTAGATTTGCACATGTTCCATATTTCCTCCATTTCTTCATGATAGATTTAACAGAACTCCTGAGTATTTACTTGGAAATACTTTTTTATCCATAATCTGGCATGCACGTTTTTACAGGGATTGCTAATTATAGCACAACTACTTTAAAGGCAGTGAATGTATATGCAATCACAAATTTTAGATTACACATTTTTATTTATAATTGGTCTTTCTCTGTAGAATGGTTTGTTTTCTTTGACACTGAAGTTTTATTATGATTATTATTTATTTATTTTGTAAAGGCCATTTTTTCATTGACCTTGACTGATTTGTGACATCAATTAAAGCAAAAAATATTCAAGGGAGTGAATACTTTTTGTTGGTAATGTAAAGTGACATCAGAAAAAACTATTTGCCCTGGATCAATTAAGCAAGTGTTGAACATTATAAACTGTTATAGGTTTGTAAATGATGATCAATTTTAGACTGATTCCTGTGGTTGAGTCAAGCTAACTGCTACACAGTAAATACAATATATCCATATCATACCACTTTATTTATAAAACACTTTAATACAGTAACAAGGTCAATCAAAGTGCTGTACAGCAGAAACAAACAAGCAAAGGACACAGGATAAAATGCATAGATCCAACTAATAACTAATAGCTAACATTATAGAATACAGACAAGTTAAAATCAGCTCATATAGTGTCAAAAGCCAGGGAATAAAAATGAATTTTCAGACAAGACTTAAAAACAGTAACTCATTCCACAGTGATCAGTGCATGCAGCATGTGCATGACTTACAATTAATCAGTTTCATGTGCCAGAAGTACAGGCTGCACAAGAAAGTATGTATTTTATGACAAGTCAGACACTTCTGGCAGGTTGTGAATGAAGTGTAAGGAACTTTATTATCCTTTTATCAATAAATATGATTAAGTATGCATGAGCTGGTCATCCAAGTGAAACTAACTGGTTTTACCTTAGTGTCAAGTTGGGTGAGCTTGTTGGTGATTTCAGGTGGAACTCCTCCTCCATGAGACTTAATGTCATCAATGTCTTCTTTGTTGGTTTTGATCTACAACACAAACCCAAGGAAGTTTAAAGAACTACACCATATTTCCGGGAGAAAAAAAAAAATCAAGGTCAAAGTTAAGGTTTCTTTTAGTCATTCATATGTTTCAACACACAAAAAAACAAAACAACTGTCCTCAAAACTAGCAGTGTCATTTAAACATTCACAGAATATATCTAATAATATAAGAAATAAGCTCATCAGTGTTATTTATATAGAGTCAAAGTCAAAATGTTTCAATGTCAGGTGGGTGGGGTCTCCCACAGTGCATTGCTCCTTCACTTGCTGATGTAAAGTCCTCTAGAAGGGAAGCTGCTATGATGGATCTGCTGAACGTCTTTTGGATAACTTGACTAGTTCTTTACAGAGATTACAAAACACGATGTGTTTCAAAACCAGAGAAAATAAAGTTGCACCAAATGACTTTGTGTAACCTCTTAGCAGAATCAGAATCAACTTTAGTTGGTTACAGTGTGGTTGGCAGCACACTGTAAAGTTCACAAATACACATATTTAGGGCTCCAGGTTTAAAAAGACTGTGTTAGCCCTGGTGTTTGAGCAACAGTCCATAAGCGTAGGTTTCACAGACACCCTGGGTCACAAGTAGATGATCAGTTTTGTAATCATGTCATCAGATCTGCACCACCAACATGTCTCAGACACTTGGGTGAAGAGAAGAGCTGGTGACTTGGATCTGGTGGCAGAGGACGAGAGCAGGCAGACATGCTACTGACAGGGGTCTCAATCCTAAAGGTTTATAGATTTGACATTCTGTAATTCTTTTCCAGCATTCAGGGCAGGTAGTAGATATGAAGCCAAACGAGTCATGTTCTGGGCCACCATCATTGATGCAACTACACAGGGTTGAATCCATAATGTGTCTGATGTCTAGCTTGGAAATATTTCCCAACCTTAGTGGAGAAGGAAGCTGTTGGGCTGAACAAAGAATGCTACAGAGCTTGGTTAGCTTGTGGAACTTTAGAAACAGCTGCCAATATTAGCATACCAAGAGAATTGCAGCAGCAGAAGCAAAATCTCAGGTATGAGTGGAGATTTGTGAAGCTATTCTGCATGACCTTTGGTTGGTTACAAACAAATTCAGGCAAACTTTCAGGCAGCTTAGATGAGGGAACCAGTGCTTTGCCAACAGTTTACAGAGGGTGTAAGGTGCTACTGGTTTCAAATGAAGAGTATATTCAGGTTCTCCTCAACCAGACTATTATAGTTTTCTTTCACTGGTAGTGAGGTTACTGAGGTCTTTAAATAAAACCAGATTCTCACTGGGCTGTGGCTGTTGGCAATACTGTAGTTGGCAAACGGGTCATGAGGCAGTCTTGAAAAAGTCTTGAAGTGCAGTGGTTCTCAACCTCACTACGAGTAGCAGAGCATGTTAAAAACAGTGCTACAAACTCTCAAGGTAGTCTAAGCCAGTCACAGTCTTGAATTCTTCAGGTTCAAATTCAAGTCAACTTTATTGTTGATCCATCACATGTGGTGCATGAAATGGATCAACATTATGTACACAGGGTCCCAGTTACATCCAAAAGTAGCTAAATATAAAATATGAAAATAAACAGTAAATAAGGATTTAAGATATCCGCTAAACAAATGCCAAGCGACACTAAAAGATCTAAGATACAGTCCTTCGCTACTTCCTGGTTCGTTTTTCGCAGATTCACTATACAGTACAGTATTGTGGTTTTTCAAAGTAAGACTGGACATGACACAATTGGCTGATTGATGGATGAGCCATGGGTTGTTTATTTAAAATATATTATTTTAAACTATTTTGCACTATGTGTGAAGCCAACAAGTGCAAGGGAAAGCTCCCTCCTGTAGCTGATCAGCTGATCTTCTCTGCCAGAACACACATTTCACCTGCTGCAGCAGCTTTGTGAAGGTTAACCCGTTGCTGTCCAGATGCACCGATCGACTTTTGTCTTCCAATTTAAAATTCATAGTATGTCACATCGTAAAATCATCATAATTACAAAATATAAAAGTGTTGAAAGTTATTTTTAATTATTTTGGAACTTCTATGTTCACTTGTTTCAATGTAATTGGTCTAAAAGTCCATTTCTGCTCCGTGCTGCAGAGCTGAAGCTGTGTGACATCCCTCTGACGTCCTGCTGCACTTCTCTTCTCTACAATTTAAATTTAAATATTGTAACATTTTAAATAATCAATCCATGCTGTATGGATTGTTTATTTAAAATGTTACACCATTTAAATTTAAATTCTTTATTTAAGGAGGGAGACTGGGAGTAAGAGGTGATGAGTGAGTGTGATTGCAGCCTGGCACATGTCATGACAAACTTTACTGAATCTAAAAAAGCTAAGTCTGGTCCTCTGGACATTCAAAAAACAAAACAAAACTGAACTTGAACTTGAACTTGGACTACTGTATCTCTACTTCTCGGTTTTTCACTTATACGTAGTGGGTGGGCGTGGTCCCAAACACCTGCAATAAACGAGGGAATATTGTATATGTATTAAGGAGTTTTAAAACCTTCCCACATACTTGCAATATTCTAAACACTGTTTCTAAACTGTAAACGCTCTATAAGAACACAGAATGTCATGATCATCATTCCTTCTCTCTGCCTCCGCTGCTCTCTGCCACCTGCAAGTGTTCTTGGCCACACCCACTTTCCTGCTCTGCATGGAGAACAGCTGATCAGCTGCAAGAGGAAGCTTTTTCTGCAGCTCTGGGCTGCACAAAAGTGCAGGAGGTGCTAAATAATTTTAAATAATTTATTTTAAATAAAAATGCCATGTCGATCGTGCGGCTCATCCATCAATCAGCCAAGTGTGTGTCATGTTTAACCTTTATTTTGAAAAACCGTGATAGATCGAGTCTGCAAAAAATGAACCGTGAAGTAGCGAGGGACTACTGTACATGGAAATGCCAAAACTATCACATATTTGGGCTTTTGAATTATTTTTTGTTTTGTTTTGTATATTGTATAATAGACCTTAACACTATCATAAAAATGTGCTAATTGTCATACACCTGGCAACACTGCCGTCCAGTCCACTTGGCTTCATTAAGCCAAGTTTCACGTCATCACTTCCACAGACCATGTTGTATGGTTTGGATCAGGAGTCCTTCCAAGGCATCTCATGCAGCTGCGTCTTTGTTTTCCTACTTCAAAGAAAGCTGCTCTGACTGCTTTGGCTTTTTTATAGTTTGATTCAATCTTTTTGGTTTTGAGGCTTGTGTTTTTGATTTTGGGAAGTCTTCCCTTTAAGATGCACTTCAATAATCAAACGCCCTCTGGGAGTTTTTATGACTTGGCTGGATGAGTTGTTTCTTTTGTTTGGTTTCCAAAAACATTCTGTGATCATCTATCACCACTGTTTTTATGGCCAACCAAGTTCTTTTAGCAGGTTTTTTCTTGTTTTTACAAGCTGAACCTGTGTGTCTGGCCAGGCTTAATGTTTCTAATAGTCTGCAGCACCTTATACCAAGATCCCTTTTGGACACATGTTGATCATTCACAGAAAAAGTTTTCAAATTCTAATTTTACATTAAAAAAATAAAATAAAATAAAAAACTGAAGTTGTACAAAAAATACAAAGAACTAAAAAAAGATCATCAGTCATTAACTGTAATGTTTATAATAATAATAATAATAATAATAATAATAATAATAATGTCACACAATGACAGAATGAAAATAGCTAAGGTAGTCCCTCTTTTTAAAAATGGTGACAAATGTGTACATATACCGTAGTATGTAATAACTATAGACCTATATCTTTGTTGCCACAATTTAAAAAAATTCTGGGAAGATTGTTTGTGACCAGATTAGATAAATTTCTTGATAAACATAATATTTTAAGCAATAGTCAGTATGGTTTTAGATCAAATAATTCAACATCTTTGGCTCTTATGGAGTTTATTGAAAAGGTTACTACAGTGGTTGATCAAAAGCATCATTGTATAAGTATATTTGTTGATTTAAAGAGAGCATTTGACATCTTCTATTTCCATCTCTTATAAACTCTCTTAAAAACTTTCCCCAGTTTTAAGCCAATGTGCCTACAGATAAGTTAATTACCATCTGATAACTTACTTTCTGTTGTTTTTAAAATGTCCGATAATTTTTATGCTGTAAAATTAATCACAGCCAATCAATGTGTAAATGTATGTTAACTTGAAGATTTGATTAATAAATGATCGCATTATAATTGATGGATCAAATATAATTCAAGTCTCATGTCACATTCATTCATTCTAATGGTCACACAGAAGAAATAATATTCTAATCTGAAAAAGAATTGAACCCATTTTAACTCAATAATTATTATTTGGAGACTCGAACGAGTCTTGTAAAATTATTTACAGGTGCAAGGAATCAACCGCCTTGTCATCCTACATTAGACATACATTTAACATTTTATTATTGCGTTATGATTATGCAAATTTTTGTTAACACTTTTAAGAAATTCTACTTCTTCCACAGCGACAGATACCAGGTCCACAACAGTACCTAAAGAACATCAACACAGATTAAAAAAAGAAGAAATAAAACCACATAGCAAACCAGAAACTCAAGAAACCATCTGATAAACTGGTTGGTCCACTCGGTGAGTGTGCAACTTATGGGACTGAGTTTGTTGTGGCTCCTCGGACTGAACAAGTCCTTTGGATGAAGGACAAAACATCTTAAAAAAAAAAAAAAAAAAGGAAAGAAAGAAACTGTCCAGATGACCTAATTTAACTGTGCTGGATATTTTACCTGGATTATTGAGCATGAACCTTGACACAGAGCAACCAGATGCTTTTCCACACAGTGATTCATTCACATGTGACAAACATCAGTTCTGTAATGAACAGGGAATACATTTTAGCTTTTAGACAAGCAAAAACATCAATAACACATGTAGACTTGCAGAGGGTTTGTTGTTTTCACTGGACTCAAATTTATCTGTCTTCCATACTTCAACTGTCTGATGCTGAACATCAGACAAAGCCAACTATTAGCATCCATCTGTTCAAAATCCACAAATAAATAAATGAATGTTTGCCTTATTACTTTGATTTGAAAGCGTTTTTGAATAAGTCTGAAGCACGTCAAATGAGATGCTGACAGACTATCAGCACTTTCTTCAGTGCCTGAACACTCATATGTAATTTTGCTGGTAGGCTGATCAGAAAATCGGTGAACAATCACAGTTTCAAAAGAAACAGAGGTGAATGATGACATTCTGAAGGGTTGTCTGGAGGATTAGAGGCATTGGGATCTAATCAAGTGATACAATGAAGGTGGTATTGCAGTTGGGGGGGAAAAATAGTAGTGCTGCCTCAGATCATATTTACATCTTTTAAAGTCCTTTTCTTTCAATTCTTGCTTTTTTTTAATCTAACAAATGTTTTGTTGTTTTCATCTGCAAATCTGGCACTTCATCCTGATTTACTCTCCGTATGTGAAATCACAGTCATGGTGCATCACGCAAGCATTTAAGAAGGGATTAAGTAGTTAAGGGATCTAATCCATGTTTTTATTCCAAATTTTCTGAAATGAATTGTTTTTGTTGTTGTTGTTTTTTTTTTTTTTTTTTTGCATTGTCAAAAACTATGTGAGTGTAAATATTTTCTGTTGTTTTTATCTACAATTTAATGCTTGGGGACCCTATTAATTATATTTATTTTCATTTCACTTTACTTTTGATTGTGTGCGTGAACAGGACAGCACTTCGTGACTGCGGCTCTGTTGAGTTTTGCGATGACCCCCCCAACCCCTATGGTGCTCAGTGAAGCGAGAGCTAACACTGAGATTCCACTCATCTGGACCCCATGGCACTGCAAACATCATGTGATGAGACTGTGTGTGTGTGTGTGTGTGTGTGTGTGTGTGTGTGTGTGTGTGTGTGTGTGTGTGTGTGTGTGTGTGTGTGT
>JARVLU010000600.1:4053369-4070399 GCA_031762415.1 Simpsonichthys santanae | reverse complement strand
GAACAGTTCAATGATACAAGATATATATGTTGTGCCATTTTATGCAAAGTTCAAACATCATGTCAGTGGCGCTTTAACTGTCACTATGTTGTGACGGTATACTATAAGACAGATAATCTGTGAAAAGACAGAGCTCCAAGACTTGAGGTCTTGGTCTCCCACTCCCTCGGTTTTGGTCTTGACTTGGTCTCGAGTTAGGTGGTCTTTACTACATTAGCCTCCTGGATGAGAAGTGAAACATCATCAGCTTCAGAATAGAAGTCCAGTTTTGTTTGTTTAACTCTTTTTTTAATTGACCATGACCTGGATGACTGAGAACTAAATGCAGAGATCAAGAACTTGACACTTCAAATAAAACATGAGAAACTGTAGCTGTAGGAACTTACTGTCATGATGTGAGGGTTCAGTTTCTGTTTTGAGTTTTTTTTTTATCTCTTCTAGCTTCTATGTTTCCTTTTTGTTCAGTTGGTTTCATTGGCAGCCTGTTGGTTTTGTCATTAAGACGAACTCTCAGTTCTCACTCTTCAGTGTAGCATTGTGCCTCATGCCAGTCTGGTGGCCCTCAGTGTCTCCTTGTTACATTTTGTTCAGTTGTATTTTCATGCCATGTCAGCTTCTTGTTTTGTTTTGATATTATTTGTATTAAACTTGTTAGTTTTCATGTTTGCTCGATGTGTCAGTCTGTGTCCGTGGCTCTTCCACCATCTGTGATGCTTAGAGCTTGTGTGTGTCAGTGCTCTCAGGATGACAAGCTTCTGAAGGTGATATCTAGTTACTGCAATCTAAACAAAGATGATAATGCAGATCAGCAGATAATATGCTTTACTTGGTGGAGGCTGGGTTTTAAACTTTGCATTCGGCTCAGTGGAGGAGGTGGCCACAGCGCCCTAATTTCAAACCTGTTTGTTGATTGTGTTTGTGAATTGTGTTTCTGCAACGAAGTGGCAACGCACAAACGGCTGCTCCCCAAGTGACAGGCCAAGCCAAAGTGCAAACATCTTTCCAGAACAGGACCACGTCACAGGCTGTGCTGTCTACCTACAAGCTGCCAGAGACCCACGTTCTTTAAATTGATGGGATCGTTCACCAGAATAGTGGATTAATGGCTGAATGGACTCGCCAGATGACATGTTTTATTGTAGTATGTGACATGGTGCCAACAGTCCACATCTGTAAACCAGTGGTCCTGGTGTTCAGTTTTAGCTTCACTTCAGCCCAGAATGTAATTTTTTTATCTGAAGTTGGAGTAATGCAACACATGAGGACAAACATTTTAAAGTAAGTCTATTAGGCTCATTATAAATATGAACTATTCCAAGAAATGTTTGCAAGGAAAGAACAAATGAAAGAGCAGCAGACTGGAAGGTTTCTTACATTTTATTCAGTCTAGGTTTTTTTATGTTTTATTTACTAGTGATTAAAATAAGGCATTGTGTTTGTCCTTACTGCTCAGTGCTTGTCCTTGTATCATTTTCATAAATTAGCGTCTGCTTAATTAACACGTCTGCTGTTTCTAGACCTGATTGGTTGGCAATACTTTAAAAGGAACAAGCTCTGCCTGCGGGGTGGGGGTGGAGGTGGGGGTGGGGGGGTGCTGGACTTGGCCTGATGTCTGTTAGTGCTGCACTCCATCTCCATGCTCACTCCTTTGATTATAGGTGCCAGCTCTGCACCATTTGTTACTTATCTTTGTTGGTTGGAGTTGGGAGTTACCAAAGTCGTGTTTGTTCTTTGTTCAGTTTGAAGATGGTGAGTTCAGGGGAGTGGTCCAAATGTGAAGAACTGCTCAGTTTGTCCAAGGCTTCTTCTTCTTCTTCTTCTTCTCTGTTTCTTTAGTCTGGGACTCCCAGCCTGTTCTGTCTGTGATGATTGTTTCTATAAAGATCCTTTGAAATGGCTACAGCTGCTGGACTCCAGATGTAATGTGTCCTGTGAACCACTCCTAGACACAGACCATAGGTCTTGTCCACTCCTTTTTGTGTGATTCCATGTTGTTTTGCATCCATGTTGTTGTGTCTGTTTGAATAAAATACAGGATTTAAATTTTCATTGACACCCCCCCCCCCCCCATGTTTGTGACAGTGTGTGTCGGTGTTTTCTGGTGTCTATTAGGAGTGTGTGTTTAGTGGTCCAAGCCAGAGAAGGCATGAGAGCACAGTGTTTCCATGCATCCAGCAGAGCATGGAGCCATGTTGAAACTTTCTGTTTTTAAATAGTTGTCTTTTTCTTCTGAAATTAAAAATCATGCTGCAGCCACAAGTCATACAAACATGATATTTACATGAGTCATACAAACATGATATTTACATGATGGTAACTATTAGGGCTGAACCAGTTTTTAAAATATTTTAATTGCAATTTTTTTTAACCTCAATATTGCGATTTCGATTTAATATGAGATTATTTTTTAATGTCTTCTTCTCATGCATTTTTCAACAAACATGAACAATAAATCTGTTTCAGTTGCAAAGACTGCAACTCTGTTTCTGCATTTTTTGTGTAGCTCCAGGATAGTAACTTGGTTAAAATGTGTGCACGGGGGCATTCTGTACTGCTTATCCACTGTGTTTATCAAAGCTGTAAACCCAGGCTTGGTCACTGTGTTAATGGGCATCATGTCTTTCACTATGAACTCCGTTACTGAAAGAGTTATTTCCTCGTGTCGTTTCAAATAATGTTCATACAGAGTAAAACCTTCAAACAATTAAATCGCTGTCAGCTGCTACTTTGCTTACTTGAAGTTGGAGCACTGGTCATTGGCATCCTAGCCATGCAACTATCGTAAATATGTTTGTGGTGTTTTTTTAAGTGTTGATAAAGATTTGTGGTGTTAGCTCGAGAGGTCGCAACAGCAGCAAGGCAGGTTCTGGACAATACATGTTGTTGTGCAGCGTGTTCTTTTTTATAGATAACATAATTCCAAACAGCGGACGTGCTGTCCCTCTTTGTTTCAAACTTTCAGATGGATCGCTTCTGTTGAGCCTGACACAGTTGTGCAACCGCTTAAAGCTCAGTGTTGACTTCTCCTGCTCTGCTTTGCTTCACTCACTCACAAGTCACGTAACCAGATCATGTGACCAGTCAAATCGCAGCCTTCGCAATTAGAAAATCTCATTTTATCATATTGTGATATTATTCCAAATGCAATTAATTGTTCAGCCCTAGGATCTATGGCCTTTTACCTGACCTTAGTTTGGACTGTGACAAGATCAAATCAGCTCTGGACTTATATGAGTTGGTACCAGAAGCTTATTGGCAACAATTTTAGCATTACAGCAAAACTGACGGTCAGTGAAATTGAGTTTGATCATGAGAAGGAAGTTCTTGATCGCTGGTTTTTGGCACAGGCTGTAAAAACAGATCAGGTGGTCATTTGATCTTTATGAAGGAGTTTTAAAATTGTCCACAACATATCTAGATATATGTAGAAAAGGTATCTGAAGATTCAAAGGCAGATGTTCTTGCAGATGAGGATGTTCTTCCTCATAAAGATGTGTTTGAGAAGCAATCCAAGAAGTTGCGATGCAATTCTCCAGCTCAGCATTGTCTGAAGGATGGAGCTGCTAACACCAGACCATTCTGTGTTTATTGTAAAAACAGGATATCATGTTTTCTAGAACGGATGTGTCATTTAAAGCAGTCATGTTAAAACTCCACTGCTGTCAGTGTCTTGTTATGTGGGTTATGGAGATATTTACCCATCTGAGATTTCTCACTCTTTGTTTTGTTCAGGGCCCCTGACTGTGATGACCGTTATTATAAATACTATTTAAAATGGTTGAAATCAACTGAGCTCCATATCTGATGTTCTTCGAGCCTCTTTAGCCCCATAGGAATACAGACCATAGGCACATGGAGACTGTCTGGAGACTTGACTTGTTTCTTCCATGACAGGTCAGAGACTGCAGACGGATGTGCAGTGAGCTTCCAGAGGCTGAGCTGCTCTGTCTGCTGAAAGAACTGATTATTTCAGTGTTCGTTTGGTTACACAGAAAGAGGCGGCATTCAACAGATTTACTGCCTGAAGCAGATCTTTATTTAGTCATTTTTAACAAAGTAATATACACAAGTGTTTAAAAAAAATTCCACTTGAAACAATTTTAATGCTGCTCAAATTATTGTCATTAAAATGTGAATATTTATGAGAACACTTGTGCAGTTTTTGTTTGAACTTTTAAAACACTGCAGCTCTCTTGACTTCATTAATGTTAGACAACCCAGATCTGAACAGGATGATGAGAGTGCTGCATATATATATATATATTACATTATTTTATGTTAACAGCAGATTTTAAAGGAAGATGAGTTATTAATTTTCACAGTCTTAGGCTGAAAGATGTGCAGCTCCATTTGTTCATCTTTCACCATCTGTGTTTCCATGATGTCTGCTCCTGTTCATTTCCTGTCAGCAGTTTTTGTCATCTATTTTAGAAACTTGTTTGCATGAAGAAAATAAGAACGTTTTTCATAATGAGGAGGTATTTTACGATATTGTAAATATCTGTGGAGATAAAATGATTTACTTTAAATCCAGTTTTCACTGTTTTCTTGATAACATCAGATTTCTCGTCTTTAGATCCATTATTTAATAAGTAGAGACAATGCTATAATAATAATAATAATGAGTTTAATTTGTAACACACTTTTCATTAACAAAAATCTCAAAGTGCTACAATAGGTGCAACTAAAATCAATGTTAAAAAGAGATAAAATCACATAAAATCAAAGATAAAAAAATCAGTGATAAAATCAACTAAAAACAATAATAATATCGAGTAGAATCAGAGATAAAATCATGTGGAGACAGATGATGCTGTTATGTTTCAGAGTGAACCTGCTGTTAGCTGCTTCCCTTTAGCTGTTCCTTTAGTTCCATGTTTCTGTTTGTGTTTTTCCCTCAAACTGCATCAAACACAAAAGATGGCGGACTGTATGCTCACAGGATTATCTGTGTTCTCACCTCCAGTCCAGCAGCCGGACCCCAACCAGCCTCGGCCGGAGGGAGCAGAAATGATGCCAGTTCGGGGAGAAGCACTAGGGGTGGTCACAAACTGGCCGCCGTCCCTGGAGGCTGCGCTCCAACGCTGGGGGACTATCTCACCGAAAGCCCCCTGCCTCACCAGCCTGGACACAGCAGGGAAGCCCCTCTACGTGCTCACATACGGTAACCAGACCCTCCATCGTTCTCTTCGGTTATTAACAGATTTATTATACAGATAAACACACATGAACATTAACTATGTGTTCAGGGAGAGTCCAGTCACCCTGTGGGAAAAAAAAATAATTTTGACCACTTGTAATGGTGATTTGGTCACTGCCCAAAAATTTGACCATAAAAAAATTAATTATTAATTATTAATATAATTAAATTATTGAGAGAAATGCATTGTGAGGTAGAAACTAGACCAGCCAGTGATCAGAGAGCTTCACCCCGCAGCTCAGCTCTCTCTCCAACCACAGAGTCTGCAACACTGCAGAAGCTTCAACAATCCACGCTCCTCTTTCCTCATCCATGAACAAAACCCAAAGATACTTTGACGCCTCCATCTGAGGAACCTCACTCTTTCAGGCCAGTCCAGCCTTGTCTGACAGAGGACCATGGCCTTAGATTTGGAAAACTACAAGAGCAGGCCGCTAAGCATTTGACAAGCATCCATACACAGTAATAAAGTCCAAAAGAACAAAAACATGATTATGACTACAAAGAGACATATGCAGAATTCAGATGTTGTCATGGAAACGTGTAAACTAAACTCACTTCTCAACAAAACCGTGGTCCTATTAAGGATTGTTTGTATAAAGAACATTTTTAGTCTGCAGAGTGAATAACGGTGGGAAATTGTCAGCGTACATCAAATAAGGATGCAGTTTTCCTCAGACCAGGTTGAAGATGGATTTAATTTGGCTTGGAATAATTCTGTTGTCATTGAATAATCATCAACCAAATTATTGAGAGAAATGCATTGTTTTGCAGGGATAAATTGTGGGTGTGCCTTCTTTTAAAAGTATAGTTTGATCAAATGAAATACTGTATTGTGATCCACAAATCATGACTAGCACAGAAGTCCAACAACTGGGCATCTCTCAGGTTCAGATCAGAGAAGCGTTCCCCCCAGTCATGACCCTCCAGGTCACACTGTTGCTACCCACGTGGACATTGAAGTCCTCTAATAAAGGAGTCCGCAGTTGGGGAACCTTCCAGCACCCTGGCTAAAGACTCCAAAAAGACACTAGATACTCCGAACTGCTGTTTGGGGCAAAGACACAAACAACCGTCAGAGCTCGTCCTCCACCCAAAGGTGTAGGGAAACTACCCTCTCAACTACCGGGAAAACTCCAACACACAGGCACCAAGTCAGAGTCTAAGAGTAGACCCACACCAGCTTACCGCCTCTCACCATGGGCGACTCCAGAGTGGAATAATGTCCAGTCCCTCTTTAGGAGATTGGTTCCAAAGCCTTTGCTTCAAGTCTTTCGTAGAGTCTTTTGGATGAAAGACAAAACATTTCTACATTTTTTTGTTTTCTGAATCCGTTCAATGCACCTAACTTTTTTAGACCTTTGCTTCAAGGTGACCCTGACTATCCAGGGACATTGAGATACTTGTTCTGTCCATACGAGTATTCTGAATTGCTCTTTATCTGTCACCTAGGACCAATTTGCCTTGGGAGAGCCTGCCAGGGGTAGTTGCCCCTGACAGTGTCAGAATGTTTCAGACATACTGTATAAAGTCCTCCAGCACAAGGTGGCCAAATCATGGAGGAGTGGTATAAAACAATAGCAGGGGGTGCATTCATTATAGTGCCAATACATTTTTCTTTCAGGATCTTGTGTTTGCCTCATGGACGTACCATATTTTTTTCTGGACTATATGGTGCAATGTCAATGAATGGGTCTGTTTTCATACACGAGACGCACCGCATTTTAAGGTGCATTAAGTGAAAGTAAAACATTTTGACAGATTTTTGAGCACCATGTCCCACATAAAATCCATTCGAGATCAGTAAGCACAACCAGAATTAATACATAAGGTGTATCGGATTATAAGGCTCACTGTCGATTTGTGAGAAAATGAAAGGATTTTAAGTGCGCCTTATAGTCCGAAAAATATGGTAATTCGTTTTCAAGAGACAGGGAGCAAAATGTGATCCATCTATTTTCTGCACTTGTTCTTTATCTACTGCTTTTTGATTCATTCTTTAAGTTTCCCAGTGATTCATAGTGATCTCTGAAAGCTCTTAAATGTCATCCATGTCAAACATTATTTATTTTCATTATAAAAGAAAAGAGGGGGTAAAGACAAACTCTGTGAACTCCATCTCTCCCTCCTTGCTGTTTTTCTATATTCGGCTCTCTGCAGGGAAACTCTGGTCTCGCAGCATCAAGCTTGCCTACAACATCCTCCACAAACTGGGCAGCAAGCAGGAGCCGATGGTGCGACCAGGTGATCGGGTGAGTCACGTTCACCCACCGTCAGCCTCTTTGGACTTCTGCTTCTGCTCATTTTATCATCTGAGCTGCCAAATTGGCTGTAATGAATCAGCAGTGCTTCATTTGTCAGACTTATTCTTAGGTATTTGTTGTTTTATTAACATTTTGTAGGAGTATGACAGCTCATTGAATAAAAATGTCTAACACAAAACGTCAACTTGCAGTTTGTTAGCTTGGTGTGAATAAAGGAGAAGTGTGGATCTACTCAACATCAATAACGTGTTATGACTTCCAAACTTCATTAACTAGAGCCTCATATTTTCTGTTTAACTTGTTTAAAATATTAATGCAGCTTTTTCCCAATTTAAATTATTATGTTAAGCTGAACTAGCACTGGATTTATATAAAACCAGTAGCTTTAAAGAATATGAGTCATCATCAATAATGACTACACTTTACCTAATAAAAGTTTGTAAGAATTATTGTTAGACATTTACAGATGAACAGTTTATCAAGCTAAAACTTGAAACACTACTTTTATATTAATCTTGTAGATTCATGCTGAAATTTATTACTACATAATCAGCTAATGTAAATAATTAATATAAGGACTTTTCTACTTTTGTTAGACTTGTTTTTTCTCCAATGCTATAAAAACATTTACAAGAAAATGAAAAGCTCTTAACAGAAAAATATTATTGATGTTTCCACCTTTGAGCTTTAATTTGTGCTTTGATTTATTTTAGTTTCAAATACTAAACTCACTGCCGTTTTTATGTAAAAAGTCAATTTTGTTACAAAGCAAAGCATCACGATGATCCTTTTTTTAAGGTCAAATAAGAAAGGAGCACCCAGACTCTTAGTTCAGACCTGACATATTACTTTTGTGACTGAATGTCAATTACTAATAACTAATTATTAATGTGAATACACATAGCCACATCACACAGTGTGCTGTCTGATCAGTGGAACAGCAGGTCTTTTTATCTGGAAATTTTACAATGCATTCAGTTTATCTACCGTATTATTCAATTATAATAAAGTTCAGAGCCATGTAAGTCACATTTATGTGGAGTTATTTAGTTCAGAACCCTTAAAAGTTCAAGTTAAAGAATCTTTATTATCACCAAGGGGCAATTAGCTTCACAGTCAGTAGAAATATAAAACATCTATACTAGACAAGACATTGAGACATCAAAATAACCGTGCAGAGATCATCACTGTTTGTTGAGAAGCCTGACCTCTGCAGGGATGGATGAGTTGTTCAGTTTGCTCCTTCTACATCTGGGCAGCAGATACCTGCGTCCAGATGGAAGCAACCTGAACTCACCATGGAGTGGATGATCAGGATCTGCCAGAATCACCCTGGCCTTGTTCACTGACCTCGCCTTGAGCAGGTCACTGAGGTTCTGTAGGTCAGTGAAGTTTTGTAGGGCTATGTCAGCAGTTTTGCTGCACATCCTGATAATCCCTGAGAGTTTGCTCCTGTTTTTGCGTGTTAACAACCCAAACCAACAGATGGACTTACGTTTTGGTAAGTGCTCCGTAACATTTGACGCTCCTTGAAAATGAAAGTTCAAAGAGAGTCCATAAAACATTCTCATAAAAGTAGAATCAACATTAGGACACAGAGTTTCTGATAAAAACACATTCTCTGGTGGGCCTTCTTACAAAGTGGGTTCACGTGTGCATCAAAGGTCAGTTTGTCATCAAGAACACTTCCTAGATATTTACAGATATTGATGCACCACAACAGTTTCACCATTAATGACCACAGGAGCTGCAACTGAAGAGTCTTTTCTAAAATCATTGACCATCTCCTTTGTCTTGGAAACATTTAACTTTAAAAAGGAAGACTCACACCATTCAGTGAAGTCCCCGACCACAGGCCCAGGGTCATCACTGCTGAGAAGGGACTATAGCTAATATGTATAATTATCTAACAGAGACAATTAAGGAGCATACAATTATTACAGACTTCACAACATTCTCAGTGTCAGAGATTTTACCCATAGAACTCCAGCACAATAAAAAGGTGCACTGCCAGCCACCAGCTATTCTACACAAGTTTATTGTGAATGTAACAACAGCCCTGTTTTTATTCAGGCATATTTGATGCAGCTTAATGCTACTCAGACTATTGTTTTACTACTGACACAGCACACTACTGTATATCTTACAGAGATCACAGCAGGTCCAACCAGCCATGAGCACAGGCTGAACAATTCTTAACTAGTCTCACCTTACAGCTTTCTGGTAATCCACTTTGAATAAAAACATTCTGATCGCTGTGGATCTTAATTCATTTGGCAGTAAAGGTGGACTCTTACCCCGAGGTGTGTGTGCAGTTCAGACAGTTCAGACCTGTGTTTTGTGCTGTTTTTGAAAGATTGTTCAGGACAGATGTCAGTGCCCAGTGTCTGGGTCTTACTGAAGGAAGTTTGTCAGACCTGAAACAAAATAATAGAAACTGAAGATCCTGAAACTACTAATGTGAACTAATAGTTTCTTATTCAAAATAAAATAATGTCTTACCTCTCAGTCAGTTCACATAGTACAACACAACAGTGATTTAAGTGAAATCATCGTCCCTGTTAGCTCACCTCTGTGTAAGCATCGTCAGTATCTGCCTCTTTGATGAGCTTTGTGTTCATCTTAAACAACAATAACATTATAGAGTACAAGAATACTCAAAACCAGCACTTTGCAGGCAGGAACGCTAACCAGCAGGCAGCAGTGACTAACTCCAACAAAAACACAAACTAATTTGGAGCAGCCTTGTTAGACACAGCGCTAACAGCAGAAAGTTAGCCTGACCTGAATAAGTGTTCTTAGCAAGGTGAGGAGCATAAGAACTAATAAATTACAGTGATGTACCTGTCTTGTTGGCATAACGTCATGTACCTAAAAGCATAATTAGAGGTGTCTTAAATCAGGACACGCAGAGGTCTGATATTCCACATTTCATGTGTTGTATCTAGTTCCTTTCTTCAGAGAACAGGAGTTATATGCAAACATTACGTTAGCATTCCTGAAACTGCTTGCTAACCTCTCTCTCCCGTAGGTGGCGCTGGTGTTCCCCAACAATGACCCCGTGGCCTTCATGGTGGCCTTTTACGGCTGTCTGCTTGCTGAGGTGGTTCCTGTTCCCATAGAAGTTCCTCTAAGTCGCAAGGTACGTCATGAGCTCTTGCACCATGATACTTCAGCCATTTTTGTAGTTGTATACAATATTTCTTGTAGTTTCAAATGACAGCTTGTTTTGTAGTTTCCCTGCTGGAGCTCATAGGTCACTCGACAGGTCATTGTTCTTCCCTGCTGTGTTTTATTTCAGTCTTGTTTGTGTGAACACCTCAGTGATGTTCAGTTTTAGCTTTTTGCTGGACGTGAGTGGATTTGAGAATAAATCCTGTCTGAACATGAAGCCGAAAAGAACCCTGTCTGCTGTCACAGATGATGTAGAAGAAAATACTGATGTCTGGCAGGATCCAGTTTGTTCCATTGTCTGAGAGACTAGAAAAGTCTTCAGTCTGCTTGAAAAGAAGCTTTTAGCCATAAATATATATGCTCCATGAGTTTTCAGCTGCTGTCTGTGTTTTAGTTCACTCAGTTCTTCAGCTTTAATGTCTGCAGTCAGTCTGCTAACAGTGAGACATCATCGCCTGTCTTTGCAGCACTTTGTGCAGCTAAGCGTTGCCATGGTTACACACAGTGATGACTTGCTGCAGTAGAAAACATCTTTTGCTGTTTACCTCACTTGAACCCCTTCCACCAATCTGGACTTGTGCTGCAGGATTTTCCCTTCAAACGTTTTAGATCTGGGTGGCACAGTGGGACAGTGGATAGAGCTGTCGCCTCACAGGGAGAAAATTTCAGGTCTGCCTCCTGGTTTGTCTGCGTTGAGTTTACATGTTCTCCCCATGCACACGCTGCTTTTTACTCCTGTTTCCTACCACTGACCAAAAACATGAATGTTGGGGATGTTAGTAACTAAATTATCCTTCAGAGTGAGATAAAAGTGAACGGCTGTTTGTCTTGTGGGCCTGTGGTGGACGTGCAGCCTGTTCAGGGGGAACAGCGCCTCTCATACAGTGACTGTAGGAGTAGACACCAGGGGCCTCACAAACAAAGATATGTAGATTTCTTACTGAAACATGGTGTGCACATAAATTGAGAAAGCAACGTACACACAAATAAACCCAGATGTATGAAACCGTGTATGTACATGAATCCAGCACACTTCATTTGTACTGTACATCCCTATCAAAGTGGAATTGGACGCACATGAAGGAATACCTGACTCCTCGCTCAACACGACTCCAGATAAATAGATGCAAATATGTTTTCCATGCAGGACTCTCGTCTCTACATGTTAAAAAATTATGTCTAGATGCAACAAAATGAAAATATTCATTGGATGTGAGTCAGAGATACTCCTAAATAAGGAGTGGGGTTTAAAAACATGTTTGCCACATGTGTAAACAGGGTTGTGTTTTTTTTTTTTTTTTTTTTTGTTTTTTTTTCTCTTTTCTCTCTGTGCTCCGATGAAGTCAGACGTGTCTCCCGGTGCTCCTCCCCACCCCCCACCCCCCACTTCCCTGCTTTTCTCTCTTTCATCTTGTGAACCCTTAAAGAGCCTCTTTTTTTCCTGCATCCTTCCTCATTCAAAGGATTTGATCAGTTGGTCTCTCAACAAGATTGATCAACTTCTCCCGACAGGAAGTCAGGGTAAGGAGGACACTCTTACCTTGACGGAAACAATTTGGATTCATGATGACAACTGGATTTTGCTGTTTGGCTTGGTGAAATCAGGATAGTCTACCAACTCGTGTGGATGTGTCGAAGCTTGGCAGCACTCAGACTGAATTATGTGCATCTGTGTCAGAGAGCTGGAGCAGGCTGTTATCAGGACTGAGAACTTTCTGGCAGCACCCATGAATAGTTGGGAATAATCTTGGAGAAAGCTGTGAACTCAACTTTCGGCATAAGGAATCAATTTGACTGTTTGGAGTTTCCATCAGAGAAATGTACCAGCAAGACTTTTAAAAGGCAGAAACAGCAATTCACAAGTTCTTCCTGACCCAAACTGTGGCCTTGATGGTGGACTTCTCTCAACTCCTCCTGGCATGTTTAAAAAAACAAAGATGCTTTGTCTCCTCACCCCTCGCTTCCCCAAGGCCGTGGGCATGTGACATAACCTCAACCGAGCTGAGGATAAATAACACCTCTTATCTGGACAATGGCTGGTGGGGGGGCCTCTGGACTATGCTACGACCTTCCCTTAAAAATCAATGTCTTCACCGGCCTATATGTATCACGTCTATTTATGTTGCTTTGTTGTGGTAGGTTTTTTTAATGCCTCAGACCATGCCCTGTCAAGAACAAGGTTTGAGAGATCTTTTTTTTTTATTCCGTCTCTCCTCTTGTTTTTCTTCCCTTTTCTCATCTAAGCAAAACTATAATTCTGAATACGAATAAAAGGGCCGCGCTTTTATAGTAGCAGCTTTATGTACTACGTCCATCTTTCAGACGACTGTACGTACATGTTCTCGTTGTATCTCCGTGCAAAGATAATAAAGTTTATTCTGATTCTGATTCTAATTATTGAATGGATTAAACCTTGTAGTGCAGATCTGCTGGTGGAGCCTTTCCAAGGAGTTTTCAACTTTACACGTGTTGATGTCACAAAACGAGTTGTTAAGAATCAACAAATATTTCCTCCGAGGTGTGGAGAACTTTATATATCAGAGTGTCACATGGATGAAGTCACGTCGCATGCACGGAGAGAACATGCCAACTCCACCCAGAGGGCCCCCGGCCAGGATTCGCTGAGAGGTGGCAGCTCTACCAACTGAGCCACTGTGCCGCCCTTGTTTACATGTACATGTGACAAAAATAACTTTAGATAGAAAGTTATTCTTATAAATAAAAGAAAAATAAACTTTGCGGTTTTCATTGAAGTGAGGTGGTTTTGATCATGTTTGAGGCGTGTTAGATGTTCTGTTGTTTAGGTTACATGTGCTTCTATTTCCTTGTTTGGAGTTAACCCATAAATGCCCAAACTTGTGAAAAAAACATGTTTGAATATCCTTTAATCAGAAAACCATCAGTCTGTGGACAAAGAGTTTGCGTGGAGGTCAGCACATTCTCACAGCAGGTCAAAAATGTGCATATATTCATGCACAATTTCACTCAACGTTCATTTTGGTACATCCCGACATGCGCAAGGAACCTGGCACACACAACATATTCACGTACATGTATATGCAACGTGGATACATGAGGCCCCTGCATGTTGGAAAGGAAAAGCAAGTGAAGACAATGGATGCTTGAAGGATGTATGTTTTGTGTCATTGTTGCAGACACTTTTTGTTTTCTTCTATTTTCATATTTTTATCTCCATGAATGAAAACAAGAATCTGAACAGAAAGCCTTCTGTTTGATTGTCATCTCCTCCTGTTTTTTGTACCATCCACCAGGATGCAGGCAGCCAGCAGATTGGATTCCTGTTGGGGAGCTGTGGCGTTACCGTGGCTCTGACCAGCGATGCCTGTCATAAGGGTCTTCCCAAGAGTGCAACCGGAGAGATCCCACAGTTCAAAGGTGAAAGGGGAGTTCTGGGAGGTCCTCCTCCACGTCAGGTCTTTACAAATCAACCATTAATCATGTTTGAATTGTAAAGACCTGACGTGGAGGAGGGGAATTTGCAGATCTGCACATTCACAATCATTTGTGTAGCTGAAACTAAAGTATGTTTTTCTGACAAAGCAAAGCTTTGAAACTAAGACAGTTAAAAAAGTGTACATTTCTACCTGTTTTCTTGTTCATACCAGTTGTCTCCTCTATCTGTGAGTGTTGATCTTTTCTGTCTGTCCATCTGTCACATATTCTCTGTACGAACCTGCAGGATGGCCCAAGTTGCTGTGGTTTGTTACTGAATCGAAGCACCTCTCCAAACCCCCTCGAGACTGGTTCCCACACATCAAAGATGCAAACAACGACACTGCTTACATAGAGGTGAGCTGACAGACAAACGGACGACACTGTGCAAACATGTCAACAGAAGCAAGGGCATCAGTTTGACTCAAACCTGAGCCGGCGTTCCTCTGGTCGCCTCACCCGCTCAGGAGCTTCCATCTCTGCATCTCTGCTGCACATCCCATGCTAAAGTTTACCTGACTGAATTTATCTTCATTATTCACAGTACAGTGGTCCCTTGATTATCCGCAGGGGTTACGTTCCAGACACCCCCGCAATAAGTGAACAACCGTGAAGTAGAAACATATTTATTTTAGTATTTATATATAGTTTAAGACTTTATAAACCCTTCCCACACTCTTACAATGTTCTAAACTCTTAAACCTACATAATTTTAACAAGATACAATACTCGCACTGTACAGTACTGCAACATTTTATATGGAACTAACCAGCCTTGGTCCAGTTGAAATTTACACAATGGTCCAGATTGAGTCCAAATAATCCAGAGGGTGCCAAATAAAAAAGTCCTGGTGAACTCCGGAAAAGACACCGGACCTCCAAGTAACACCTCCCCGCTCGAGAGGCCTCATGGGCCGGCAAGCAGCGCTCAGATTGACCAATGAGGCTGGAAGTCTGGTTCTGGTCCAATTCCTGGACGGTTCCTTATGGCTCTCTGCAAGTCACTATGAAGAAGGACAGAACTTTTTAGTCAAGTTTGGATTAGATCAAAACTTTCCCTCCATTTGGCAGGAAGCAGCGGCCGGAAGCGCTGTTGACTTCTGGGTAGTGTAGTTCTTTTGGACTGGCCTTAAAGTGTAGGCTTAGAAAGGAAACTACAAAATGGTGACACCTGTCCAAAATATCTTTTTATTTTTCATTGTTATCTGTACGGTCCTAGTCATGTGAGTAATATTGAAGTTGACAATCGTTGAAAAACCACGAAGTATCTTAGAAACTATTGTAAATGCTTAAGTTCAAGTTAAAGAGGAGTCTCATTATAAACTCAGAAAATAAACAATTTTATTGTAAACTGAAACTAAACTCATCTGTTGCTGCTGAATCAGATGACTGTCCAGTACAATAAACAGATACACCTCTATATTTTTAATAGAATGCAAAACAAGTTCATATATAGTTGGATTGACTTCATACACGTCACATTCAATGATCTCTTCTTGCAAGTTTTATTCAAATCCATTCAGTAGTTTATCAGATATTTTGCTAACTTACTGGCAGGCAGAAACATTATGAAAGAAACATCAATAGAAGTATTTTGTATTTATTTCAGGATCAATATGAGATTCTATAATTTAAAATGACATTTATTGACTGAGTCCTCCTGACAGCTACCCAACGATCGGTGTGTTCTTCCTCTCAGTATAAAACCTGTAAGGACGGCAGCGTGCTGGGAGTCACTGTGACAAGGATCGCTCTGCTGACACACTGCCAGGCCCTCACCCAGTCCTGCTGCTACACGGAGGGTAAACACACACACACACACACACACTGCACTTCTTTTTAGTCCTAAATCAGTGATTTATACTGTTTCTATTCTTGTTCTGCAGCCGAGACCATAGTCAATGTTTTGGACTTTAAGAAGGACGTGGGTCTGTGGCACGGCATCCTGACGGTGAGACCTGCTGCTGGTTTGAGACCAGCGCACTTCACACCCAGACCAGTTGTTTCTTGTTGTTAGATGTTAAATCTAGGACTTGATTTGAAAATGGTCCCAGTTTGGTTTACTGTGAATAATGGTGCAGAGGATGCTTCTGAGTAATCGGTGTTTTCATGCAGAGTGTGATGAACATGATGCACGTGATCAGCGTGCCATACTCGCTGATGAAGGTCAACCCTCTGTCGTGGATCCAGAAGGTCTGCCAGTACAAAGGTCAGGTTCCAACCGCACCCACCCCACCCACTCCTGTCACTCATTTCTGCCCAGCTGCCAGTCAAACAGATGAAATGCTGACCCTCACTGTGGGTTTCATCATGTTTCCTGCAGCTAAAGTAGCTTGTGTGAAGTCCAGAGACATGCACTGGGCTCTGGTGGCCCACAAAGACCAGAAGGACATCAACCTAAGCTCTCTGCGCATGCTGCTGGTGGCCGACGGATCAAACCCCTGTAAGTTCCCGCTCCGCCTCTACAGATATGTTCTTGTACAAACAGAAAACTTTAGTTCAGGTGGTTTCAGACTGATACATGGATGGACTCTCTGGGGAGTCCAGAAAACTGGGTCATTCTACCAGAATAGAACAGGACTGGTCCAAATCTGCAGGTTCTGAGAAATGTTTTCCTGTCTGAGTGCAGAAAAGTAAGAGTGGAATTCAGCAGAAGTTTCTTTTAAACTTAGGAGAGTTCTTAGTGAGAAATTAGATTTTATTCATTTATTCAACTTTTATTTATCCAGGTTAGTCTCAGTGAGTCACGAGGACTCATTTACAGGAGAGACCTGTTTTAGACAGACAACAACAAATTAAAACAAATAACACACTGTTGCTGTTAGTACAGGTAGTCCCCCACTTTACGGTGTCATTGGTTTATGGCATTTCGCGTTTACGGCCGCCGCCCCCAGTGACGTCATCACACCTCACGGACTTTTTTATGCAGCATTTTATGTT
>JARVLU010000600.1:4035442-4046355 GCA_031762415.1 Simpsonichthys santanae | reverse complement strand
CCCCCCCCCCCCCCCCCCCCCCCCCCCCCCCCCCGGCGCACAGACAAAGGTACAAAGGTCTTTATTTGCCATTTGTTCACAGACCACAGGAGCTCTCTCAGTCATAGTCAAAACACTGAAACAGCACTGAATAAATACAATCAAAATAAGAACAAAGTGGTTTCTGTACAGAAAATAGGCAACATCTAACCTTTCCCATGTCACATGGCAAATGAAGTTAGATAGTGTAGGGTTATTATTGCACCTGATCAGTAGTGTAGTTTTGTTTTGCCATTAGTCTGACTGTGGGAGAGAAAAACTATGAAAAACCTCATACTGTGGGTGATGTTATCCACTGTACTGTGTCTCAGGTTATATGAACATTTGTTGTGTCTGATAAGATGAAGTGAGTCCTTGATGATACCTGCTGCTCTTTTTCGACAGTGCTGTACATCAAGTCCATGGAAGGAAGTTTAGTCCCTGTGATCCTCTTTATGGCTCTTTGCAGTGCCTTCCTTTCTGCGTGTGTGGTGTTCCCATACCAGACGGTGATGCTTGTGGTGAAGATACTCCCTCAGTCCTCTATAGGCCTGGGTGAGAGGGTGCTGGTTCAGACCCACTTTCCTGAGCAGCCTAATGAAGTAAAGCCTGCTGGGCATTTTTCACTGTGGCTGTAGTGTTGAGAGACCAGCTCAGGTCAGGTGTAACCTGCAGTCCTAAGATTCTCTGGCTGTCAGCCCTCCCTACTTCAGTTACTTTAGTTATGATGGGCTGTAATGGGGGAGGGTTCTTCCTGACGTCCAATATGATTTATTTGGTCTGCATTGAGGATGAGGTTGTTCTTCTCTCCATATGTTATAATGTTGTTTACCGGAGTTCTGCACCCTGGCTCGTTTCCCTCCTGTATTAGCGCCAGTATAGTGGTGTCATCAGCATATTTAATAATGATGGTGTTGTGCTGGGTGGAGACACAGCCATAAGTCAGAAAGTCAGGGATTCTTTATTGTCATTTGCACCACATGTGGTACATGTGATGAAAACAAGATTATGTGCACAGGGTCCCAGTTTCATCCAACAATAAAATGTAAAAGAAAAACAGTACACCTAAGATATGAACTAAGAAAAGCATCAACTAAAAATACACTAAGCAGTAGTAGCGTAACAACATTACGTCCAACAGCAGCACAAATGTGTAAGTGAACAGGGTAAAGACTTCAGGGCAACAGCCCTGCAGGGATCCTACACTGACTGTGAATTCAGCAGACACCTGTCCTCCCATTCTCACCACCTGTGGTTTATCTATCAGGAAGTCCAGGATCTCGTTGCAGGTGGGGGTCAGGACGCCGAGGTCTGTCAGCTTCTCTGTCAGTTTGGCCGAGCGGATAGTGTTGAAACCCAAACTGTAGTCCAGGAAGAGCATTCTGTCATATGTTCTGCTTCTTTCCAGATGCTGCAGAGTGTAGTATAGGACTATTGCTACCACATCATCCACTGATCAATTAGGGTGGTAGGCAAACTGGAGGGGGTCAACAGTGTCCAGGACCATGCAGTTGATGTGTGATTGGTTAAAACTCCCAGGCCGACAACACAAATGTGGATGGGAAAGGTGGAGCACCCACCCTCACATGCTCTACTCTGGGCCCTTGAGTAAGGCTCTTAACCCCCAACACCTCTGGTAGCATCCTGCTCCACACATAGGGCTGTTTTAGCTCAGTGATCACTGGTTGTGTCAGGAAGGATCTGCCAAGTCTTTGTGCAAGTTCACTCACTGTGGTGACCCTGAAGAAGGGAGCAGCCGAAAGACACACACACAGTTAATTATAATAATCTTCAAGAGTCTCCATTTCTTAACCTTATCTGAACAATCAAACCCTCATTTTTTATCCTTTTTTTAGCTTTATAATTATTTAAGAGCATGTTTTATCTGTATAATGAAAAATGTCACGCTGTAACCAAAAAGGCAAAAAGAAAAAGAATCAGAATTAAATATAAATGTTGTTTTTTTATGTTAAGTTTAGTTAATTAAAATTGGTGTTTGAAGTTGTGTAGCTGACAAAGTAAATACACAACCAGAGCATCCTTCCATCAGATACAATTATACAGAACCAGCTGCTGCATTAAACTCTTGGTTTGAGTCCAAAGTTAAAAATACTGTAGAGTCAGACTTTGAGGTCTGGGTCTGACTACCAGTAGTTGCTATGGTGACCGTGCAGCTGAATAGCAGGGTTTCTTGGTTGTTGTTTGCAGGTTTACCCAGTGAGCTCCAGCGGCGGTCTAATCAGCGAGTACGCCTTTGTGCGGACTGGCCTGCTGGGCTTCATTGGACCCGGCGGGCTCGTTTTTATCACGGGGAAGATGGACGGACTCATCATGGTGAGCGGGCGAAGACACAATGCTGATGACGTCGTTGCCACGGCGCTGGCGGTGGAGCCGATGAAGTTTGTCTACAGAGGCAGGTGAGTTTGGATCATACGGGAAAACTCCTCAATCTGTGATGTGTTGGACGAGCACCAGTCAGACCACAGCGATGGTGAACGCTGGTTACTCTGGTAGAATCTGAAATGCAGCCAGCTGTCCAATACATTTACTGCCACTTTGATAAATGAGCTGAACGCCACACATGATGAATGAGCCGAACACCACACATGATAAATCTAATAAAGTAGAGCAACAGCGGATGAATCCAGGCGTAAGATCAGAGTGAAGCCTAACTGTATCCACAACCAACGAGAAGCCAATTTGTCCTGCACCTGACAAGCTCTGGTGGTGTTTTTCATCTTGTAAGCAATGTGCCGACTTCCATGTTGGAGAAAAATAAAACCACTTCTATTCTTCTGCACAACATAACTTCTACCCACTTGAATATTCTGCACGAAAAACATTAAGGTTCCTGCATTCCCCGTTCAGTTCCAGTCCAGATAAACACATGCACTTTTCATATCCCTCCGTGTTGGGGACATCAGCGTGTCTCTTGTTTATTTCTGTTCTAGCTTCTGTTGCAGCAGATGTTGAGGTGCCATTGTTTGCTCACACAGAGCTAATAGCATCAGTCCGTTGCTTTAATGTGTGATACTCTGTGCATCATTTAAATTCAGTTTTGTGGACACTGGACATATACTGGGTTACTTACTTTAGTAAAACTCTGCTTTCAGAACAATAATACATGTTTTGTAGAAAGGCGAAGGAGCAGTTTGTTAAAGACATCTTTGAGAAGTCTGAAAATCACAAAAATGATCATGAACGTTAGCATTAGCTTGCTGTTTGCTCAAGCTGAAACACACTGTCATCTATTTCCACCTTATGTAGTGTACAACTTCTGTACACTACATTTTACTGTATTACGGGAAGTATTTTAGAGCACTAAGTAGTTGATAAAAAATTACAGGTAAATCTTGGAACATTACAGTACTTTTTATAAATAAATTAATTAGCATGCCCTCGACTTGTACATTAAAGTGACTTATTTATGTTTGTTCCCATATTTATAACCCAAATTTTTGCTGAGATCTGACGATTTAATTAATTCCATGGAAAATATTGAACACTACCATTTTCAGCCACTAGAGGGCTCTCGAGTAATGTGGCAAGCCAAGTGTCTCATTACTAGGTAAAAGTGGCTATTAATGAGACATTTGGCTTGCCATACCAAGCCACCTTCATCTCACTCCAGAACTCCTGGAGCAAACATCACATCAGCTGCATTTCGGCGCCCAGGCAAAATGCAGCTGATTTGACCATTAAAGTGCATTTATTAAGGAAAAGTTAGCCTAAGACACACCTTTAACTTCAAGCAAACAACTAATTGTTTTGAAGCGTTAATCTTGTTAAACTCTTGTTAAAGTCCTCCCGTGCACGCTCCTGCTGCCGCCATTTGGCAGCCAATCGATTTTTGGCACAACACAACCCACATTTCCAGGTGATCAGCAGTGATGCGTAACAAATGCGACGCGTCAGCAGTGATGCATTATAGATGCAACTTATATTAGACATATTTGAACTGATGTGACTTGTACGGCAGAAAATACGGTGCTATAAAATGTCCCACTCAGTATAACATATGTAAGTGGAAAACTCAAACACTGCATTTGTGGGTTTTGTTGTTGTTTTCTTGTAGCTTTGCTGTAATTACAAGATGGTTGTGATGCTGCTGTTTCCACTTTTATCTCTGGCTAAAAGCTTATATATAATAAAGTGCAGTGGGATAAAGAAACACAGTCTTTTGGTAAAGCAAAGCATTGAGGGATTTACTTGTGAACTAAGCAGTAATAAATAGTTGTAGCTTGACTTTAAAGCTCAATGATTTGTTGTGTTGAAGTGATCTATGACAATGAAATGCAACAATATGCATTTGTAAAGACGTTTGATTAAAACTAACAGCTGCTTAACATCTATCCATTATGTAAACAAATGTTTAAAATCTTGAGTTTTTTTGCCACTGTTTAAAATATATTTATCGTGGCCTTTATTTTTATTATTAATTATCAAAATATAATTTGCTTTTTGGCTTTTTGTTTTAGCAACAGAGCTCAGTTTTTACACCTTCTTCTGTCAGCCTCTCTTTTTTTACACGACTAATATACACATATAGATTCAGTAAATTCTTCCCAGGGACGATGAGAGGAAAACGTCTCTGAGTTGCTCTGAAGATGTTTTTCTGTCTGTCGCGGCAGGATAGCGGTGTTTTCTGTGACCGTGCTGCGAGATGAGAGGATCGTGGTGGTGGCTGAGCAGAGACCAGACGCCACTGAGGAAGACAGCTTCCAGTGGATGAGTCGTGTCCTGCAGGTTCGTTTCCGTCACAAACGCTCCGATGACGATCAGATGCATCATTTGATCGGGCTGGATCACACGGCTCATTAACACTGATTTTCTTGTCATTCTGTTCAGCTTTTGAATTATTATTTCTCTAAATAATTAGACAACCTGTACTCAAGCAGTTGCCATAGTAACAGTGAAGCTTTTACTGCCTCCTTATTAACTGCCGGTGCTGTGAGGGTTAATAATCTTGGTTGCTGATGTATTTTCTTTTGTTTAGTTTTTGTTGATATGAAAATAATCCATCCATCCATTAACTTCTACCCACTTCTTCTATTTTGGGTCACTGGTGCCCCTGTCCAGCAATCACTGTGTGAGGGGCGGGGGACACCCTGGACAGGTCTCCAGTCCATCACAGGGACACATAGAGACAAACAACCATTCACTCTCTCACTCACACCTAGAGACAATTTAGAGTCACCAGTCAGTCTAACATGCATGTTTTTGGTCTGTGGGAGGAAACTGGAGTACCAGGAGAAAACCCACACATGCACAGAGACAACATGCAAACTCCACCCAGCAAGACCCCCGGATGGGATTTGATTGGGCGCCTTTTTTAGGAAAACATACTTGGTGTTATTTAAATGATAAAGTGTTGCTTTTGCAAAATAGATATAGCTGAATCAAGAACAACAAGTAAGTCTAAGCCCCCCTCCCCCCCCCCCTCCACCCCCACAGGCTATAGACAGTATCCACGGAGTGGGCATTTTCTGCCTGGCTCTGGTTCCAGCCAACACCCTTCCTAAGACTCCTCTGGGGGGCATCCATCTGTCAGAGATCAAACAGCTGTACCTGGAGGGGGGGCTGCACCCATGCAACGTGCTGATGTGCCCCCACACCTGCGTCACCAACCTGCCCAAACCACGGCAGAAACAACCAGGTGAGAGGCGCGGCTAGCAAAACTCGTTTTTGCATCAGACCCGTCACGGTGCTGACCCGGTTTGTGCACGTGTGCCGCAGAGATCGGGCCTGCCTCTGTGATGGTGGGGAACCTGGTGTCAGGGAAGAGGATCGCTCAGGCCAGCGGCAGAGATCTGGGGCAGACAGACGACAACGACCAGGTGAGCAATCAAAGCTCAGTCCAACACACGTGACTCACAGCTTGTCACCAAGTTCACCAGGACCATCTTTATTTACTTAGAGTTCCCCACAAAACCTGTAAGATCACAGACTCAGTTTGTCAGTAACATCTTGGATCTTCAAAGCTCAGTGCGAACATTAAAGGAGAAAAGAATGCTCATAACATACAGTAATTATTTATAATGGAAAATGTCGTACTAATACACAAATGGCTACAGTTCAGTCAGTTTTCCAGATATTGAGATAAAGTTTTAGGTTGTATCACGAGATGGATCACATCTCGTGATACAACACAAACGTTTGTTTAAAAGTTCTTTTTGAGTATTTATGTTATGAATCTTTATTTATTATATTACGGCTGAGAACATCTTTCTGTAATACGTGCATAAAATGTTCTCTTGCCTCAGCCTGAACGCAGCTCGCCGACTCGCAGAGCCTCTCTGTTGTTGATGCCATGAGAACATGCCCAAAACTTTCTCTTATCTCCAGCTTGAGGTCGACTAGCCGCTGACTGCAGCTGGCTGTGAGGGAACATCTGCTGGACTCTGCTGCTGATTAAAAGTCTGCAGCAAACTCTGTTCGAGGCTCATTCAATGACATAGTCCATGCATCGGCCTGTCATGATAACCTAATTTTGCTGTGTGATTAATTTTCTCAGAAATGATTGCGATAAACGATAATATTGTTTAAAATTTGACAATAATTAGTAATTATTGTCAAATTTAAGAAAAAATGTTGGTTAATTTGTTTTGCGTGTAGTACCTTTTATCGACCACCAGGTGGCAGTATAAGGCTGTTTGAACCGAACGATGGATAGTGAGCAAGCGAGCAGCGTGTCTCTAAGAAAAATGGGAGGGAGGCCCCTTGACGTGACATGGGCTGTCTCTCCTTCCTTTATTTGGTTCTCAAAATGGCAGATTCTGTGGTTTGAGCTCTTTAGCATAGCATTTTTCACACAAAGCTTTTAATTAAAAAAAATCAGTAAACAACCTCTCAGCTTCTTTTTTGCAGCGAAAAACAAGTTTTTAGAAGAAGGCACAGATTTTAACCATGAATTTCTGAGCTTCGACAAGACAAAGGTTTTTTCCCGAGGTCGGCCTGTTAGCTTAACTTTGAGCTTAGCTTCTCAGCTTAGCAGCTTTTAATGATCCAAAAACGCAATTTTGGATCATTAAAACAGATTTTTTTTTTTTTTTCATTTATCCTTTATTTATCCAGGTTAGTCTCATTGAGCCACGAGAACTCCTTTTCAAGAGAGACCTGTTACGGAGCAGATGGTGGGGGTTAAGGGCCTTGCTCAGGGGCCCAGAGTGGGGCGAATGAGAGTGGAGGCAAGTGTGGGTGTTTCACATTTTTTCCACCCACATTTTTTTTTTTTTGATGTTGTCGGGACCGGGGCTTGAACCGGCGAGCTTCCGATCACAGGCCCACCGTCTAACCACTGCGCCACCACTCCCCTATTTAAAAGAGAAAAGAGAAAGGGAGGGGTCATTGAAGAACACCAGAGTTGAACCTTTTGTCATCCAGTGTCTTCAATAGAAAGAGAGACACGAAGAAACAATAAAGCTGATAAATGAAAATGAGGTTGATAATTTTCATTTATTATGCGATTAATTTATTTGTTGTTTATCATGACAGGCCTATCCATGCATTGTGTATCTGTGGATGTAGTCTGCCTTGAATGAGTTCTTACAAGTAAACTGGTTAAAAATAATCTTGTGTCCTCAGAGTAGCATAAGCAGATGATGAAATGATATTTATTTATCCAACACATTCCTCCAAGGAATGCTACTTTCTGTCTGAAACACTTTGACCTGCATCTTTTTTTTTAAATGAAAGGAAATAAAAAGTAAAACTGATCTTCTGCAGAAAATGTGCTGTGACTTTTTATTTGATTTTTTTTGCCAAAGAAATAGGAGAAAGAATTGAAACCAGTTCATAACAGAAAGATGCTATGCTTGAAGGTCTGCCTGTCTGACAGATGAATGTTTTTCTTGCCGCTCCTTATTGTATCCTCCGAGGCTAGTTTGACGTGCTAGTTTTACGCTACTTGCTTCCAAAGCCTTATTGATTAAAGCACTTTACTGTAGTGGACAGAAGGCGGCGAGTCAGCAGGAAAAACAAATCATACTGCTGGTGAGTGAGCACACACTGACACGGGGTTCATCCGAAGCCTGGAACTGAAAATGTAGTGCAGTTATATAATCATACAATTATTGTCTTTTTTTTTTTTTCAGCTTTAGTTTTATGTTAAATGCAGATGTTAGAGGTTCTGTTCTGTTCTGCTGTCAATTTAACAATGAACCTTTGATAAATAAGAGGAATCACCACTTCAGACCTCAGTTCAGGCACATCAGAATCAAATCTGTTCATCTGTTGTCAGAGATGTGGTTTAAAATGTTTGGTTGAAATAAACATTCTCATGCCAGGTTTAATCTGTTTTTTGTCTTTTACAGTTTTTGTTTTTGTCAGAAATTCTGCAGTGGAGGGCTCAGACAACACCAGACCACGTCCTCTACACGCTCCTCAGCTCTCGGGTAACAAAACTCTTAAACTGCTTCATTTTACTGCCGTATTTTACTAAATGGTGCCTCAACTAGTTTATAAAAACATGGGAGCTCAAAATGTTGTCTACATTCTGAATATTTACAGACTTAAAGTGCTTCGATAACTAAATTTATGCATATATATCCACACAAAATGTGTTTTCTAACACAACAAATACATTAACTTGGTTTGTTGGTTGTAGAGTTTAAAAAGTAACAAGCAGTAATTTTTATTGTTTAAATGTCCATCACTTCTCCTTCCATCCTCTAGGGGGCGGTGTCCAACTCGCTCACCTGTCTGCAGCTGCATAAGAGGGCAGAGCGAGTGGCGGCTCTGCTGATGGAGAGAGGAGGTCTGCAGGAAGGAGACCATGTCGCTCTGGTCTACCCACCAGGTCACAAATGATGCTCAAGTGAAACCTTTACCAGTGTTGTGCAAAAGTATCAATACAGCTCTCAGCTGTTTATGTTTACTTCCAAAGAGCTGGGCTTTTTTGTAACTTTTATATGGAAAAGAAATGCACCCAAAGTCCAGAGAAAAACTATTAAAAAAAAACCTTGAGAAAACCTGAAGAAGAATTTGTCAAGTCTGCTTCAAGACGGGCTTTTTGGAAACATCCATTTTTACCCGCTTCTCCCATTCCAGGTTGTGAGGGTTGCTGGTGCCCATGTCCAACTGTCTCAAGTCCATCACAGGGCCACATAGAGACAAACATTTCACATTCTCACTTAGGAACAATTTAGAGTCACCATTTAGCGTAACATGAGAGCAAGGTGGCACCTGTGTACACATCTTACTATCTGTCTCTGCCAACTGTGTTGGTGTTCTTTCTGTTCCTGTCACTTCTCATCTGTGACATCAACTCGTTACTGGTGTATGAAGTCAATCACCTTTAGATCTTCCATTATGTGCCGCCAAGCTCGTCTATTTCGACCGCAATTAACAGAGCTCTGGGCGTCCTCCTCTCCTGGTGGACGTACCTGTGGGCCTGCTCCACGCTGCTCACCTGCCTGTCTGGAGACAATGCCTCAGGCACCGGGGGGAAATGCTCTGGGTGGCTGGCGAAGCTTAAAGCCTGCCTTGCGCTTTCTGCTGCGACCTCTCCAGCTGATCATCAGCTGGTCCATCGCCTGTCCTGGTGCTTTGTGGATCCTGTCATGACTTGTCTGGTTCCACTGGTGTTTTTCTGGACTTTGGAGTTACAGGACGAACTCTAAATTTGAGATTGCTGCATGCTTTGAGCTCCTCGGTCATCTTCTCCTCAAGCAGTGATTCCTACAAGTATGGCCTTACTAAATGCCACATCCCTGATGAATAAAACCTTTATCTTAAATGACAGTTTCCGTTCCAGCGGATTGGACTTTTTCTTTGTGACGGACTTGGCTGCACACTGTTGAGTTTAGAGTCTTTTTGGAACTTTTGCCTTTCATTTGTTCTTTTTTTAACGCTCCAAGCACATCTGGTAGAGGTGGAGGCATATTGACTGATTTTAAGAAACATTTGAACTGCAAACAGCTCCAGCCACCAGCTCTTTATTACTGCATCTTTCTGAGCTGGGTCGCTCCCTGCCGGTGCTGTGCACCCTGATCTACAAACCACCCAAGTACAACAAAGTTTTTATGAATGAATTCTCTGACTTTTTAGTTGGAATGTTGCTCAAATATGAGCAGGTTTTAATTGTCAGGGAGTTTAATGTTGTTGTTGTTTTTTTTTTTTGTTTTGTTTTGTTTTTTTTAATCTTATCCAGTCTTTTAACTTTATGCAATGTGCTTTGGGTCCCACTCATCAGCATGGTCATATACTTGATTTAGTTTTAACATTTGGTTTATCCGTTTTTAATTTATAAACTGGAGATGCTGTTTTTTTTTCAGATTATAAAACTAATTTATTTGACACCTGTCTTGCCTTTGAGTCTAAATCTCCCGCTCCAGCCAGGCATTGTCGGACATACAACTCTTCTACTGCTGCTCTCTTCTCGTCTGTTTTTACTAGTAACTGTTACTAGACCCCCTGTGTCTTACTACGCACAAGCTGCTCTCTCAGTATCAGGAGTCTAGTGTTAAGAACCTGAATGTAGTAGCCTCCTTAAAAATCAGATACCCCAAGCTCACACCTCAGCCTTGGTTAAATGAGACTACCTGAACATCCAGACGTCAGTGCAGGAAAGCTGAGCGCAAATAGAAGAAGGACAATCTACAGGTTTATTTTATTATTTGTTGGAGAAATTCTCTCTCACATTCTCTCTCCAAACATTTTTTACACAAAAGAACCACACTCGATTGCAGGAGAAGATTTTTAACTGGTATTATACTTGCAAGATCAGATTTCAGGAGAGGTTACGTAAATATACATACGTGTATATCACATTCATAGATATATATGCATGAAAAACAGTCCCAGAAAAAAATGCCATTCACAATTACCCTGATGCATGCTCAATAATCCAGGTAGAAAAATCTAAAAAAGCTAAGTCTGGTCCTCTGGACATTCAA
>JARVLU010000600.1:3915541-3931998 GCA_031762415.1 Simpsonichthys santanae | reverse complement strand
TGAGGGTTATGGTGGAGGAGGAGAAGTTGTGGATCCTCACTGACTGTGGTCTGTTTGTTAAGAAGTCCAGGACCCAGCTGTATAGAGAGTGGTTTAGTCCTAGTGTGAATAGTTTGTCCATCAGGGTTTGGGGGATCATGGTGTTGAAGGCAGACGTGAAGTCCACAAATACCATACAGACGTAGGAGTCCTTCTGTTCCAGGTGAGTGAGAGCAGTGTGGACCACAGAGGAGATTGCGTCCTCTGTTGATCTATTCCCACAGTGTGTACTGGTGAGAGTCCTCATTGATGTTGATGGTTGTTTTAATGTGGGTCATGACCAGTTTTTTGAAGCATTTAGTGACTATTGGGGTGAGAGATAGTCATTCAGACCAGTAGAGCTCTTTGGAACTGGGATGATGGTTGAGGTCTTCAGGCAGGTGGGAACTGTTGCCAAGGTGAGGGAGGAGTTAAAGATGTCAGCATCTCACAGAGCTGATCAGCACAGCCTTTCAACACCTTCCCGGGGATGTTGTCTTGGCCGGTTGCTTTGTGAGTGTTGATCCTCCTTCAAGTACTCCTCACTTTGCAAAATAAATGACTGGAAACCTGCTGAAACTAGCCCTGATAGTCTTTACAACCAATAAAATTCAGTTTTGTGTTGGTTTTGATCACAGCTTGAAAGATCTGCTGCAGAGGGACCAAAGAGCCGCAGGTTGCAGACCCCTGTCCTAAGTGATCAGAGGTCCCACTAAGTCCTTCAGTTAGCCTGTCAGGAGCAGGATGTGGTCCTCTACATGCTCCACAGGACCACCACACTCCTGGGACGTCACATGAGAATCTTGTTTTTCATTGAGCAAATGCAGACCCACTCATACGGCCTCCTGGTCATGCAGGAGGCGCAGCAGGAGACTCCTGACCCCATCCCTTAGAGAATAAAACTAACTCCAGTGTTCTCACAGCTGCTACCAAACAAACAGGCACTCTGCAGAGTTTTTATTTCACATATTTACAGATTTATTTACATTCACATTCAGACGTTTTCTATCAAACAATTCAGATTTTTAACCTAATTAATGTTCAGTTGTTTTAACTCCAGCAGGAAAAAAAAAAAAACGTGTATTTTGGATCATGTTTAACTCATATTTGTATTTTGAAGGCGTCATTTCCAACATGGATGTTAAAACTGATCCCTCAAAAAAGCGACAGATTTCTCCATAATCGCATCGTTTACGTTGTTATATTCTTTTACATTTTACATCGGCTTCAATAGTTTTTAAGTATAAATGATTTAAAGAAAAGTGACGCTGTAAGCAAATGTTGCATTCATGAACTATTAAAAAAAACAGTGATTTATCTGTGACAGTGATTAACTTCATCCTTAACCTTAAGGGAGATTCTTTAAACTACTTTTATTTTGCTGATAAGAAACCTGAGCTGTGACTCAAGACAAACATCATATTCTACCTGCAACACTTAATCTCTCCATGTGGAGGACAACAGGCAGATAAATGACTGAATACTTTCTTCTCTTAATCCAACAACAGCTGTCCAGGAGCTTAAAAGCTGCAGGATATGAGCCAAAGTGTGCAAGAGAGAGAGAGACTGCTGAATATCTTCCAACAAAAACATAGTATAAAGTCTGATTTGTGAGTAACAGACTCTTCAATTCTATTCTAAACTGCACGATCCAGAAAGTTTTATCCCCTTGTCAACAAAAGCAGAGAATTTATTTTACAGGAGTTTGCACTGGTGGCAGTACTTTTCCCCTTGTGTTGGTAAAACAAGTGTTTAATCATAGAAAAATAAAGACAAAAGCTTATAAAAATAAAAATACACTAAATACCGCTCAATATGTACACCTGACAACATAAATCCAACGATTTAAGCAAAGTTAATATTCGTGGACTTAATATTCACTTTGTAAACTGCAGTTGCTTCTGTTTCCCTCTAGGGGGCAGAAATGATGTCTTGATGTCCACTTGTGGTGAACCATTTAAATTGTATGCATCGGTGACTAGCTGGAAATTCAAAAAATGTAATAAACTGTACACACATTTTCTGTTTCATTCTCTTTAGGGTCTTTCCCAGAAGTTTTACAAAATGGACGCAAAGGCCAGTCCGTCTTTTTGTTGCTTCTGACCCATTTGTGAATCACAGACGGAGCCACAGACGTGAGTTCACAAATTAGTGAGTATCACAGAACTCAGCTGTGTTCACGTGGAGCACAACGCATTGAATGTGGGATGGACGCTTCCCTTCTTCCTCTCTGCGATTACTGAACCCTTTCAAACTAAATTCAATGCATCATCATCATCGATCATCCCTCAGTGATAAATTTGTTAATCCCACGACTATTTGCAGCTCACGCCATTTATCACTTCATCGCTTTAGTTTCATGCTTGAGTCAAGAACATTATGACGTTAGTGATGCTACTGTTCACACAAGATTTTTTAAATATTAAAATTTGCACTTAATTTGTAGACTGCAGTTACTCAGGTTTTCCTCTAGGTGGCAGAAATTAGGATGTGAGCATGAATGATAAAAATGCATCCTCCTGTGGTCAGCTGTTGTGTCTTTATATATTTTTCCGTCTTGTATGAATATGTTGAGGCTGTTGTTGTGTTTAAATTGTTTGTCTTGGTATTTTAATGCTTGGTTGCCTCAAAGGCGTACAAAGAGAAAATATACACATATTTAAATCAGAGCTCCAGCACGTTTCTGGCAGTGAGAGGAGAAGTTTAGTGGGAACCACTCTGCTGTCCAGAATGCTTTAGAAACATTTCAAACCAGCATCCATTGTCATTTTATCCACGCCTGAATCCAAACAGTTGATGGTTTGATTAGCTCTCATAGATGACCACTACATGAAGCCAGTGTTGTCAGCGGTCTTCGGTCCCAGGAACATCTGGATGCTGCAGCAGTTAAAACGCATTCTGCAGTCAACAAAATATTCAGTTTCCTCACATCAGTGTCCAAGACTCTAGCTGACGAGAAAAGCTCCGAAGAAGCTGCTCTTCTCGTCCATGTCTACAGCGGAGGCGTTGGTCACGGTCACGAACAGCCGGTCGCCAGAGGCAAGCGGAAACAGCCCCCCCTGGTGGGCAGAGTGGAGAGAGAAATCTGAACCCCGAGACCAGCAGGAGGTCCGGCTCGTCTTCATCAGCAAGATGGGAACCGGGTAGGAGCTCACCTGGTGGGGGAGGAAGAGGCGAACGTTATGTAAAGACGACAGAAGTTTCACGTTAGCACCACACCCGATGATTTTACTTCTGTTGACTGGTCTGACAAAACCAGTAACTCCAGGTCAAGCCACAATGCAGGTTTCTTCTATTGTTAACTGCCACAACTCAAAGGCTGTGGATAATGTTTTTATGATACTTTAAATAAATCTAGATATATATTATAGGTTTTTTTTTTGTTTTTTTACAGTTTTAGTTTCTCTCCATTTGCTCTCTGTCAAATCCAGAATAGAATTCAAAATCTTACTTCTAACCTACAAAGCCCTCAACAACCTAGCTCCATCTTATATTACAGATCTTATTGTTCCATATTTTCCTAACAGAGCACTTCACTCTCAGACTGCAGGTTTACTTGTGGTTCACAGAGTTTCCAGAGGCAGAATGAGAGGAGGATCTTCCAGTTGTCAGGCTCCTCTCTTGTGAAACTTCCAGTTTCTGTCCATGAGGCTGACACATTGTCCAGTTTGAAGACTTTTCTTTTTAATAAATCCTATAGTTAGGATTGGCTTATACTGCTATAGGCTTAGACTACTGGAGGACTAACTGACCTCATTTCCTTAAATGAATTGTTACAATTGAATAGTTTTCATTTGATATAATTTCTATCTTAACAAGTGATTCTTGATCTGCCATTGTGTATCTGTTCCTCTCAAACCCAGCTGGTCGAAGTAGATGGACGTTTGTCCTGAGTCTGGTTCTGCTAAAGGTTTCTTCCTCATGAGGGAGTTTTTTCTTTGCACTGTCGCCTTCATGCTTGCTCAAGATGAGAGTCTGTGATGGAGTTAAACTCAAAGCTCCTCGGACAAATAATGATAAATAATGTATTTTATATATGAATGTTTCTGTTCAGTGCCCTGAGACGACTTCTGTTGTGACTTGGAGCTATAGAAATTAATTTAGTTGAATCCAGGGAGGCAGCACGTTCCACGTCTCTTAAACAACTGAAGTTGTGTCAAACTTCAATCCAGACTCCAGAGTCGTCATTTGAAATAATTTTTCTAACAGAGTTAAATCAAGCACGTCACCTTCGGCGTCTCGTTGTGACCACGAAGCCTCAAACATCACCAGTAACGTGATCGGGGAGAAGTTAAAACGAGATCCGACAAAATGTTTCAAACCAGTCTGCTTCAGTGTCTGTGTCGAACGACCCATCTCTGCTTGAGATGAACGGCCGTGTCATTTCCACATCTCATGTTCTACTTGAGAAGTTTTGAAACAGACTTATTTGCATTAATCGCCTGAACTCCTTTATGCCGGATGGACATTTTATTTAATTAGCGAGGAACATCAAGCATTATTGACGGCGTTTTGTTTTGTTTTACTCCTTGATCCTTTAAGGCGGCCCAGATGTTGGAGATGTTGTGTAACAGCACATGTTCACTGTCTGGCTTCACATGAGTCAACGGCTCTGACGAGCTGGAATCCAAAAATACCACAACTCAAGACGTACTGACGAGAACGACCAGTCTGCAGAGCACACGCACGGACTCACGTGACCCAGACAGGCTCAGGTTGGTTCTAGCAGAATCACAGAGAACAGCAGAATCACATTTAGCTTGAGTTAAATGTTTCCACACAGCAGGAAAGCTGCAAAAACACAAAATGACTTCTGACGCCAAACTATCATGATGCATCCCCTCACCTTTTTATAAACGTACTGTAGCAGGGGCTTCCCCCTGTCCTCCCCCTCCTCTGCCCCCTCCTCCTCCTCCAGGGAGTGGGTGTGCCTGAAGTACGTCTGGGCGTAGACGTAATAGAGGCCCGGCTGTGACACGACCAGCTCTCCGTCCACCAGCTGGACATCCTGAAGGAACGCCAGCCCCTTCTCCCCCTCCCACCACAAGATCTTCTGGCCCTGAACTCGTCGCCAGGCAGAGACTGGAACTGAAGAGTAATAATCCAGTCAGAAGAAAGGCAGCGGCGTGACAAACAATCAGTTTTACTTCAACTTTAACCAACAGATCTATCTGGTTTCAGCTCATTTCATCGTTAATACTTTGCACTGGTATTTAATCATGCATTAAACCTGTCAAACTGCACAGACTGGGAGCAACAAAGGCGTCTCCTACTTTGGCCACTAATAAACAGGAAACAACCCGTTGAAGTCTCAAAGCGTGCGGCGTTTGATTTCCAGTGCAGATGCATTTCACTCAGCTCGTTCCAGAAGACAAACTTCCTGTTGGTGTGCACGGCCTGCAACACTCCTGTGTATTCTAGGCTGCACACACGAGTTTGTTTTCCATCTTCCCTGGCATCATCCCTTCAACAACCCACTTTGTTCCAGCAGCTCCTTCATGCATAAATCACTCTACGGAAATGATTTATTACAAATTATTAATATTAATACATAGAAGCGGCATCGTTTTTAGACCTGAACATTAGATGTATTCTGTGTCGAGCACAGCTCCAGCACTCTAGAAGCTAAACGGACATGAACAAAAAGGTTGACTTGTGTCATCTGGACCAGTTTCTTTAAATGAGGAGCTTTGCATCCCCCATCCAGAGGACTTCATCAGCCTGTAGCCTGTAGCTTTTGTTGCTGTGTTTCAAGCCAACCTCCTGTTGGGATCTCAAAAGTAGGCTAACACGTGCACATAGAGCACACCCATCCATTACAATCATCATGTACAACAATCAAATGTGCCATCTGACCTAAAACATTTGATTGTTCTACTTGATTGTTTTGGATGGGTGTGCTCTGTGTGCACGTGTTAGCCTACTTTTGAGATTCCAACAGGAGGTTGGCTTGAAACACAGCAGTGAAGGTGACCTATGGGACAGATCTAGTTGGCAGGCTGTAGACTGAGGAAGTCCTCTGGATGGGGGACAAACGTTTCTCCCTTAAAGAAACTGGTCCAGATGACATGATTTAACCTTTTTGTTGTTATCTACCTGGATGATTGAGCTTACAAAACTTTTTTTTTAAACGGACATGTGTTGGAAACCTGCAACAACTCTGCAAAGATTTTTAGAAAAACTGTGACAAACTTTTTGAACAAGACATTTAAGTGACAAAAGCACAAGTCTCTGTGACTCACACAAGAACCTGAGGTCCACCGCACACATCCCTAAAGTTTCAGGAGGCTTCTTGTGAATGTTATTTACAACTAGTAGGCACTGGTTCAGTCCAGTGAGATACTGACTTTAAATGAAAATTTAATTCAGTTGACTGTGACTTGCAGATTTACCACTAGATGTCACTGTATCTATTCTCTATTTTGTTTGTTTAAATCATTTCCTGGACTGATGTTTTTCCCAAAAAAAAAAAAAAAAAAAAAAAAAACATTGTCCATTCAAGATATAAGAAAATCTAGAAATTGTTTGCACATTTCACACACATTTTAAAGCATTTCTGCAGTACAAGGACACCGCCAATCAAACTGCAACCTGGCCCCAGGTAAACCTTTAATTATAACTTTAATCATTTATCTGTGATGTGAAAACATGTAGAGTAAAGTAGACCAAGACGTATTGGGTCAGTTCCTAAAACTAAGCAAACTAAAAAGGGAGGAAACGGCATCAACTAGTACCATTATGCTGCTGAACTCTCCTTCCAACTGTGAACCCCTGAACCGATGACGGGGAGGAAAGTGCAGACTTTGACCAACTTTCAGATTCTACTGACCAAATTTAAATGTGTCGCATTAAGTAACATCCAACAATTGTAAAATCTCACCAACATGAATTAATCACTGCAGTAAAACCTGTCTGATGTTTCTAAACACATTTATCTGTAGGTTGAGAACCTGTTTTAAAAGAACAGATAAAAATAGTGAGTGCATGTTGTTAAAAATGTAAAGCTTTTTATGGCATATTAGTGTTAAAGGTCATATAATCATAATATGTTACTTACTTTAGAAAGACCAAATGTTTATGTATCTTCTTCTTCTACTGCTAATCAGTAATCGGGTCGTAGAAGGAACATGTCCAGGAGAGAAACCCAGACCTCCCTCTCCTAAAACTGTCATTTCTAACCCGGGCCCGAAGCCCGACCCAAAATCGGGGTGGGCAGGGCCATGACGATGTGCTGGGTGGGCAGGCCAGGTCGGTGTCAGGCTTTTGATTGGGTCAGGATCAGCCGCGAGCCAATTCTATGGCAACATGACTTGCCATACCATCACCAGCCACACACGGCCATTTCACCACGAGCTGACCGGCCTTGGAAGAGGTCAAAAGTTCAATTAAGCTTTAGACGGGACTGTACTGCCAGGAAGTGATCCATCGCCCAAATGGACGTTCATTCAGCCGCTGCGCTCAGCGGACGCGCGCGGCTGATGATCCAAACAGGTGAGATCCCAAAGCAGACATGTCAGAGCGGGGTCCGTGTCTGAATAATGCAGAATGCAGGCAGAAGCAGATCTAATGCGCTTTAACGGCCATGAAAGGACAAACACCCCCTCAGCTCTGGTCTTCTGCACCTTTTATTCATCCATGCGCCACCGACCCTTTAAAAACTAATTAAAAATGTTGGGGTTCGGACCTACAACACTTTCCAGGTCCTTCTGGGGGACCCCAAAGTGTTCCCAGGCCAGTACACAGTCCCTCCAGACTTCTGGGTCTTCCCCGGGGCCTCCTACCAGTGGGACGTGCCCAGAAAACTTCTAAAGGGAGGTGTTCGAGAGACATGATGCCTGAACCACCTCAACTGATTCATTTCGCTGAGGAGCAGCAGCTCTACTCAGGATGAAGGAGCTCCTCACCCTATCTCGAATTCTGAGGTCAGCCACCCTGCAAGGGAAACCCATTTTGGTTTCTTGTATTCGTGATCTTGTTCTATTGGTCATGATCCAAACCTGATGACCATAGATGAAGGTTGGAATGTAAACAGACCAGTAAATCTGGAGCTTTGCCATTTAACACTGCTCTTTCTTCACCACAACTGACTGAAGCAACACCCTCATTACTGAGGACGAGGCTTCGATCCATCTCCAACTCCATCCCACCATCCCCCATGAACAAGACGCTCTGATACTTGAACTCCTCCACCTGAGGCAAAGTCCCCAACAATTCTACACTTTATCATCCATCAAAAGGACTACATTTCCCAGAAGCCAACAGTGCTTCCAGCTGTTGCTTTCTGCCAAATGGAGGGAAAGTTTTGATCCGATCAGAACCTGACTAAAAAGTTAGGTCCTAATTCATAGTGACTTGGGTGCTCAGTGGAGGCAGAGAGCCGTACGGAACCGACGGAACTGGACCAGAACCAGACCCACCCTCATCGGTCAATCTGAGCGCTGCTTGCCGGTGCATGAGGCCTCTCAAGTGGGGAGGCGATGCTTGGAGGTCCGGTGTTTTCTCTGGAGCTCACCAGGACTTTTTTCATCCGATCTGGACTCTATCAGGACCATTGTGTGGTTTTGTTTCAGTACAAAGCTACTGTACAGTACATGTACGTATAATGTTGAAATCACGTAGGTTTCAGAGTTTACAACATTGCAAGAGTGTGGGAAGAGTTTATAAAGCCTTAAAATAAATACTAAAACAAATATAGTGTTCCTACTTCATGTTTTTACACTTATTGTGGGGGGGGGGGGGGTGTCAGTCTGGAACGTAACCCTGTGATGAACGAGGGACTACTGTACGCACAAGCAACACAAATTAATCTGTATCAGCTGTTTAAGAGTTTCTCACCTGCGGACTCTTGTTCCGGTTTGGGCACAAAGCTTCCTGTGACGTGAGCGGCGACTTTGGGGCGAGGTGAAGCCCTGTCATCCATCACAACTGAGGGCAACACCCGAGACACTTCATCTGACACGAAGAGAGGAGAACGAACAATTTCCTGTATTACCATGACTTAGTGGGTGATATATCAGACACTGGACAACAAAAGTTGACATTCTTTCTCTTGTGCGTGTCACATGATGTGACATGTGGATTAAATCACTACAAGTTCAGATAAATGAGACCCTGACATTGTTTAAATTATTTTATAAATAGCTTTCTCAGTCTTTCACACCATTGCTGAGGTATTTTAGCCCACTGTTCTTTACAACATTGCTTCAGTTGATTGTTGTTCTGCACAGCTCCCTGAAGGTCTAACCACATAAATTCAGTCAGACTGAGGTCTGGAATATGACAACATCCTGATTATCTTCTTCTTCAGCCGTTCTGTTGTAGATTAGCTGATGTGTTTGGGATCATTGTCCTGTAGCACCATGACCCAGTCCAAGCTGTTGGACACATGGCCTCACATGTGACTTGAGAATACTTTGCTTTACAGAAGAGTTCTTGATCAATTCAATGACTCCAAGGTGCCCGAGTCCTCTGACAGTAAAACAAGCCATAATCATCACCCCCCACCACCGTGCTGATAGCAGGTATGAGGTGTTTGGTTTTCACCAAACATGGCCCTGGTGTTATGGGTAAATCTGCCGTTGGACTCACCCGTCACTTCCAGAAGTCTTGGGATGAATTCAGATGAAACTTTATGATCAAAGTGGTGCTGCCATGTTTTTGTCTGTTTGTTTGTTTGTTTGTTTGCACATTTCACATGGCACTGCTCCATTTGCACCTTTTATTCATATACGCGTCACCGACCCTTTTCGGGTGAGATCATGTTGCTGTTGCACTTTTTGAGCACGGTCCATTGTGAATCTTGCAGTTTTCTCCTGCAACTCTTTCCAATCAACTCCAACTTGTCTTTTTCTGGTGGTCATGAAATATAATCTTTAATCTGCGAACTGGAAATTGCACAGTCTGACCTTCAGGGTGAATTTGCTGTTGTGTCGCAGCGGTCTTAATTGTTCTTGTGAATAAACTTTGTGTAGAATGATGAACTCCTAATGGTTTGGAAATGACCTTTGACCCTTCCCTGATTGATGGGCAGCAACAGTTACGCCTCTAAGGCCATTGCTGTTGTTTTTCCTCCACATGTGCTCAAGAGCAGCAAACAGACACCTCTGCTTTTATGGAGGCGATCACATGAATGATGATCAGATCAATACGTCTGATCAGCAGCATCCGTCTTGAGGATGAATGTGGTTTGTCCTCAGACTGTTCATTCGAAGAGCTGAGGATATTCTTCCTCGTTGCTCTGACCCACACAGTTTGTTTCTCTCGCGACTGTAGCTTCATTTCTTTGTCGTGAGGTTTCTCACCTTTCACTGCTGATGTAATCCTCCTCTGGTAACGCTGAGACAGAGACTGCAAGGGGAGCAGATGCAAACAATTATTCAGAATCACACCAGTGCCTGATTAATGCGCACGAAAATACCTGGACAAGCACACAACGCTCGCTTCATCTAAGGATTTTATTTTTCTTGTGTCTCTTCCCTAAACGTTGAGGCAGCCTAAACAAAGAAGACAAAATGCTGAAGTGTGCATAAATAAACGTCTCAGTTCAAACTTTATCTGCAGAGAAGAGTCTGCTCACTCCTGTAAAACAGTGTTATTTGACTTTGACCCTGAAAATGTGCTGATATCAGCGCCAGGATGTGTCCTCGGGCAAATAACAAGAAGCCTTCAAGTCGAGGCGGGCAGCAGATCCTTTCCTGTAAATTGATCTCTTTTCTTCCTCATGTCTGACGTTCCTCCACTTAATCTGCGACTGCAGCCCAACTGATGGAAACCAGTTTTGCCGTCAAGCTGCTTTCAGTTTAGAGTTAGCTCCAAACTTTTTTTTTTTATTAAAGATGTCTTATGAAAGAATGCGAGGAAAGAACCAAAGCAGCTTATATTTTTAAAGGCTGTTTCCGAACATTACCCAACAAAGAGAAAACAGCAGTTTTTATTGGCTGCCAGCAGATGTTGCACAAGCTCAAGGAGATTTTTGTTTTTTAGTAAGAAACACTTGATTTTAATTTAGCTGCAGCCAAGAGTCAGAGAAGGCTTCTGCTGATTTCAGTCAGCTCTCACATATAAAGCTGGTTTAACCTAAGAAATGTTTTAAATCCACAGAGTTCAAAAACATGGGAAAGAATTTCACGACAAACGTTCGGCACCGGATGGAACGGTCCAAAAATATCTAGTGTGTGGAGTTATTTGGAGTTTTTGATTTGACGTGAAGTTATTTTGACTTGGTTGTCTCGATGGGGCATGAGATGGACTCGTGACTTGTCCAGGGTGACCCCCGTTTCCTGTGACCCTGCACTGAACAAAGGAGTGTACAGAAATGGAGGAAGGGCTGATGTTAGACATGTCCTGCTCCACACACTCTCCAGTTTTACCAATTAAATAACGCGCAAGTTCAAAACTCATCTGTTTTATGTGTAACCTTTACCAAAAGACACCAAACAGGAAACAATGATTTTGTCTACCTGTGTGCGTTTATTATTCTGTAGCGTTAGCAAAATATATTTGGCAGTCCGGTAGACTCGGTTCAATTGGGGACCAATATTCAGAACATCCGTAACATTTTCTGCTGGTGTGGTTCACATTCACACTGCACTGTCAGTCGAGCCAACCCGTTCCCCCACTCGCCTGTGGTGGCGCTGCACCAAGAACTACTGAAGGAAACGACACGAAAACCTCTGAAGAAGACACTGAGCGCAACTTCTAGAAATAAAAACAAAAACGGAGTGGCGTCAAATTTAAGCGGTTTTAGGATTTCTGTTTTGTCATCTTTCAACAATGGACTCAGCATGAGCAGATGAGGCAGAAGACCATGGAGAATGTTTTGCACACAAGGTTGACAGCTCAGTGTGAATTTTTTTTTCATTCAACCTTTATTTAGACAGGTTAATCCCATTGAGCCTCGGGGACTCAGTTACAAGAGAGACCTGATTTTAGCAAAGAGTGATGACAACAGTGGACAACAATTGACAATCATAAAGGGTGCGTACAATTTTTTATAAAATGAGAAAAAGGTATGAGAATTTTTTTATGATAAAAGGTATGAGAAATGCGCATTTGTTTTGGTTGTATTTACCCAGAATGCCCTATGCTGTAGTCCACTTCCTGCTTTTGGAGCAGTCTCCAGTCCACTTGCATTCACAATGCATTCAAACCATGCCAGAGTTCACTTCAACCTAACTGAGACCTAGGTATTTAGGTGGACTAGAGTTTGCTTTTTTGGTCCACATCAGAGTTCGATTGCACATTCACACCTCCCCAAACAAACCAGACTTTCTAGATAAACAGACTAGAGTTGGATTAAAGCGGCCTAAACAGGGCTGGTGTGAATGCACCTTTAAGAAGCACTAGACAAATGTTAATGAAAGTATACATCTACACATGATTACCTTGTGGAGTCAATCCAATTCAAGATGGCTGATCAAACTTACCGGTAAACACAAAAATGATCTTAATTCAGTATATTTTACTGATATTTTGCTAACACGTAGTACAGTAGCAGCCGAGTCATCCAGAGCACATACTCTGAAAGCTAACAGACTGTGAGATATATCAGCTGAAATTGTGTAATGTCATTTTCAAACTTGAACCAAAACACCATCATCCCTCGACATCAATTATCTTAGTGTATATTAAAACTTGTTTAATTCATACTGACAGAAAACTTCCATCCCAGCAGCTACAATACTGCACATCTGAGGTAATTAATAAATCTTTTCATAAATACAAATACAAAGTATTTAACTTTTAAAAACACAAGCAAAGCAGAATCCTGTGAAGAAAATGTTGATTAATCAGATGAACGTTGATGCTTCAGGTTCATTGACTTCTCTTGCAGGAAATTTAAACTCTAATTATGTTTTCTGTTTTTACAAGACAAGTTATAGGAAAATCTGTCAATCATAAAACTGAAATTAATACCGTCATCTGGACACACTTTGGTTCAAACATGACAAAGTTTGTGGTGATCAAAACGTCATGAACATAGCATTCACAGCCGAGTCCCTTTATTGTGATCAAGATCTTACTGTTCCATATTTTCCTAACAGAACACTTCACTCTCAGACTGCAGGTTTACTTTTTTGATAAATCCTATAGTTAGAGCCAACTTGTTATGCTGCTATAGGATTAGACTACTGGAGAACAAAATGACCTCATTTCCTTAATTGAATTGTTAAAATTGAACAGTTTTCATTTGATATTATTTTATCTTCATCATCATTTTGTTATGTAATTTGAAGGTTATCATTGTTTGAAAAAATTGTGAAATAAGGGGCAGATATAATAAGATTTCTTCTTCTTTCTGCTCCTTTCATTTTATCCTATTTTTGTATTCTTGTATCTGATGAAACTGCTTTGTATCATTCTTTTTTAAAATGAATAAATAAACATCAAATCAAAATCAAAATCAAAAAATCTTGACATTTGATTCTTGACCTGCCATTGTGTATCTGTTCCTGTCAAACCCAGCTGGTCGACAGCGGCCGCTTGTCCCGATCCTGGTTCCGCTAAAGGTTCCTTCCAGTTTTTTCTTTCCACTGTCGCCTTCATGTTTGCTCAAGAAGAGAGTTCAGACTGACCCTCATATAAAAAACGTTAAATTATTATTTTTATATATGAATGTTTCTGTTCAACCTGAGACGACTTCTGCTGTGAGCTGGCTCTTCATAAATAAACTGAACTGAACTGATCCAAACCAGTTCAGCTAGAAGTCCAGCAAATGCACTTTACAGATAATTAAAGTAAAATGTCCTACAGGATTACTCAAGAAGAGGAATGTGAATCTGCTGCGCATCACAAAGCTCTTCCCAACATGGAGGTCCACCTGCGTGATGGACACGTCAGTAAAACAGAAAGCAGCAGAGTCAGAGCAGGAGAGCTTGAAGAAGAAACTAAAAGTCAACAAATGTCGTGTAAAATTAAATGTGCAGCGTTGGGTCTGGGGCAGGTTTCAGAGCAGAGCAGGTGAATGCATTCCTGTGCTGATTAGACCCCGAAGGATCACATCACATCTCCGACATGAAGGGGCTCATTGTCTGACTCATTCAGATCATTTCAGCGTTTTATTTCCTCTGATGTTCAGGAAACTCCTCCTGACAAGAACCACAACCTCCTCCTTTTACCATTTTTTTTTAATTAAGCAAGCATTCATTAAAAAAAAGTGCACATCGGCAGAGTTGTTTGGGCTAAACTGTAGAAAAACCTGTTAGTGCTCAGGTTCTGTGTTATGGATGACTCTCAGCTACCACCACATCACAGTTTAGCTCCTTGTCTGTCAAACTGACTGAGTTATAGTCATGTGCACGTTGGTTAAGAGTGATTGGCTGCGGCGGCCATTTTGAAGAATATTTTCAGTTGTAAACAATAATTAGTTTCTAAGAGTTTAATTCAAATCTGATTGGTCGTTCATGACATATTTTGCTAACAGACACACAAGCACGATCATGCAAAAACATTATCACCCGCTGTTGTAAATTCATGGCAGAACCTTCATACGGAGTTTTATAACAAACGTCTGTGGACATTTTTTGTTGTTGTTGTTTTTGCAGTTGAAGCATCTGCAGAATGTTTTGAAGTTCGTCTGCAGGTCAGAACCAGTCTGAAGGTCCTGCTGTGTGTGTGAGATGTTCACCTTTTCGATGAGCAGGTGCAGCTGCTCGCTGACCTGCCAGCATGGATCTCCTCTCCCAGCCCTGATGCTCTGCAGGTCAGAGCCCGTCAGGCAGGAGACACTGCTCCGGGCGAACGTCTCCTTCATCTGTGGAGGACAAACCAACAAGCTGCTTGACTTCTTTATCTTCTGACACAAGAACAATGCAAACCTGATCCTCTCCTGGCACGTGTCCAGGTTCTTCAAACCTGTGCAGGTTTGAGTTCACCTGAGTTAATGATTGATGTCAGGAAGCAGCTGCAGGAGCTGCTCTGCTCAGGTGAGACAGAAACTATCAGCTGAAGTTCACCTCTTTAGCTCTTCTGCTGTTACAGCTGCACAAGTAGAAGAGAGGTGTGTGTGTGTGTGTGGCCTTTGTGCAGGATAAACAACTGTGTGTGCGCGCGCGCGTGTTCAGGAGCGCACTAACCCAATTTAAGCAGCCATTTGTCAACTGTGACTCTTTTAAAGTGCACAAGTGGCAGATCTGTTGCGTCAGCAGCTCCAGCAGACTGCGCCCGCCGCGCGGCGTCTCCTGCAGCCGCTGCGTAAAAAGCGCAGCCGCGGCGCGCGCGCGAGCGCGGTGTCCTTACCGAGTTGAGCGCCGTGGTGAAGTGCAGCACGGTGATGGTGACCACCACGGTCTGCAGCAGCACCGCCACCAGCAGCAGGACGCCGAGCTTCGGACCGGAGCCCGTCATGACGACCGCGCGCCGTGCGGGACCAGCGCCGCCGCGTCCCGCACCCAAACTTCCAGGACGAGAACAATGGAGGAGAAAGCTGACTTCTTTCTCTTTTTTACCCTCCCCGTTCCTCCTGCGCTCAGGAGGAGGAGGAGGAGGAGGAAGAGGCGGGTCTTTGGTTAACTCCTGCGTGCAGAACTCATTGTTTCATTTGCGCGCTGAGAAAACACAGATAAGTTTTTATCATGAGCTCAGATCTGCAGCTCCATGTGAGGAACAACACCTCTGACACGATCAGAGGCCCAAAACATGGCACCTTCATTTTCACTTTGGCACTGAAACCATCACACATGTTCTGGAGCAGGACCTTTAACTCACATTTTAGTTAAAGATTTTTTTTTTTTATGATTTATGGAATAAAAAGTTGTTTTATTGGGAAAAACTTCACCAGTTCAGAATGAAAAGAGGAGCAGGTGATAAAGTTTCAGTCTTTGTCTTGAAACACTCAAAGAGTTGGATAAACATCTATAACTCTTGTGGAGTCAACAAAATTAAAGATGGCCGCCATGTCCAACTGACTGTTGGAAGCTACAGATCTGAGCTGGAAATGATTTGGCAGTAGCTGAGAGCTGGAGGGAGATCTTAGAGAAAAGGTGAAACTCATCTTCAGTTGTTTATCCATAGAGGAGTCACAGAGGCAACAAGTTCAAGAGAGAAAGTTCTCCCTCTCACCAGTGACACCTTCCAGTTCCGTTAGGAGGACACGGTGTTCCGGTCAGAGAAGATACACCATCACTCAGAGAGTTCTAGGTCTTCCCTGGGGCCTCCTGTGGGGCATACCTGGAAAATCTTTAAAGGGAGGCGTCCAGGAGGCATCATGATCAGATGAACCACCTCAAATGACTCTACGATGCAGAGGAGCAGCGGCTCTACTCAGATCCTCCACCGCACACCCCCGGATGATGGTGTCATCACCTTATCTCTCTAAGGCTGAGCCCAGTGACCAGGAAAAAAAGCCCATTTCTGCCTTTTTTATACAGGATCTCATTCTTTTGGTCATGAATCAAACCTCATGACCTCAGGTCAGGAGTGGGTTGGAACAAAGACAGACA
>JARVLU010000600.1:3890032-3902117 GCA_031762415.1 Simpsonichthys santanae | reverse complement strand
TCATGTAAAATGTAGTGGAGTAAAAGTACCCACATTTAATTCTACTTAAGTAAAGTACAGATACATGAAAAATGTACATTAGTACAGTAACAAAGTACTTGTACTTAGTTACATCCCACCACTGGTTATCAGCCAAATAAGTTTTAACATCAGTATACCGGATGTCAGCCAAAAATCCAATATCGTATTAGAAATGTATTTTCATGTCAGCTCAGGATGATGATGGCACAAACGACAGCAGGTGATATACTTTCCTTTAAGGAGCGACACATGTTTAATTTCATTTTATTGTGACAGAATTTTTATTTAAACATTAAAAAAAAAAAATTTCATGAGCAACTTTTCCAAAGAGCTACAAAAAATGAAGCTGACCATTTAAACAAATATTAAACACTTGGATTTAGGTATATGTGACAAAATCTTCAATTAAAAGGTAATAATGTATTCTTACATTTAAATGTTTTAATGAATGTTTTATTAAAAAAAAAGAATCAACAGTGAAAAACAAATGAAACAGGTAGAAAAAAAAGAAGACAAACTGATGAATGAATGGATCAGAACATGGAGCGTCAGTTTATCGATAAAATATAATCTGAAGCTTTTAGACTGATGTTTGTGGGTTTAATGCAAAAACAACAAAGCGTGACACAAACTGACCACAGTGAGATATATTACACAAACATGAGAAAAAATGGAAATACATTTTTAAAAAATACACAAGAACCCTGTGAGAACATGTCACTCTCCTACTCCCACCAGTGAAGGAATAAAACCAGTCCATTTCAACATAAATGCTCATCTGAATCATATCACAGCTCATAGTGTTAGTTTGCCATAATAGAATAAGAGAATGCTTCATTTCACAAATGATTTTTTCTGCTGCTCCGTTTTTCCGTAGCATTTGTGAAGAAGCCCAAGCTGAAGGAATGAATCATCTGGAACGTGTTCCATTTGAAGAAAGAATATATATATATTGCACTTTAAATATTTGTTTCCAGTGCGGAGCTCTGATGAACCCACCGAGGTCAGTGGTTTTGAGTTTGTCAGCCGCTCTCAGCCCTCGCTTCATTTAGGAGTTTCTGAGGACGGGGTCAGTGATCTCCCACCTGGCTCTGGTCTCATGTCGATACAGTAAATCTGTGGTAGCTATCATCATCATCATCATCATCATCATCATCATCATCATCATCTTCGTTGGCCCTGCAGTACAGCTACAGACAGAGACACTTTAACTATTGCACAATCATGAGTATACACAGCTGTGAACTCTGACATACTTTCACTACAGCCCCCCACACACACATAAATACACACACACACACACACACAGCCCTGACTTGCTTCGATGTGCTTGCTGCAGTCAGTGCATGTTAGAATCAGAGGCTCTGACGTTGGAGCAGAAGATAAAACTGCAGAGCAGTTAAAGGCCGTTTCTGGTGGCAGGAAGCTGAAATAGACGACACGACGGAGCTGAAGATCAGACTTCAACAAACAAATAATCAAGCTGCAACAGATCAGGACATCTTGGAACATGTCAGCTGAATAAAGCTCCTACACTCACACACAAGTCAAATCGCTCTTTTTAAAGTATGTCCATTAGCTTGGAGTCCTTTGGAATGGCTCCAAAATCAGAACGCGTTTATTAATCCCAGCCAGGACGTTGGAACCATTTCAGTGGAGATCTATTAATTAAAATAATAAAATAAAAACAATCTTGCAATCAATTATTCATCACAATTACGCTGCTCTAAACAACTGGCAACAAATCGGTCTTTTTAGTGCACCTTGATCAACATGTTCACGCTCACAGAGGGTGTGGGATGCTGCCATTTTGTTAATACACGACTGGTTGTTGTTCCCAGGTGAGGCTGTGTGGCACTTCTGAGTCCTGATGCTGCTCAGGAATCCAGGTAGAAAAACTAACCCGGCTCAGTCAGGTCCTCTGGACAGATTCTTCTTTGTTGAAACAAGAATCTAAATGTCCTCAGTCTGAGCTCCTGCAACAAGCTCAGTCTTATAAATAGCACCTTATCAACAAGATCTCCGACTGAAGAAGTCTTTAAAAGACGAAACGATTCAACACACAAGAATCCGTCCAGAGGACCCGACTCGGCCTGGTCAGTTGTCTGCAACCTGCCTGCAGTAAAACGCAGACAGAATGAGGTCAGAGTCAAGGGGACAACTGCTCCTGACAGGAGCAGCAGCTTCAGATCATTCAGTTTAGACCAAATGGGTGAATTTGAGGAGTTACTGGGACCATCAGGACATTTTAATGGTTTTATTACCTGGTGCCAAGTTGTTGTTTTTGCCTCTCATTTTGTTTTATTGCTCCTTTGAATAGGATTTATTCTTGTTCCATCACCTGCTCTCATGAGAAACAATCAAACGTTTAGAGCTCCGTCAGTTTTACACAAACTGAGCTAAAAGCTGTTCTGGAAGTCGCCGAGAGTCATTTCCAACGTACACTCTGAGCACCATCGACATGTGCAAGATCAACAACGCTTGTGCGAAAAGCTATTTTCAGTTTTCATGACATCGTTAGTAGATTTAATCATCAGAATGCTTGGTTCAAAAAAAAAAAGTTAAGTATGTTCCCTTTTAAAACACCTTGAAAAAAAACAATCATTTAAAAGTGTACACAAATAAACAGAATTATAAGAGTATTATTAAATGATTTTTTTTTGGATTAATAGTCAAACGGATCAAAACGTGAAAACAAATTGTTTATATTGACGGAAAACTTGCATTTATATTTCATGACTTGTGTTGTTTGTCTCGACTCGTGTGTTTCTGTCGAGTCTGGATTTTTAATCCAGCGTGAAACTGAATTATTTGTTGAGGTTTCACACAAGAAGAGCAAACATGTAGCACTGATTAATGTTTTGTTACACGTCTTTGGTTGCAGCTGACTGAGGAAAACATTTTGCTCCATTTGAATGAAATATTTAAATCCAGTGATCTTCTCCAGCACCTCTGAGGCATTCTGGGTAGTGACGCTAGTTGCCCTCACAAGTCAAGTTCTTTAAACCTACATCTCTTTTCTCTCCGCAGCTCCCGAACCCGTCCTGCTGGTCTACAGGTTCTGGTCCAGCCAGCGGATGTAGCTGTTCATGCTCCTCTGTCCGACGCTCGACATCATCGGCAGGTTTGCAAACACCATGCAGCCGTGGAAACCGTCCTCGTGGTGGTCACTGGTCACGTCCACGCCAGCGTCCCGAAGGCGCCTGGCGTACATCAGCCCGTCGTCCCTCAGAACATCGAACTCACAGGTCATGACATACGCTTTGGGCGTCTTACCCAGAACCTCCTGCTCTGCCAGCAGAGGCGCCGCCCTCACGTCCACCAGCCCCGGCACCTTGCTCACCACGCCAGGCGATCCCTTCTCTTTAACAACCAGCCTGAAGTGCTTCCTGCGCTCAGCCGGCAGCATGGCGGTCCAGTTCAGCTTGGAGCGGGTCTTAGAGCTGATGTTTGGCTCGTCCAGAGAGCTGTGGTTGTTTTCCAGCAGGACAGGCACCAGCGAGATATTGGCGCCCAAATACTGAAGCCAGAAGCGAGCCATGTAAGGCCTGTGGAGGATGGGCACGGCCTGATTCTGCTGGTAGGACGCGGTGTGGAAGTCGAGCGCCTGCAGCACCGGGTAGATCAACGCCTGGGCTGTAAACTTCACGCTCGTGGAGTTGTCTGATGCGAGCTGTGGACACAGTGTAGATTTAGATGAAGATCGTTCACACACTAAAACACACCTATGACACATAAACGTGTTTCAATTAGCAAAGAATCAGTTTTAAATTTGATCTTTAGACTCTTTGTTACCAGCAGTCAGTCCAAATACACAATTTGTTCCCAATTATTTCATTAAATCTTGAAAGACCAAAGACAAATTGCTGCTGATCTCATGCTGCTGATCATTTCATGCTGCTGTGTTCATTCGTACTCATCTACTCACACAGACTCATGTTCGTGCTGCTGTTGTTCGGTGTATTGTTTTTGTACTATTAGTGTTTAGCGTATTTCTTAGTTTATATCTTAGATCCTTATTACAGTTTCTTTTACACCGTATATTTTTGCTATTGTTGGATGTAACTGGGACCCTGTGTACATCATTTCGTTCCATCTCATGTAGCACGTGATGCAAATGACAATAAATCTACTTGAAGGTGAACTTGAACAAAAAATGGTATTTTGCCCCTCTAAGTATTTTGTGTTTAAGATTTAGAGTGCAGGTCTGATACCAAGGGGACCCTCAGTAAAATTTATACACTGCTCAGTTCATACCATGAATCCAGTTTAGACTCCTTTAAACTGAAAAGGGAAGCGGACTTGGAGGAATCCAATCCAATCCAATCTGGGGAAGGGTCATTAAAAACATTCACTCGTCCTCAATCTGCTTGAGAAATGCTGTAATGCAATTCAAGCTAGTCACAGGCTGCACTGGTCTAAAGACAAGCTGTGCAAGATCAAGGCTGATCTGGACCCCGCATGCAACTGTTGCAAACAAACTCCAGCTGCACTCCTCCATACGTTCTGGACCTGTCCCAAACTGCAGACTTTCTGGCAATCTATATTTGACACCTTCTCTGGGATGTGGTAAGACCATACTTCCATCAAAACTCGTCTCACTGTTCAGGGTGGTCCCAGTGGATACATCCTTCAGCAGGCGTGAGAAGGACATGATGGCCTTTGGCTCTCCTCTGGCCAGGAGGCTAATACAGTATTGTGTATCTGGAAGGACCCACACCCTGCATCATATGTACATTGGTTAAGAGAGGTGATGTGTCATGTTCAATTAGAGAAGGTGAGATACACCCTCTGTACAGAGGTTCTGGGACACTTGGCAGCCATTTATATTGTTTGTTGAGAGCATGTCAGCACCTGCTTGATTTGTTTGTGTGAGTTTGACTGATCGGGTGTGAGACGGATGAGGTGGGAGGAGGGGATAAAAAGGAATAAAAAATACTTTGTTTTTAAAAAATATAAAGGTATTTTGCTCCAAGAAGGTTTCCAAAAAGCGATAGCTGAAAACTGTGTAGGATGTATTTATTTATTTTATTTAGTCACATTCCACTCTCCAAAGAAAACATGTTATATAGTAAATGATCAACTAAATTAGAGTGACAGCTCTCAGGGCTATTTATTTTTGTACATTTAAAAAAAAAAAAAGTGAAGTCCATAAACCGCTTCTCTGTTGACAGTTTTTTGGAACAGACTATTCCGTCTTTTGCTTCTGCTTTTCTACTTTCCTCATTTTTACAGCACACGGTGCACAATATGCTCACTGTCATGCTAAGGAATAAAACTGAACATCGAATGTCTTTAAAAACACAGTCAAACCTTTTTTAATTTGAGAAAAGAAGGAAATATAGCCTTTAAAGTCAAATCCTAAAACTAACCTTGTGTCAGCTCTCATGGTAAATGAGGTCTTGCATGAAGTATTCATTTCTGACAGTCAATGTGTTGCAGATGATTTCCAGCTACTACATTAGAGTTTAGCTCAATAACTTTAAAACTAACTTAGTTATAGCCATTTGTGTTGTGGCTATCTTGAATGTGAGTTTCATTAAATCCATACAGTGCGTCGTGAGGTATCTTTCTAATAAACATCCAACGCAGGTAAAAACGTATCGCTTCCCTTGTGGCATTGGGTGATAATGATGAAATCAGAAGCCAAAATGCAAAGAAAAATGTTGAAAGGTTTTCAGAAAGCTCAAAGAGCGCAATCCCTTAAAAATCTTTCAAGACTGTGTCTGACAGTAAGCAAAGCCTAAAAAGTGGGGAGCAGATTTGGATTGTATGTTTTACTGTAAATATTGAAGCTGCAGCCACTCTTGATGTGAAAAACAGAAATACACTGAAGTAAACTAAACCAGTTTGGTTCGTTTACCTGCTGAGCCACTGCAGCAGCCAGGTTTCCTCCGGCGCTATCTCCTGACACACAGACTCGCTCTGCATCGATGCTGTATCGCTGTAAAACCTCAGCTGACAGGAAGGCCTGCGACGCTGCCAAAGTATCGTGGTACTGATCTGGGAACACTGCCTCAGGAGCGAGACGGTAACTACAGAAACAAGACATGACGGTTTGAATGAAGTTAAGAACTTTTAGGGTCTTCTCCAAGCATTTCTTGTTTATTTAACAAAGTAAAGTCAGGTCCTCTGGTCGATTCTTTTTTGTTGAAACGTTTTGTCTTTTATCCAAAGGACTTGACACAAGTGTCAGACAAGTGACGATTTTGGCGTAGGCTGATGGTCTTCCTTTTGCATATGAACAACTAGTTCTGGCTGTCACCAGTAAACTGGTTGATCCACTATGAAACGGTGCTGCTTATAAGAAACGGTGCTGCTTATAAGACTGAAGACCCCGGGATACTCCATCCAAAGCTGAACAGTAGATGCGCAGTCACATGGTATTGGACGTTGGTTTGCACACAGACCTTCCAGAGTCCACGAGACACAGATGTAGAGCTCCTGGGAAACCCCTCCTGCTGCTGTAAACGTCACCTCACGGGTTCCATCCTGCCAGAGTCTCCTCTCCATCCATGCATCCGCTGTTTGGCCACAAATCTATCACGAAGAGAGCGTCACACTTTTCAGCAGAGAAACTCCTGCATGCACGATGTCTGCATGATCTCCATCCAGGAGGTTTGGACCATTTGACTAATTTAGTGTGTTGGAAGAGTCGTACAACACATTGACAAACACACCCACAAACCTCTGACCCATCACACAACACTTGGCGCATGCACCTCTGAGAAAATGTTCAGCCAAGGTCTTGAGTCAAGAAGGGGCAGCGAGGCTGCTCTACAAACAGAATGATGCCATTTTCGTCACACAACTACGACAATGAGAGAGTTTGGATGAAGTATGCAGGACTCTTGAGTTTGTTGCTGTTCTTCTGACCGAAGAATAAAAGACAAAACAATTCAACAAAGAAGAATCCATCCAGAGGGCCTGACTCAACCTTGTTAGTGTCCATCCACCTATGAGCATGCATCAGGACATTTGTTATATTTGGGTTTCTTGACCTCTCGCATAATATCTGCCACATCTCACTGCCCTGATTAATTAAATGTGATCATGACGACTGAACAAACTATCAAACTGCAGTTTTGAAGGTCACAAAGGCACCACCATGAAGCTAAAGATGAAAAACCCTCGTTTTATTCAGTTACTGACTCGTTTCTAACTCTATGAGCAGGAGCTGAAGGACAGCCAGCAGACTATCACCACTTTACAGAAACAGGAGAGAAATGGAAGAGAAGAAGTTATAAGGAACATGGTTCAATAAAAGCAGCTCACAACTACACATTCTTTCTTTAAATGTCGTTTCTTCTGGATTTAGATGTTTTATTTTGTAAAAACTCACTCGACAGACATGATGACAGCGTCCAGATCTTCTGCCATTTTACGACAGAGGCGGTCGTAGGAGCGCATTTCTGTGAAGCAGAGAAACCTTTGTAAGGATATAATCGTTTAAGATTTCTACATCAAATGTCAATAAAACTTTGTGGTAACGAACTGAAACTCTAAATTACAACACTGGATGACTGGATTTTACAACTTTTTTACTGTCTATGAAGAAGTTAAATAATTACAACAAACATTTATTTATAAAAATAAACCATATTCAGGCAAACAGACCTTCACACTCACTCTTTCAGCATATTATGGAAATGTATTTTTAGAAAAATAAAATACGTGTTCTACTTATCATGTAGGGAATTGAACAAAAAATATCATTAACTCCACTGCTAAAAAAAAGAGTCATCTAACGATCAATCTATGATATAAACGGAGAAGTAATGATCGATTCAAAGACATTTAGGTGCCCGAATCATCATCCCTCCACCTCCGTGCTTGAAAGCTAGTTTTTCATTCAACCTTTATTTAGGCAGGTTAATCTCATTGAGCCTCAATGACTCATTTACAAGAAAGACCTGGCTACAAGCTAAAAATGATGACATCAGCAACAGTAGATTTTCCTTGGACAATCAACAATAGACAATCATAAGAGAGAAATACAGATTTTTTTTTTTTAAACAAGTTAAAAACAAAGATGTCAAAGTAGCAAAATAGACAGATTATAAGGCAGATGTAGAAAATCAAGTATGTAGTATAAGTAAGTATTGACTTTATTTCCTTTCCTTTGATTTCAAGATATTTCATAAATAGTCTTGAGTTTCAACCCCAAATGTGCACCCCTGGTTAAATAAAACGTAGTATTTGGGGGAAATATTTAGTTTTTTCATACCTTTGATTAGAGCTGACTAAAGTCAAAAAGTCTTAACGCAGAAAATATGAAAACTAATCAAAGTAAACTCACTTCCGCTGGCGAGTGCCCAGCCCCCGCCATGGAAATAAATCACTCCTCTTTTCAGCTTCTTCCCACCGTTTGGCTGAAAAATGCGGGTGGGTACGCCTCCGAGCGTGGAGTCCGTCACGTGCACGGCAGGGCAGGAGCGAGCGTCTGTCACCTCCACCCAGGACACCACCTTGTTCAACATGTGGATGCTGTGACAGAAGCCCAGCTTGTGAACCACATCACTCTGAAAAACACACAAAAAAAAAAAACACTTATTGTGATTTAGGTGTGAATACATTCACACAATCAGGATCCTGCTTCGCTTTATACTTCTTTATACCTACTACAAACTGAATACTTCTTTATACCTAAACTGAATACTTTTTTTAAAAGTCTTCAGTTAATGCAAAATGCTGCTGCCAGAGTCTTAACTGGAGTTAGTGGGAGAGATCACATCTCTCCAGTTTTAGCTTCTCTCCACTGGATCCCTGTCAAGTTCAGAACAGAATTCAAAATCTTACTTCTAACCTACAAAGCTCTCAACAACCTAGCTCCATCATATGCTAGATCTTACTGTCCCATATTTTCCTAACAGAGCATTTCACTCTCAGACTGCAGGTTTACTTGTAGTTCCTAGAGTTTCCAAAAGCAGAATGGGAGGAAGATCTTTGGTGCTATATAAATAAACTGAATTAAGTTTACTTTAATTTATTCTGCATATTTTCTTTCTTTTTTGGACATGCACTTATTTCTATATATGATGAAAAATGTTCTAATATAATACAAAACATTGTTCTCTTATAAAACTACCTTTATTGATTTTGTCTTTTAATGCTACCTTTAGCTTAAAAGAAAGCTTTTTAGTTTTAGATTCAAGACAGAGTTTTGATACTTTCAGCCAGTGTTTTGTCATTTTTACATTTTTAACTAGCATTTAGCTAGATTTACCTTCTGGCTAGCAATTGCTCCATTTGTCTTATTTTAGCTTTCAGCTACTTGAACACATTTCTAAAAACCATTCAGCCCACTCGCTGCATTTTAGCAGAAAATGCAGTTCCACTAGTCGTTACAGGGAGGGGTTTTACTTCAGCTGCAAGCGGACAGCACAAGCAACTCTCATCCTTTTTCTTTTGTCCTTTCAGAGAAATTAAAACACTGAAAACACTGAGCAGGGTGTGGAAACTGCACCTGCCAAGCTTTACAGACATATAAAAAGATGAGGTCAAAGGTCGCTTGGCAGACGAGTTTTTCACGTTATTCTGTTGGCCTGAAATCACCAGACACACAGTTTCTGGTTGGATCTGCTGTAAATGTGCAGCCGATTAGAATCATGGGTAAAAGTGACACGTCAGCTTTTCTAAAACAAACACATTTAAAGAGAAAATTACAGTTTTTGTCAGGAAGAGAATAAAACTGAAGGAATAAATCTGAGGTGTTTTATTTCTCTTTAATTGTTTTTGTCCTCTTCTATTTGCTTTTAAGTAAGAAACCCTCTTTTCTCCTGCTTTTTTCAGGCTTTACCCTCAGCTGGTGGGTTATTCTTCATATAGTGAGGGCAAAGAGTCTTCATCACAACAGACCTCAAGTTCAAACCAAATCTGTGGCCTGTGCTTTCCCTGACAACTCTTATTGTCTCGGGCCAAAAGAGACATAAATCATCAAATACAGTACAGTGCATGGATAAATTATAAATACAGATCAGTAGTTTAACAATTTATTCTATTAGTACAACTGATTGGCGTTTATGCCAAACACTACTTTTCCTGGTGGCTGTAATATTTAGAAATAAAATGATTTTCTATCAGATAAGGAAATTTGATTCATAATAAAATAATAGTTTAATAGAAAATGCACTACAGTGGTTAAAATGACGTAATAATCTTATTAATGACGCATTTAATGATTCATGTCACGGAACATTTTCCTGCATGTCTTGCAAACAGTACTTAAACTTTACTGTAGTAAAAGTACTTATAGTCAGAACGTCAGGGTCTGAAAGCGGTTAGTGCGTGCTCGTGAGGCGCGTGCAGGACGTGTTTCTGACAACCTGTCCACGCATCACTCACCGCCTGCACGAAGCTCCGGAACAGCGCGTCCAGCAGCATCAGCTTCCACGGCTCGCTCACGCCGCTCGGTAACGGCAGGTACACGTAGTAGGCGGCCGCGGCCAGCAGCACGGCCCCGGCCACACCGAGCCTCATCGCGGAGGGGGGGGCACCACCACCTGCCGAGAAGAGCACACGGAAGTGGCGCACACAGGTCGCGGACGGGTCGGTCGCTCCGAGCGGGCTCGACGAAATGCAGAAGACGAACTCTGGTTTCAAAATAAAACGTCAAAACTGACGCTCCCGTTCACGTTTGACGAAGGATAAAACGGACTTTAGTTTTATTTTGAAAAATACAAATAGGAAGTCTTTTGGGGGCGTTGTGCTGCTCATGGGAGTTGTAGTTGTATCATGATGAAAATATGTTAAGCAAGCCCATATACATATACACGTACAGTACTGTATTTATGTGATTTTGTTATCTTGAAATATTATGACCCTTGTGGTTTTGGTGACCCAAACCATGAGTTATTCCAGTAACTAGGTGGCAGCCTGCCTAGATTTCAAAAAAGACTCCTCTCAAGTACAGTATTTATTATCAATCTGATCTTGTTTCTTACTAAGTTCATGTCCATAAAAGTAAAATAATGCACAGGAAACTGTTTTTTTTTAACCTCTTTGTAACATATGTAAAACTGTATCTTGACTCAATCTCAGACTCAAATAACAAAAAGGCTATAAAAACAAACAAAAAAAATCTGTAATGAATACACTTTAACTTTGTAACTTGCATTTATTTATTTATTTTCTTTTGTATTTTATTTGATTATTTTTATTATATTGTTTCCTTTTTCTCTTCTTTCTTTGACATGTTCATTGTTTTTCAATGTATTTTCTGAGTCTGTTGTATTTGAAGTTCTAAATAAATTAATTTAAAAAAAGGTGGCAGCCTTGCTTATAGTCACTGTATTTATAGCAGTGGTGGAAAATAGAAAAATCTCCATCCCTCCATTTTCTGCCACTTACCCGTAACTGGATCGTAAGTAAATGTTTCTGTCTCTGAGGCTGACACATCGTCTAGTTTTAAGATTAGGCTTAAATCTTTCCTTTCTGATAATAACCTTATTATCTTAACAATCAGGATATTTTGTGTTTACATTTATTCAAAAATACATCTAATTTTATTGTAATGCACAAAGGCATTGCATGTACTTTATTTTGTAGCTTGAGTAAATGTATTATTTCAGAATTCTTGTTATTAAAATGCATATTGTAATGAACAGATTAATAATGGTTTGTGAATGTACATAAGAATTTCGTATCACTCCTTGGTCTGCTGCTGCTTCTTCTATCTCCTCCCACATGTCATGTCATCAGTGCAGTTACAACATGCGCTCTCAGGACATCATTACCTGCAGAGTTCCCTCAGTGCAGACTGAACTTGGCAAAAAGGCCTTTCCCTAATCAGCTCCTGTAACCTGGAACACCTGGCAACCAGAACTGAAGCTGTCCACCTTCATTTCTTTAACAGGCGGGAAGAACAGCTGAAGAGCTGATGCAAGAATAACCTTCACATCAATGTGAAAAGACAAAGAAGATGATCGTGGACTTCAGAAGGAACAAACACACCTACTCCCCCCACCCTGAACATAAGATGATCTGCAGTGGAAGTGGTCTCCAGCTACAAGTACTTGGGTGTACACCTGAATGACAACCTCAGCTGGAGCAACAACACCACCAG
>JARVLU010000600.1:3797389-3811516 GCA_031762415.1 Simpsonichthys santanae | reverse complement strand
AAAAAGAAGAAGACCCCCCCCCCCCCCCCCCCCTCAATCCTGGCACACTGGATCAGCCACACATACATAGATACATTAAACAGGCATTGAAATGTTTTCAACAAAAGATCCGAAAGGCTGCCAAGTGGACCAAAATCTCTTAACAGAACCTTTCAGGGTATATCTAATTTTTTCCAGATGAATATGATACATGACTTATCCAGTGTTCATATGCTGAAGTGTGTGGATCCTTCCATCTGTACAAAACAAGTCTCTGGGCCAGAAAAGAGCCGGAATATGGGGGCCGAGATGATGTAGAGGCAGGGCAGCCGGCTCAGGACCCGAAAGTCTCAGGTTCGATTCCCGGTCATGGCGTGGTGCCTCTGGGCAGCACACCTCATCCCCAAAATGACCCCTGGGTGCTTTCAATACAGTAGCTGCCCACTGCACCACCTGGTGGTGGATGGGTTAAATGCAAGGACTAATTTTGCCATTGTATGGAAACATACAGTGATGTCATTGTGTGACTATTATTTAAAATCTCAGCCCCAAGCCATTTTGACCAATTATTCTGAAATGCTGTGAACATCTGTATCTTCTCAGGAAAAGTCTCTTGGAGCCCTGGTCCAAAACCAAGAGGTCGTCGGCAGTTTGGAGTTATTTTCCTGTGTTTCTAATTGCATATTTTAACAAACTCCTCCTAGGGATTTTTAAGGATTGCCTTCAAACTTGGTTAATACATCCTTAACACATTGGGGAGTAAAAGTTATCAAAAGCTTGCGTTTTCGTATATGTTAAAGGGGCGTGGCCAGGCCTCAAATTTGCGCTTCACGCTATAAAGTTCAAAACGCTATAACTTACACATTGAAAGACCAAAATGCACCAAACTTAGCATGAGTCATCCCTGTTGGATGCCCGACGATCCTTTGTGGTCATGTCATGATGTAATTGAAGCCCCGCCCCCTCAGAACAGGAAGTCACTTTTTTAACTTGGAATGCTCCCTCTCTGACACCCTTGAACTGATCAGGATGATCTTGTGTTAGAAGACATAAAACTAGTTGGTCTGACTTACTTTAAATTATAAACAGTTTTCGCTGGAGGATGTGGGCGTGGTGGCGTGACGATCTCAGATGTGACGCCGTCACCATACGTTTAGCTCTAAATTCCAGAGATTTGAACCGAGATGCACCAAAATCACTACGATCGATCATTATCCACCCCTTGAACAGGCATCCATGATAACTGACCAATACCCTCCACAGTGCCCCCTATATTATTACTACAGTTATATCTCACTGATACATCATCAGATCTGCAAGATTTATTGTGCTTCATCAGTGAGCACTTTTATACACATTGGTATTGTGGTTGAAAATTTTACTCCAGTGCACCCCCTTTCTCAGTGATACATAATCCCATTTGCACCAGATTTTTTGTACTAGATCAATGAGCACTTCGAGACAAATTGTTATTGTGGATTCAGGACATCACTTAAGCCCCACCCACTCGCAAAAGAAACTCACAACTATTGGGTGACTCTTCCTGCTTGGTTCTGTGTTACATATAAGACTGAAACTGTATTCGCTAACTGTTGATCACCACACATGACATGTTGAAAAGCCTAATGGAAGTGCTCATCAAACATTCGCAACAAAACAGGAAATCCCAAAAACTCCTGTCTGGAAAGTTGCATTTCAACCAAACTTGGAAGGCTTGCAGCTGGACTCATACTGATATGGGCGGAGTGCACACTCTGGTGGATGCGTGCAGGAACAGAATGGGAGCGTTCACCATTGCGACTGGGAGGTGTTGCTGGAGCTCCTGAGTTCGCAGGTGATTTAAAAGACTTGGAAAATGCGCACCCTTGCAAACAGGTGCGGGATAGGCACGAGAGCATTCGAGATAGCAACCAGGCGGATTAGCTGGAGCTCCCGCAGTTGCCACAATATGGCTAGAGCGGCGCATTGCTGCGAGGGCCTCATTATTATTATTATATGTTCTTATTATAAAAGCAACCACCTCTCTCACACTTGCTGAAGGATGTATCCACAGGGGCCACCCCAAACAGTGAGATGAATGGTGATGGGTGCACAGTTTTTCCACATATCCCAGAGAAGGTATCAAAAACAGATTGCCAATAGGTCCGCAGTTTGGGACAAGTCCAGAATGTATGAAAGAGTGTAGCTAGAGTTTGTTTACAATGATTACATGTGGGGTCCAGGTCAGCTTTGATCTTGGACAGCTTGTCTTTGGACCAGTGCAATCCATCCGCAGGTGCGAATGGATGCGCGTGCACGTGCCGACGCGGCGAAAAATATTTAAATAAAGCTGATTTGAACATTTCTAAAGATAATGTTCAGCTCAGAGACACTCTTGCTATAATATCAGCAATATATAATATCTGAGCTACCTTCTCGATAACAGGCGGTTGATGGCGATGTCCAGCTCTTAACTACTGTGACTGACAATTTTATTTTCAGAGTAGTCGACACACTGAAGACTGAAATGTCAAACCCTGCTTCTGTGAGGACAGGCAAGATGAAGAGCTCTCTGAAACGTCTGCATCATCCCTGTGACAAAATTCTAAGGACAGAGTGAATCAGGGAGAAGCTGGAAAACATCACACAAAGAAAACTGAAGAGATCGGAAATGCGGTGCAAGTGTCCTGCCCTGACACTCCTTCGTGCAGAGCCACAAAATATGAAATTCCTCTACTGGAATGAGCTCTGAGCCCCTCTGGAAGCTGAGATCCAGAGGAAATATACGCCTGTGACACATTCAGTGTGACAGACGCTGGGCAGACAGAAGGAGACCTTACTGCTGATCTCTGAAGTGCACAACAGGCGCTGAGAACGGTGTAATGTGGCTGTGCACACAGCGTATCATGTTGCGAGGTGACTTCCTCCTCAGTTATTTGGAGGGGGAAAAGCCTCTCTAACTTTATAGCTCTGGATCTGTAGGAACTCATGATACTGTCAGTAGTGGAAAAACTGGGTTTTGGCACAACTGATCTCCTTGTGTTCTGAGGCATGACGGAGAAACAGGGCTGATAAGTCACTCACTCTCTTTACTGACATCAGTGCTAACAGCAGGGCTGTTTAAACGACAAAGATTAAGGGGCCGAGATGGTGTTGGGGCAGAGCAGCTGACTTGGGACCCGAAGTTCCTGGGCTTGATCCTCGGTCATTGCACATCTCGTGGTGTCTCTGAGCAGGACACTAAATCTGGAATTGCGCTTACATAGCTGCCCACTGCTCCACCTGGGTGTATCCCAGGTGTGGTGGTTTAAATGCGGAGAGTCAATTTCGTGTTTGTATTTGAACAAACAATAATGACAACATATAGCAACTTATTTTTTTATTTATTTAAGTGAAACTTAATCTAAAAGGTCAAATGGTTCTTAAGTAGCTGAGGGGACTCAAGATGGGGTCCACTTTCTCTACACAGCGTTGAAACACTGTCCATTTTGACATGTACCGTAACATGGTGGAGGCTGTTCCTGTGCTCTGAATTGTGTGCACCACATCCTGAGGGAGGCCCAGCCTCTCTTCAGCTCTCAGGTTCAGTGGCACTGGCTTATCACTGGGAAGTTCCTGATCATTCCTCCCACCTGTGAGAAGAATCCTTCTACCATGGTCGTTGACATAGGTTGTCTAATAATAGCTGCTGCAGGCACAGGAACTGTGACGCACCCGTGTGCTATGGAGCAGTCACAATTATTCTCAGCTGTTCCTCCCACACCTGGTCCAAGAGGCGTGGGATCAGCAGGACAGGAGGGAATGTGTAAAGCTCTCTGTTTGGCCACAGGCAGCGTGCAAACGTGTCCACTCCCAGCTTGAGTTTGTCCCACGGACTCTGTGAGAATCAGAGCTCATACTGAGCATTTTCTCGTGTGGCTAGCAGGTCATGTGCGTATGCCCAGCACAGCAGCTGTCTGGCTGTGTCCAGCAGCTGCGCTGAGCGCACGCCTCCCTTGTGGTTTATGTGAGCTGCTGCTGTCTGTGTGATTCAGAACATGCTGCTTCAGCAGTGGAGCCAAGTGTCGGACCACCTTCCACACTGAGGAGCTCCAGTCAGCTGGACCTTCTCTGCAGAAGTCTCCTGTGCAGCAGGCCTAATGGAACCACCACATGCGCTGCTGATGTCATTCCCAGCAGGCGCATGACTGACAGAGCTGTCACTGAGCTGTGAAGCTGCACTTTCCATAGTGGCTGAGTTCAGCTTTACACCAGATAAACAATGAGCTGGGATGGAATAGGTGAGCTCGCTCTCTGCCCAAGTTGGACAGAAGTGTCACTAACATTCTCGTTTGCTCTGTCGCCTCTTTTCTGGATCGAGCCAGCGAGAGCATATCGTCCACATAAAACAGGACTCTCATCAATAATGGCCATTGCCACGCTTTGGAGAATGTGCAGGGGGCGAGCAAGTTCCCAAACATCAGGTGGTTGTGGTACTGTACTCACTGGTCAGCGAGTCTGGCTGTGAACTGGTCATTGGGGGACAGGGGCACAGGCCATCGTACAACGTGCCGACCCACTCTGACCTCGAAATCAGCAGTCAGGCTTGTTTATACTGGTCGGATAGGCGTGCACCTCTTGTCAGTGAGCCCCTCTACCTTTGTGATGAGCACATTGGTGAACACTGGCACTCTCAACTTTAGCGGATCAGCTGCTGCTCCAGACATGTACATCGTCACAACTGGAATGAGGCAAGACTGAGTCTCAGCGCCCGGTGTGTAGGGCAGCAAACTTCCCCTCCCAGTCATCTGGAGGCAGCAGAGCCAGCGGCTCTGGCACAGTAATGTCTTTAGCGTTTGCCGCTCTCTGCTTCAAGCAGAGCATGCACAAGCATGCTGGAAGTCCACCTACCTAAGGCCGTTCTGTTTCCAGCCCTTCGGTCTGGTAGGAGGGGAGCGAAGCTGCTAACTGACTCCTCGTCAGAGGCAGAAACGTTTGAATCCTGCCTTCATCGAAAAATTGAGGGCCTTGTTCAGTTGGTAGCTTTCTGGAAGCTGGAATGGTTCTTCGCATGAAGCAAAATGGCCACCTGGCATTGTTTCTCCTCGCATGGGAGAAGCTTGCAGCACGGGCAGGAAGCATGTGGTGTCAGAGCTCCACCTGCATGTTCTGCTCAGAGACAACCTTCCAAGATGGTGTGCAGGTCAAAACTAAGGCTGTACCCCATCCTGCAGGCTGGACACAGGCGACTGACTCCGCTGGACATCTTCTGCTCTTAAATGTTCTTATGTGCTTGCTTGCTGGCTGAAGAAAAAAGGGGAGCTGATCCCTGATCTCAAGGCTATTTACATAGACCAGGGCGGGGCCCACACAGCAGGTGAGCGTGGACTAAAACTTTCAGTACTGTGCTGCGCACGAGGGATAAGCCCTCAAGCGATAGCCTTAAAGGGCAAAGCCTATTCAAAATAGAACCAAGCATCAGCTCTTAGCTCTGGAGAACAGAGGAGGATGTGGATGTTGACCCAGAAGGCGTACTAATGGAGGAAAATGTCACTTTTTTAAATACTGTAAAATAAATATTGTCAATTAAAAAAATAACTAGTGCAGAGTTTTGAAAAAAAAAATCCTTAAAATATTAAAATAAAATAAAAAATAGATGATTGTATTTCAGGCTGAGGCAACTTTAAAAGAATTACTAGTTGTTTTTTTTGTGGAAAAATATTTTAGCTAGTATTTTCAAGCAGTTAAATAGGTTGATGTTTCACCCTGTGGAACATGAATAATCATAAATTGAAGGGTTAAAACTGTCTTAAGCCCCCAGTATACTCACGCGTACGTCAGTCCAGGGAGGTCTTCGTGTACCAGAATAATAGTTGAAGCGGATGCCTGCAGGTCATTTCCGTGCAAAGCTCAATTTTTACGACCACATACGTGTGCGCAGTGCCACACAATAAACTGCCTGGCGACAGACTGTTTTGTATGTGACACCAATGTATTAAATTCCCCTTCTTCATCCCTGATCTGGCCTTTTCTTTTGTTTTTTTGCCAAAAGGCAAGTGATCTCTTCCGCCTCGTCCGTTGATGCCATGACTGAAATGTGAGAAATGAAGGAATTTGTCACAAGCAAATTAAAATTAGGTCCAGCGTGGTTGCGGGAGGGTCTGGAGATTTCCTGGTGGAATGGTCAGATGTGTGGGCTGCAGGGCCAGCACTCCCTGTTTCTTTTAAAATTTTTGGAACTTTTTATTAACAATATAAACATAGAACACTGCTGTGGCTGGGGCTGTCAATCAATCCAGCAGGCGTGTCAGCAAATGACCAATCAGCGACCTCCATTTGTCCCGAAGGTAAACGCCTCTTGTCTGTGGAGCTGCTCTGCAGCCACTCAGAGTGGACGCTCGAGCATGAAGTCTCAACCCTCTGTGGACAGTGCGCACATGTTTCCGTGCAGCTGACAGGACGCTGGAGTATACTGGAGCCTTTATTCAAATGTACACAATACTTTTTACTTTTGATGTTGAGCACATTTCATGATCTTGTCTGTAGTTGGATAAAACAAAGTGAGGTTTTTGAGCTGCTTACATTCAGCTGTGACTGCTGCAAAATAAAATAAAGATGAGTTAATTGTGGAAAAATTATTTATTACTCTTGAAGGTGTGTGTTATCTTGTTCTATAAAATTGATTGACTACTGCTGCTGCTTATGACTTCATAACTCTTTCCATGCCTGTGATGCAGGTAAGACATTTTCATCAGTGTTTAAACCTTCTGCGTTCACCGCACAGAACATCTATGTGTTGATGTTGATGTTGGAAAATTACTCCAGCATCCTGCTTAAAAATTATTGAGAAGGCTGTGTGAGACTGCTCCTTTAGTAGCGGTCTGGGTTTGGTTCTGTACACAATAGTACAAGACTAGGATCAGAACCAAGGCAGAGCAAGCGTTGGGAGTTTTGTTTACTTGTAATTCATTGACTTTCTGTATTTTGACTGTTCTTTCAAAGCATTGTGTTATTAGATATGATGTAATTACACCTGATCATTTGAGAATCCGTTTTTTTTCTATGACAACTTTTTTTTTTTGCCTATTCCCTGTATACCAAATTAACCTTCAAAGGTAAAAGTTTAGTTTATTTTAACGAGTGAATTTTACTTACCGGTAGTTTATGTGTATACATATTCCTGATTTTTTTTAATTTTTTTTATTTTTTTATTTATTTATTTATTTTTGTGGCATCTTTAGCATTAGAATGGGGGAAAAAAAGCACGACTCAAAAACCCACCACACACCTTGTCAAATGTAAAGCGAGTAGTTGCAATTTTTATCTGAACAACTACAAATTGTGCTGTTGCAGCCAAATAACTGTTGAAAATCATAAATGGTCAATGGAATGTACTTACAGTATATAGCACCTTTCTATCGATACTCGAAGCGCTTTACACTACGATTTGTACCCTCATTTACACATTCATACAACACTACTATATCGTAACAAAGCTAATCTTAAGATAAGTCAACACTTTAGCTCACATTCATACACCTATGGGACACACATAGAAGGCAATGTTTAGTGTCTTGCCCAGGGACTCTTCAACAAGTATCTGCTGGTGGAATCGAACCACCAACTCTCCCATTGGAGGACGACTGCTCTAAACACTCAGCCACAGCTGCCCTACAGTTCATGTTCTGACAATAGTCCGATGTCTTAATTACCCCCCCCCCCCCCCCCACCATTTGTTAGAGTGATTAAAATGTTATATTTTTCAATAGGGACACACTACTTTACATTGTTCTAGTTGGTGTAAAATAATAAAAATAAAGGCAGATTAGTTTTTCAAATGAAATGGTTAGCCTTTTATTGCTTTGCAGGCTTTAAAATAACTTATTTTTTAATAATGTCATACAGTATCAGTCTGAAAAAAATGCTTTATTGGCTAATATTAAACATCTACACTTTTGCACAACACTGTTGTTTAGTTTGTCACCATTTTTAAAACTGAACATGTTCCTGCATAAAATCGGTGACAAACTAAACTAGTGGTGTCATGCAAATGTGTTCATTTATTAGAAGTTCATGTAGCGTTCTTTCACACCAGAATATGGTCACATTGGCTGACGTGCAACAAAATGTTGGTAGAGAATGAGATGCCATCATGCAGCAGTGTGTGACCAAGCTGGTGAGCAGCATGAAGAGGTGCCAGGCTGTTGTGGCTGTGTAAGCTTCTTCCACATGCTTCTGAGGCTCCAGTTTGTTAAATGAGTAAATTAAGTAGTCATTATGTATTGTTTCTTGATACTTGTTTCATAAATACAATAAACAACACCAGACAAGAGTCAACAGCAGAACAAGATGTTTGGTTTTGTCAGAGAAGATTTGACAAGTTTTACATGAGCATCATCCTCATTTAGCTCATCTCTTAAAATGACAAATTCATCCAAAAGTTCTACTGTTCAAAAAATTCTGTATTGATTGTCATGTTTCCAATCATTTTACAAGCTTTTTTTGGTTTAATGTCACTGTAAATCAATATAGAAAATTTAGTATCAAATTTCATACATACTGGAAATGAGCTTTTGTTTTATTTTGCTGTATTTCTTTATTTTATTTTACTTTTGTTTGCAATAAAGCTTATGATTGTGGAATAGTTTGCATCCTGGTAATAATTTGAGTGGATTGTACTGATTTATTTTCAGTAGAACACAAAATGGTTAAATCATGTCATCTGGTCAAGTTTCTTTAAGGGAGAAACAATTCATCTTTCATCTGAAAGACTTTGTGGCCTGCCCACCCAGATCTGTTTTCAATAGAACAATACATCTTTATTTTAATTTGAGAATCTTACATAAATTTACATCAAATTGCAAGTGTCCTGCTACAAGAAAAAATCAGTCAAAAGCTTTTTCCTGCCTTAATTCCTGCTTTAAATTTGCTGCCAGTGTTTCTCTTACAAAGTCTGAAGAGGATGAGGAGGACGAGGAAGTTCCAATCCAGCAGTTCCTGAGTCTGCCACTCCGTAGCTTGGACAATCCAAGCAGTCCACAAGTTGGCCAACTAAGAACATTTGTATATAGTAAGCTTTGTATTTTGTGCAGTGTACTTATAGAATTACAGTAGTCACTCACTACTTTGCGGTTCGACTATTGCAGACTTGCTCTTTCGCGGTTTATGGATGTACAGTCCATATACTGTACAGTATTGTGAAACTTTTTTAATGCAATTGTGGACTGTACCGCAATATAACTGTACTGTAGCCGTGGTTGTGAAAAAGTTAACGACAAATGCATTCAGACGGGCGCTGCCATTTTGTAGTGTTCTTTCATTCAGCCTCCAGCTGTACCGTAATCACCACTCAGATGGACACATTTCCCTCAGATCAATGCTGTGCTGTACTATAGTGCCTCTGGGTGCTGTTTTCTGCCAAACAGTATTTTTGCAAAGTGAAGTCTTGACTGCTGAACCAGACTTTCAAAAGTACAGTTTAATTCTTGTCACATGGAAAAGTTTTTTTTAAGAAAATTCAACTTTACAAACATAAGATTTAAAAAAAAATTGTAAATCATGTGAGGAGTTTTCTCTTTATAAAACAGGCGCTGTGCTACGTGACCCGGGTGCTGATTGGCTGTTACAGTAGCAGATGGTTGTTAACACGTAGCAGGGGATTTGTTTACCTCCGCTCTTTTTTCTGTGTTCAAAAATTTCTGGTGGCGAACCGAAATGTCAGTGGAAGATGCTGACGATTCAAGAGAAAGTGGAACTTCTGGACAAACTTGTAAGATAGCCACACTGATGCCTTTACGGCATGATTGTTAAGATGGAAGCTGCATTGGTCGTGTGGATTGGTTGCAGAGAAAAACCCATCACTTTGGATACCAACACCAAAGGTGAAACAACTTTATGATCGTTTGTCGGTCTTGACAAATTAAAAAAATGTTTTGTATTAAAAAATGTTTCTCTGCACGGAGCGGCTGTGCCCACTGACACAGCAGGAGCAGAGGGGTTTGTTAACACAACATTCAAAGATCTGATCACTGAGGGGGACTACAGGCCTGAACAAGTTTTTAACCAAGACAAAACAGGACTGTTCTGGAAAAGGATGCCATCTCCCACTTTTATTATGAAGAACAATATGAAAGCTCCTGGTTTACGCTCATCTTTATTGTCATCACTGGACAGAAAATTCTTCATATCCATCTCTTCATCATCTTCGCTGGTGAGTACCCATTTAAAATTAATATTTTCTTAAAGGTTTAAGAGTTTAGACATTGCCAGGAACTTTGCGAGAGTGTGGAAAGGGTTTAAAACGATTTACTGTATACGTGTATATAAATACAGTACTAAAATTAACTACTACTTACTACTAATACTACTTGTGTGCATAATTTTATCATCATGTGGTACATGAGATGGTATTGACAATAAAGTTTACTTGAACATGTACTACTATCCCTACTTTTCATAGCCTTTGATGTGTGCCCCATCACAATCTCCTCTGGTCAGTGCTCTTGTGTTCACCGTACTTGTTTTTTTACTTATAAAATATTTTAAAGGTGGAGGAACTAGTCCATTTAAAACTTTAAAAATCAGGCAAGCATCCATAAAAATCTGATAGCTATCAAAATCCAGGATGTTATACTTATTTATGATCTTACAATAATGATACTGTATAGGTTTTTTTGTCAAAGATTTTCAATGTTTTCTTAAAAAGAGACTTTAGGGGTTTCATGATGACCTCTGAAGTGTGAGACCATGTAGTATAACAATAGGCTATATGGCTGAAGATCATGGCATGCATGTAAGCCTTTGCTGATTCTGTTGTCAGAGAAGGTCTTATATGTTTGAAGTTTGCCAGATTAAGTTTAATTATATGTGAAATTCTCTTTACGTGTTGCTTGAAATTTAGATTGGAATCAAAAATGACTCCAAGGTATTTAAATTGTTCAACCACATCTAATGTCTCGCCATTGACCAACACAGATGGTTAACAAGAATTGTTATTGTTAACAAGAATATATCATTTGAAACCCTCAAAAGTGCACTGATGCAGGCTCAATATTGCAGAATCAACCACCATCTTTCAATTAGCTGATTTCCAGTGCTTGACACAAGTCTTACATGGTCTATGCTGGTGAAGATTCTCAGTCATCCAGGACATGAAAAAATAAAAAAAAAAGCGTTCAATACAGAAACAGAAATAAAGTCCAGTTGTTTCTGTATTGAACGCTTTTTTTATGTTACATGGTCTGTTTCAGGTAGATTTTCTGAATAATGCAAACATCTTTGCATATCAGCTACATGAATATTTTCAGTCCCAAAATCCATTCAGTCTTTCAGGGAAACCATCAACTTTGCATCCATGAAGTATCCAGCAATGACTCTTGGATCATTATTTGTTTAGTAGACTTCAAGCCATCAATACACCCACTTATTCCAATTCCGAAAGGCATCAGCTTATCATAGCCATCAATATGCCAAATGTAGTTTAGACCACGAACGACCGTGATAAATCCTTCTCAGTCAATTTCTTGATCTCAGGTCTACTTCATGATCTAGATAACATAGAAGAACTCTGTTTCCCTGTCTGTCACCATGCCGTTTATCCAACATTTTTGGTGCATCCATCTAAGTATACCCATGACATTGTCCAAAGGTTTCAAGTTGCTGTTGCTGCAGAATAATCTGTCCAGTTGACCTGATTTAACCTTGTTAGATTTTTCTATCTGGATTATTCAGCATGCATCAGGATAAAAGTTGACACATCTACATCTGTTTTGTTCTTTCAATGCCAAAGTTTCTTTCTTACTTAAAATCCTTTCCAATGTTCTTTTGCTTAGAACAAGTCCATGTACTGCAGCCAGTAAAACAAGGAATTCATCATTAGTCAAACCACATCTGAAATACTCCTCAATGTGCTGACAATCCATTCCAAGTGATCAGAAAAAACCTTCTACAAAATGCTAAATAGATCTAACTACACACCCTCTGTGCCCTATCCTTAAATGTAAAAGCATGTCAACATTAGGACATCAAAACATATGAATTTATCTAATAATTAGGACTCTGAAAGTTGAAATTATGACATTCCATCCATCCATCCATCATCTTTACTCACTTCTTCCTTTTCGGGTCATTGGGTCACTGGTGCCCATATGAGGCTATCACTCTGTGAGAGGCAGGGATACCCTGGACAGGTCTCCAGTCCATCACAGGGACACAGAGCCAAACGAGACAAACAACCATTCACTCTCTCACTCTCACCTGGACAATTTAGAGTTACCAATCAGCCTAACATGCATGTTTTTGGTCTGTGGGAAGAAACCAAAGTACTGTACCCGGAGAAAACCCACACATGCACGGAGAGATCATGCAAACTCCACCCAGAAAGGTCTCGGCCTGGGATTTGAAGCGATGACCTTCTTGCAGAGAGGCTACAGTTCCACCAACTTCACCACTGTGCTGCAAAATTATGACTTTGTATCTCATAATCATGACTATGAATGAATTACAGTACTGTGACACATTTGTCGTTTTATTTCTTTCCATTGGCGGAAACGGGCGTCCATAATAATGTATTTGTTCTACATCTGCATAAAATAAGCATCACTACATACTGAAGGAGTTTGACGTCCCTCCGCTTTTGTTTTGAAAATCTAAAACTGGACCGGATGTGGAACCGGAAGTGTCACCATCAACTTGCAGGTTCCGTCTTAAGGCTCAAAGCTAGCTTCGATACGGACCAGAATAAATGAAGTGAGTACTGGACCCCTGGTGTTATGGTTGTTACTCAATATTTGTACAGCTATTAACCTAATGAGCTACTTAATATTCACGGGGCACAAAAAAAAAAAAAAAAAAAACCCACAGGAAATGAGCGTAAACAAATAAAAGCTGTTAGCAAGAAGTAGCTGGTTTAAACTATTTCAAAGTTTCGGTTTCTGCTGCCGTGACGTGGTGTGATCTTTGACTCTTATTTCTGACGTTTAACACACTTTAACCAACAAATGACTCGGCTACATTTTAAAACGTTACATGAGCAGCTCTGTCACGGATTAAAAACTCATCCGTTCAGCCCCGAAGCTAAAACTAGTCTGGACTTTCCCGTCGCGTCGCCTGTTTATGTTTACGACCTAAATGTTGAAAAGTCCCTTCCTGTTGCCCACATTTCCTCACATTAATGTGCTGATTATCACTTGAGTTTATGATGTTTAGTAATTTAATGTTTTGTATTCAAAATTTATCTTTGCATTGTCTTTGAAGTGGTGTGGCAGCAAAGTGAAAGTGATGGTTTATTGAAAGTTTCAGATAAAGCCCAGTGAAAGTAGACTGGTTTTAGCTTCACTTTTTCATTTTGATATGAAATAAATCTGATTTATAACTTTTGCTTAACAAGTGAACAAACCTCTTTGTGTTTAAATAATATTTCACAGGAGGGTCATGGCAGTTTACATGTACTGCTAACAAAACAATTAAAACAGCTAAGAAGGCCTCACACTGTTTCCTTATTACAGAGGTCTTAAACAGAGAATCAGTCATAATGTCCTTAATGCTCTTGTGCACTGGAGAAAATATTAACTTGATCCCTGCAGGTTATATTAGGCTGTGCACAAAAACAGTGCATTTTTATGGTAGTCTCATTTTAATAGAGAGAAAAACATTCAAATTACATAACAAAAGTTACAAATTGATTTGTTAATCATTAAGTGAAATAAGTATTTGATCTTAAAGTAAAACGTCTGTTACAGATTTTCTTTGTTATTAAGCTCTGGAGACTGGCTAGACCACTTTAGCTCTTTTTAAGCTGTTCCTGTCTAGTTGTGGTCCAACTTCTCATATTTCTATGATGATCCTCGCCCCATGATGCAAGATTTTGCATGTAGCTCCAGGCAAATTGTGACAAATGGTTATTTTCTGTTGCTTTCATTTCTGGATAACCACAGCCATAGTGGTCACATTCTCACCAATCTTTTTGCTTATAGTCTTTGAGCCCATTCCAGCTTTGTACAGATCTACTGTCTTGTGCCTAACATCCTTTGATGCTCTTTGGTCTTTCCCGTGGTGGTGGAGAGGTGGACTTTATGCACACAATGAGTTAAAGCTTCTGTGACATGATTTATGGACTTTGCAGAAAGTGGCACAACATAAATATCTTTTATCATTCAACTATGTTCGTTTTTGCAAACAAACTTATAAATA
>JARVLU010000600.1:3719148-3735441 GCA_031762415.1 Simpsonichthys santanae | reverse complement strand
CTTGGTCACACAGAAGAGATATGTTTTAATCTGAAAAAGAAATGAACCCGTTTTATCAATTAATTTTCTCTTGGCTAAAATTAGGCGTAAAAATTAATTGACTACTTTATAAGGCAATTACTCCCGCCTTATATCCTACAACTGTATATGCAAGTATACTGATCAGTCACCATATTCATGACAGGAAACTATGTTTTTTAGTTTTCATATTGTTTAAAATTATTTTCTGCTGAAATGATCTGGGTGGTCAAAGAATTAGCTCTTTATCTTATTTTGTTACTGAGTGCAGAGCAAAAACAGAAGGAGCCATCATTTAAAAACAACAAAAAAATTTCTCCATAACAGCCCATCTCTGATTCCACTATCTCTTTCTTCCTCTGTGTACCCCCTTCCTCCTCTCTCTCCAGAGGGGAGGGAGGAGAGCAGGAGCCTAGCTCCAAATCTGTGGTGACCAGAAGTGTGTTTAGGCTTGACGCCATACATCATATATGATGTCTATGCTTGACGCTCCGTGTCTCCTGCACAGCAGCAGCGCCCGGCCAAGCAGCCGGCCTGAGCGCCATGTCTGACGCCTGCCTCCTCCACTCTGGGCCCTTGAGCAAGGCCCTTAACCCCCCACCATCTGCTCCCAAACAGGTCTCTCTTGAATATGAGTCCTTGTGACTCAGTGAGACTACCTGTATAAAAAAAAGGCTAAATTAATAATAATAATAAAACAATGCAGAGCCGGTCATTTTAATATAACACTTGTGGGGGTACATGTTGCAATTTGGGCCTTTTCAGGTGGATAATAATAGGCAGTCCTCACGCACATGAAATGTATTTAAAATAGAAATGGCAAACAAAGACGTATTGCAGACAGATCCATTTAAATTCTCTTCACTTTTAATTGTCTGATTCATTTGTTTAAAGGCCTCAGTTCACAATCCCCTCAGACGCCCAAGTACTGTATTCCGGACTACTTTCATTAGAGGAAGGATACAGTAAGGCTGAAACTGCGCCCTCCGTCGTTTAATCGAAAGTAAAGTGAATGAGCGAATAAAATACTGTACGTCAACCTACAAGACGAACGGACTGTACTCAGCTGTGTCCGGACAGAAAATAATTTAAATCCTGCAGGACTTGTTTATTTCAGATCATATTTTAAAGTATTCATCATGTCAAAAGCTGCAACGCTGAAAATTCGCAGCGCGAGCGCAGTCAAGGTGAGTCGCTCCGTTCACGCTTCATCTTTTTTTTTTTTAAATCAGTCTTTTAATGTGTTTTCTTCAAGGTTTTAAATGTCTAGCATGACAATAAGTTTGATAATGGTTGTTTAAAAGGAAAAGAGTGGAGGAAAGTCCCTTTCTGGGAGGAAACGAAAGTAAACTTGTAAACGTGAGTCAGCAGCTTCTTCAAATAATGATCCTTTTCTTTTTGTTCCCGAACAGGTGGACAACTTCCGTCAGTCCCTGTACCAAGAGGTTTGTGTTTTCAACAAGTTCAATCACAGTAAGTCTGCAGCCCGGTCACAATCTGTTTTGTGCTTTCAGGCTGAGAGTCTGTTTTCCAGCGTCATTCCTCAAAAGATTATTCTGCTGGACTCTCTGCTCAGGGTTCAGTATCTAAACTCAGCAACCTTTGACCTCGAGTTCCTGCTCCTCGTCCCTCTCATCCGTCCTGTCTTTTGTCTTTTTGCTTCTTCCAGGATGATGCTCTCAGCATCACAGACATGTCTTCGCTCCAGGCTCCATTGGACATCCCCATCCCAGACCCTCTAGAAGACGAGGTGACCTGCTGACGTCACCACTTCAAACCACTGTTGTATTATTGTGGATGTGTTGCAGTGTCTTCATTGCTCTAATTCAGTGAGATAGTTTGATTTTGTTCTCTCCAGAACAAAAGGTCTTTTACTAACAGCTAATTAATAAGTTACTCAAACCCATTACTAACCAATTACTAGAGCACAAGGGTGAACTCTTCATCTCCCCCTATTTTAGCTATAATTTATTGTTTTGCTTTTATTCTTGTATTAAAGAACGGGTGCCCAAAGTGTGGCCTGAGGGCCATTTGTGGCCCTTGGAGTGGTTTTGTGTGGCCCACAACTGCAGTTTAAGAATGGTATCATTTTGGCACCCACACCTGCCTCCACCCTCATTTGCTCCACTCTGGACCCTTGAGCAAGGACCTTAACCCGCACCATCTGCTCCTCTGGGTGCCCTCGATAGCAGCTCTCTGCTCCACGCAGAGGGCTGTGGTAGCTCAGTGGTTGTGTCAGGAAGGACATCCAGCGTAAAAATTGCCAAGTCTTCATGTGAGTTAATTCACTGGTGACCCCTGAAGAAGACAGCAGCCAAAAGAAGGAACAAAAAAACACCAGCTCTGCAGACCAGTAGCTCGGTTTCGGCCAGGCTCAGTTCCAGTTCTGCAGACCTACCCTGCAGCATGAAGCCCACCACCCCGTCCAGGTTGATGTGCACGTAGATAATTGAGCTTCAGGATTCTTTGAGACTTTCCTGCCAGTTCTGTGAACTTAATAGATCGTTACTTCTGACTTGGTGTTGCAAAACTTTCCCTCCATTTCATCAGAAAGCAACGGCCGGAAGCACTGATGGCTTCTGGGTAGTGTAGTTCTTTTGATTTACATTACAGTGTAGGCTTATTGAAAGAAAACTACAAAATGGAAGCTCCTGTCTGAAGTATTTTTCTTTTTGTGAACTTTTTATCCCATATGTCTCATTCACGAGATTAATATTAAGTTGACAATCATTTCGTGTACAATCTTACGTTGAAAACGTGTGAAAGAGCGAGTCTGCGAAAGTTGAACCGCGAAGTAGCGAGGGGCTGGTGTACTGTATGAAATACACAAAAAAATAAACTCTTTCAGCTGTAAAAAAAAGTTCCAGCTTTAGTATTCAACTCTTTCTGACAGCAAAAAAAATGTCTTCCAGGAAATGGAGACTGACAAGAACGAGGATGATGAGAAGAAAAAGAAGAAAGGTAGTTTTTGTTGAAGCTGACTGGTACTGTGTGTGAGCAGGAGGTGAAGGTTACAGCCGTTCTTTTTGTCCCGCAGCTCCAAAATGTGGCTTCATCAAAGGAAATGAGAAAATTATGTTGCTCTTGGAAAGAGTGAAGCCCGAGATCGTAGCTCTCAGAGAGACCATCATCGTAGTAAGTGAATTAACATTTGACCAAATCTCTGCCCTGGAACACAAAATATTAGTGAATATTGGAAAAATAGTCAATAAAAATGTTCAGTTATATTTTTGTGATCAAACTCCTGCAGGTGTCGAGCTGGATTCAGCACCTCATTCCCAAAATAGAAGATGGAAATGATTTTGGAGTTGCCATCCAGGCACGTTTTTTTTTTTTTTTTGCTTGAGTTTTGTAATTTCATGCTGTTCGTGAAACTTTTGTTTAATCTAAGCTTTTCCTCCTCGTTCTAACCACAGGAGAAAATCCTGGAGAGAATCACAGCTGTGAAGACGAAAGTTGATGAATTTCAAACCAACATCAACAAGTTAGATACGGCCAAGTTTTCCTTTAATGCACATTCTGCTTCGATGCAAAGCTGCATTTTTATTTTTGTCAGTTTTTAATGACTACTGCAGGACTAGTAATTATTTTCATCAGGGAAATCTGATTGTGTAACATTTGATACCCATCAGCTCTGTCTCTGTTTGAATTCTCAGGTTCTTTTCAGAGAGGGGGGACGCCGTCGCCAAAGCCTCCAAAGAAACTCATGTGGTGAGTTGTGTTATTTTATGGATATATCCAGGGCTTAATCTGTAAATTAAACAATGCTGGAACACAAATAGCGGGGAGGGGGAGTTTTTTTGTTTTTTTTTAAATAAAATCAATGCCATTTCCCCCATTCTCATGTAAATTAATGGGTTGTAAAATGTTTATGTACATTTGTAAATACTTGATTCAATAACTATTTTAGAGAGCAACAAGAAGTAGCCTGACCAACAGCTCTCCTTGTGTGAATAGAGCATGCTCCGCTTCTCTCTTCTCCACCCCCCATGCTCTTCAATTCTCGGTTGTTTAATTGTACAATGAGATAAAAAATAATACAAAAATTGGACTGCTTTTTTAACATTTGATCTGTTATCTTGACAAATTAGAGCTGTTGTTTCGAAATGTGATGTAGCTACACAACAATGTGATTACCCATCCAGCATTTCTTTCGTATTTTTTATAAAAAAAAATAAAAAAAAAATAAAAATTTTATTAATGACCCAATTATACTAAAACTGATTTGCAGTTTAGTTGTGCGGTTTAATTATATTTGTGTTTTTAATTAAATTGCCCATGACTGTATATTTAGGGGTGGAGCTTTTTAGAAGCAGAAATGTTTACTTGAAGGGGCAGCTCTTACGTGATATTAGGAAGTTTGTTCTGTTTAAAATGAGTGTTTATGTAATTATTTTCAGATTACATATCCAATATTTTTTATTCATTCAAGGCAGTCAAATTTGTTCATAATTTTATTTATAGTAAGCCTGAGAGTTACCGGATCCAAGCAGTTACCAGAACGCACTGTCAAAATAAGAGTTCCTAGATCCTGTTCTGGCAGGATCCATTTCAAATTAAGCCCTGGATATATCTTTAAAAAATATAAATAAATAAATCTAAAGTTGTTGAACAAACATGGCACAAATCGCCTGATTCTTGAACAAAACCAAGATCAGCGAGACACTCAAATTTGGTCTGAAACGTCCGTCATTCAACAGTTTTTTAAGTGTAAGTCTACACCAAATGTGGAAATGTCCCTCTAAAACTAAATGTTTTGCTTTAATTTGCACAAAGGAAGAATCAAAGTATGTTCATTGAGTTAAACACTGTTGGATCTGGTGTGTTTTAAAGTAACAATATAAAAATCTAGGATCTTAACATTCCCGCACCCCAAATTAAATTAAAACCTTTAACTTAATGTTTTCTTCTCTCAGATGGACTACCGCTCACTTGTTCACCAGAAAGATGAAGCCATCTATTCTCAGATCAGAGTGATTGTTCTCGACATCCGTGGATTCTATGTAAGTCCAACTCCCAAGTCTTACCAAAGTACTAGTACTTTGTACTGTAAAAAAAAAAGTTCAGAAAAGTTTCAGTTAAAGAAAACATTTCCACACCCAATGAGAGAACTCCAGAAACTGGGATTAAACAGATGTGGAGCTTTGAGGCTAATCAATAACAAAAAGTTCAACATTTTCAGGGCGTATGAATATTGGACAGTGTTTGAACGGGAAAAATGTCATGGTCTTTGAGTCCAAATCAGGAGAGCTGGATACAATGAATCTCCAGTACAAGTGTGTAGAGATCTTGAGAGAACTTGAATTCCTCTGAGGTAAGAATCTGCTGGTAGAGTGATAGTTTCATTGTTTCTGCTGACAGTAGGTTGAACAGGTTGTTTGTTTTAGTAACTTTTATGTGCAGACTCACCTCCTAGCTAAATAAATGCATTGCTTTAAACGTTGAAGTACAGTAGTCCCTCACTTATTGTGGGGGTTACGTTCCAGACACCCCCGCAACAGGTGAAAATCCACAAAGTAGTATTAGTATACAGTATATAGTAGTATTTTAGTATATACAGTATATGTATTATAAACCCTTCCCACACTCTTGCAATGCTCTAAACTCTTAAACCTATCTAAATTTAACATACATATATGTACTGTACAGTACTGCCACATTTTATATGGGTACTCGCCAGATACAAGTTGAAGGTCGAGTTCAGTGTCAGGATTATTTGAGACTTTTCTGCCCGTCCTGTGAGCTTCATAGATAGATCGTTATTTCTGACCTTGCATTACAAAACTATTTTTACCACATTAGTTTCTCTGATAGTGCTCGCTCTCTCCATTGCTGTTCTTTGAATTTCAGCAGAAAGCAGCGGCCGGAAGCACTGTTGGCTTCTGGGTAGTGTAGTTCTTTTGACTTGGTTACAGTGTAGGCTTATTGAAAGAAAACTACATAATGGCGGCACCTGTCTGAAGTATTTTTTTTGTCCTTTTGGTTAGTTCCTGCTCCCGTTAACTTTTTATCTTGTTCTGTCCTGACCACGTAATATTAAAGTTGACAATCATGTGCTGTGTACAATCTTGCATTGAAAACCCACGAAAGAGCACGTCTGCCAAAGTCAAACCACAAAGTTTAGAGGGACTACTGTACTTATAAGTGAAGGGTTTGCATTTAAAGAGATTTGATTTTAAAATCTGACACAGCCATTTAAAAAAATCCTGTCACCTGGCTTTCAGCAACTATTCCAGACTTGCTGTTTCCCTCCGTATGGCTGTTGCAAGAGTGTCCCAGGAAATATTCATTTGTTTGAGTATTTTCCAGGTCTGGACCAGACTCGGTTCTCTGCTGCTTTTTCTACAACTTGTTATAGTAGCTTTTTTTTTTTACATGAATGTTTATAAAAGATGGCCCTGATCTAGCTGTCCACTTCCAGTTCATCTACCATATTAAGCCTCAGGAGTTTTAGGTTTAGTTTTAAGCTTCTGAACCCAGACTCATGCATCTTAGGTAGCTGTGACTCTGGTGATGAAGTTGCTTAAAAGAAAGTTTAACGGTCCACAACCTTTTTGTGAAGACTGACGGCACCACCTACAGATGTAACATGTGTAAGTAAAATAGTGCAGGTCTTGTTCATACAAGTTTTCTTGTACAATGAATGGGAACTCATTTTTAACAAATGAACACCACTTACCGGTATGTGTAGGAAAAAAAAAGTCTAACACTGCTGCTATGGCCTCAAATTTTTAAAAACTATCCACCTTATTTTTTTGGCAGTTTTTTTTCCATGGTGTTAAAACCACCACTGTATAAACATTTGCAGCTAATTGTTGCTTTGTCAAAATTTTGCATAAACCTGTGTCTGGAAACGTCTGAAACTTCAAAAGAGGAAATTGTTTAGGAATCCAGATAAATGTCTTTAGGAAATAAGGAAAATATAGACATGCCATGAGGGATCATCAACCTTCAGTAGTTTAAGGAACCACCTTGTTGGTGTTTTTGAAAAATCTAAAAAGTAAAACTTCCAACAAGTCTGAAGACTACTTTAAAAAAATGACTAGAAAAGCTGTTCTTTGAAGCTAAATCCACAGAAATGAGGGCTGGCTGAAGACTTCTGCACAGAACTGTAAATGAACATTTTTTCCACCTGTTGTCCGCAGGCCGAGCTCTATGATGTCATTCACAAAAACCTGGAAAAGGTGACCAATCCAAAAGGAGAGGAGAAACCGTCGATGTACTGAAGCTGCAGAGAAGCTCTTCAACGTTGTGTTCACGCTACACAAAAACACCAGTTTGACGTCTAGTCCCATAATAATCTACAGAAACTGGATGGGAGTTTTCTTGCTGTTATTAAATAGTAACACTTCATATTTGCTCAAACCTTTGCACTAAATTAAATTTTATGACCGTGAATAAATGAAATCATTTCCAAACTTTCAGATTTTGATTTATTTCAAACTGAAATCACTTTTTGTTTTATAAGACATGTTGCTTATTCATTTTACCAAACAAGAAACAAAGAATACAAAAATATTTTACAGTTTCAAAAACTTTTAAGAAACAAAAAGAACCAGCACAAAACAGGGGTGGGGGTGGGTTACACTTCTGGCCCTTCTCCACCAGGGATGAGCTGCAGGAGAAAATATTCATATTAAATTGTTCATCCGGGCGACAGATTGAAGAAAATGAACTCGTTCTGGTTTCCTACCATGGTGATGTTGTTCCCGTTGAGGAGGATCTGGTCCAGTTTGGTTATCCTTCGTCCCTCGGGGGTGAGCTCACTGGAACACAGAGACGAAGTGAAGTGAGCTGGACGAACACGGCAGGCCGAGTGGAGAAAAGCAACGAGTGAACTTACAACTCTGTCACGTCCTCCAGCACCATGTCTGCAGCTCAGAGTTAAGGCTCTGATGTGGGAAAGCATTTGAACATGATGCCCTGTATCTGACCTTTAAAGAAGGATACTGACAAAATCATCGAACCCCAGCAGGGTACCGACTATTTCTTTGTCCGTCTTCATGACGATGTGAATTCGAGAGCCGATACATTTGTCCACAAGCTCTGAAAACAACAACAAAACAAATTGCGTCACATCCAAACCTTTTATCACCTGCTGCCAAAAAGCAAACGGAAGCCACTAATGTTTTTACCTGTGTCTGTGCGTTTGTTAGCAAAAAATCTCTTGCACCATTTTATTGAAAGTCCCAGAAAGTTTTGATAGGATGTACGATTACAACTGGTTAACTTCTGGAGTTAATTCAAGATGGCTGCCACAGCTAATCACCACTAGTCAACTTAAATCCTTATATACACAGTTGTTTTTGTAAATACTTGATATTTTTGCTATTTTTGGGACCTTGAGTACATAATTTCATTCCACCTCATGTACCACATGTGATGCAAATGACAAAGGTTCTTGAACACAAAAACATGTTTACCTCCGTTAATTTGACAGATATTTAACGTTTGATGCAGCAGCTGAGCCACGGACTTTGAGAACTAAGACTGAGAGATCTGACACTGGTGCACAAGACCCATCAAGGTTTGATCAGAACTAATTCTCAACGTGATCTTTTGAACAATTTTTTAAAGGCCTTTAGGTGCATCTAAGAACAAAACCCTCTGTCCAACTGCAAACAAAATTAATTTTAAGACATTTTTAAGCTAATTTATTTTATTGTGTGTTGTTCACTTCCTCCCATCATATATTTTACCAAATTATAAATAATTCTCAACTTTCCATTCAGTTTCTTGAAAAGCAGAAATCCTTCAGATAATTTAGTCTCTGTAGGCATCTATTTCTATAAACCTGTCAGGTTTATCAGCAGCTCTTCATCACAGCTGCTGCACATTTAGTCCAATTAATTTTCCTGTCGTTCGTCTTCACCGTCACACAATTCGGAGAACAGCAGTGGAGTTTTTGTTTCTGCTGACGGCCTGCAGCAGGTTGAACAGGTTGTGGACGCAGTGGTTGTCTTTTAGTAACCTTTGTGCAATGTGCAGATGCACCTCCTAGCTAAAATAAACACAAAAGTTTGAAGTGTTTAATTAGAAGTGAAGGGTTTGCATTTAAAGAGATGTTTGATTTTAAAATCACACATTTGAATTCATACTTACTGTAATGAGTATCCAGCCAGTGTGAGCCATTTAAAATAAAAGTTTCCTGTCACCTGGCTTTCAGTAACTCTACAGAAGTACAGACTTCTAGTATGACCTCCTTATGATTGTTGCAAAAATGTCTGGTGTAAGAAACATTTATTTTTAAGAAAACACCTACAACTGATGAAGAGTATCACTCAATCACTTAACTATTCCGAAGTTTTCTACGTCCCTCTGAATTACAATTATATAAAACAGGTATGGTAAAAATAACCACTTACAACCAACAGTACTGTTCTGGCCATTTTATTGTGCATTTACACAGATTGGCCAGTAGGCGGCAGTGTATGCAATGAATCAAGAAGGTCAATAAATGTGAATGTTGTGCAGACTCGTGCAAACAATGACTAAAAAGGAGGAATTGCTCCAAACTCAGAACTGTAAATCACAGTAATGTTAGAGCAGACATGATGAACTGAAATAACAGAACACGCTCAGGTGTAGTACATTTACAAGACTAGACTAGTCTACTCCACTATTTTCTACTCCTCGGCTCATCGTGGCCTAATTTAGACTGCTACTATTTATATTTTAGCACCACTTTCTTTTGATGAATGACGAAACGGTCCTGAATCAACTTTGTTGGATTTAGCACCAGTTTCAGATGTGCCTATTCATTCCTGCAGCTAGAGCCGCCGACGTGATTTTACTGCTAAAACATCTCAACATTTGTTTTCTACGCATAAATTAAGGACTTCCACGTTCTATTTTTGTTCAATTTCTAAACTCTTAATCATATGAAGCAGAAAATAGCTTTAAATTAGAGGATACAAACCCAGCGGGAGCAGCTGCGATGGATTTGTCGTTTGAGTGGCCGCCATGTCTTCTTCAAGAGACTCCCGCAGACACAATCAATCGATAAAAGAGCAAAAACGCATCAGGTAAAAGTAATCAAATCCCGATTCCGCGTATTTCCGGTTCATTCAAATTGTTTCGAACAAATAAACGACAAAATACATTACTGAATTAATTTAATTAATATAAAAGTAAACGTATTAAATCATGTTATTTTAATAAATTTCACTAACTGGTCCTGGTTTGCTTTTGTATCGTAATTTCGTGCCATACAAATAACTTTTCAGGTCCCTTTTGTGAATGAGTCCCAAGAGTCAATGGGACTAACCTGCATAAATAAAGGTTGAATGAAAAACAAAAACAAAAACAAAAAAAAAAAAACCTAGAAATTCAAGGAACAGTAATTTTCGTTCAACCTTAATTATCTGCCCTACCTATTAGATCTGATGTCAGCTATTTTTACGTCATTGGTATGGTGGCTACATCTACAGAGAAATCATTGACTTTTAGCTACTAGTTTAATTATTTAATTTTATTGATTTTAATTTGTTTACTTGACATGGACCACAATCACAACTATTCTTGGCACTATGTAGAAAACAAATAGATAGATTCACTTCAGGTCAAAGGCAGTAGTGAGACCATGTATGAGCACGTTGTGGTTTAGAGACACATTTTTTCATTCAATGTTTATTGATACAGGTTAGACTCGTTGAGCCTCGAGGAATCATTTACAAGAGAGATCTGATTTAACAAAGGGCGATGACAACAGTAGTAAATCATAAAAAAAGCATGTAAATTGAAAAAGTAAATGGAAGAAAATGAAATTAAAAACAAAAACAGCTACAATATAAAGGAATATAAAGTACTAAAAGCAAGAACATGTCTGCATTGGTTTTTGCCATGAATTTAGAAGTTGTTTAAAATCCCTTGGAGAGCTCAAGGTCGAGACCTTCAGATCTTTTTACAAGGTGTTCCAGGAAACAGGAGCGAAGGCCCTGTTGCATTGACAAAACTTGAAGGTGCAGAGCTGAAGATGTTCAGTTTCTCCTTAGGAGTGACAAGGATGGGTAAGATTAGGAATGAGATCATCAGATGTACAGCACAGGTTGAACAACTGGGAGATAAAGATAGGGAGACCAGACTGAGATGGTTTGGACATGTCCAGAGGAGAGACAGTTGGTATATTGGTAGAATGATATAAAAAAATTCAGCTGCCAGGAAAAAGACAAAGAGGAAGGCCAAAGAGGAGATACATGTACTGTATGCAGTTAGAGAGGACATGGTTGAAGTGAGGACAGAGTTAGATAGAAAATAGGGTGACCTGCTGTAGATCTCTGAAGAGCAAAAAGCTTGAAAAAAATAATAAAATGATATCTTATTGGTGTATTATGTTTTTAATTATGTAAAATTGTTTTAATGTTTTATTTATTTATTTTGTCAAGGCAGCTACTGGGACAGCACTGTACTGTATATCTTAAATGTGCAACAGTCGTCTTATCTATGTGTTTATCATACATTTTTTTGTTTATTTTGTGCTAACTACTAAATCAGCCATTATAATCTATAATGATATGTCTATTTTAACTAAAATAATTTTAAATAATTAAGAATCCTTTTCTGCCTAGAAAACTAATTCAAGCAACGCTAAAACGCTCACGAAGCGAATACGGAAGTGAGCGTCAGGGAACTCTCTTGTTGTTCTTTGACGTTAGGGTTGCGGTGCTGCTGTTTGATTCGGAGCTACAACTCGGCTGTTTGCTGTGTTTACATACGAAGCCCCGGTCTGAAAACCAAACTCGGACTGTCAGAACAAAACACTAACGGGGGGAATGGAGTCTCACGACAGAGACGAAGGGAAAGGGCCGGTGCTGCACATCGTTGTTGTTGGATTTCACCACAAAAAAGGCTGTCAGGTACGCAACCTTTTACCTCAAGCTAGGCTAACTGACGTCTAGCATCGATAAAAGGTACATTTCCTCCATATTTGTTGATGTTATGAATGGAGAACTGCGACCCAGCGCAGCAAGTGTTTCTATTCCTACTTCATATCTGTGCGTATATAAACAAAACTAATAGTTTATTTAATAGTATTTAGATTCGACAACGCTGCAGAGGTGAATAAATCTGCTCTGCGTCATATAACATCTATGATGTTGCCAGCTGCGATAATTTCCAGTCCAGTGTTTTCAGCAGCTGCTCACCCTTTTCATTTTGACCTTATGACCTCACAAGATCGATCCATTAAAGTTAATTAAGTTAATGGACAGGAGGTAGTCAGCTGCTGTCTGTTTAATGTTGAAGTGGTTTTGTTTGTGTGGTTTTTCAACAATAAATGACGAGACTACGTTAAATACTTCTTGAAATTTGGATCATTTTAAAACCATATTAGGGGTTTTATGTAACATTAACGGTGTTAATAATCATCAGAGCTTGATGATTCAGTGTCTAAACATTTGAGCACATTAAATTAGTGTCTTTTTATTTATATTATAAATAGATTATATTGAATAAACCATATTTACTAATATCTAATTAAGCCAATGTGTGCAGCATCTTGGCTTCAGGATCAGCAGAATTACGTTAGTAAATAATTATAAACAAATACTGTATTACTTTCAGAGAGTTTCAATAAAATCCAGCTGGTGGAAAATGAAACATTTTGCTAATAACGCGTGTGAAAACAAAGAAGTGGTACAGTACAGCAGTGCAGGAGAGATATTTCCTTGATGGACAAAAACAGACCCAGTGACGTCACAGCTGCATCTCTTTCAGCTCTCCCTGTAGATAAACTACTTTGATTCTTACTGTATCGTATGAAAACGCACGTCTCAGGTATTGTGTTATTATTGTCTGTAAACCTGTAAACATTAACTTGCTGACTGTCTCTTTTGCCATCCAACCAGCTGTAAACGGATGGTAATTAGTGAAAGCGTGAGATGTTCTGCCTGAGCGGCTCCATCCTTTCTCTAGTTTCTCAGCTTCTTTAAAATTCATTAAATGTCTGACTGGAGCGGCCAGCAGTGAAACTAAACTGTTGCTGCTCTCCATCTGGTCTCACAAACAGCTGCTGCACACAAGCGTTTTTGTGACCGCTGAGTCAGCATTCACACTCTTGTTTTCCTGTTTTTTCTCAGTAAAATGACTGAGGTTTTTTTCAACCCTATTTGACAACTTTAAATTGTGTGGTGTGAGAGCGTGGATGGTTGTCCCAGTTGTCTCTGTGTCCCTGTGACTTGGGTCTTGCTACCTGTCCGGGAAGTATCCTGTCTGTCACAATGACTGGAGGTAGGACCAGCTCCGTGACCCTGCATGGAAGGTCGAGTAAAGAAGATGGACGGTGTTCACGTCCAACGATCAGCTCGATCAGGATTAGTGTGCTGAGACTTTTAACATAAACTCTTACCTTTTGAATTATTTATCCTTATTTACAAACCCCCGAGTAGATTTCATTAAGTCCTTCAAAAACTTTGCTCTTTGAAATCTATTTCATCATTCTTGCTCAGTTTTAAACTTCTTTTAGTTAAGGTTTTTATAGCTTTATCTTGTAACTAGTTTTACAACATTTAGATTTTAACTACCGTTTTGCTAACGGTAGCTTTAAGCAACTGTTTTTGTTCATTTTAGGCTTTAGCTACGGTTTTGTGGGAGTGGTAGCGCAGAGGTTAGAAGGCGAGCTTATGATTTGGAAGTTGCTGGTTCAAATCCCATAATCGTTACATCAAAAATATGGGTGTGAATGATGAACATCTGCTTCCACCTTCAGAGCCCTTGAGCAAGGCCCCCACCATCTGTTCCCCCGGAGGCCCCAGAAAGGAGCCCTCCGCTCCACACACAGGGCTGTGGTAGCTTGGTGGTCTGTGTTTGTGTCAGGAAGGACATCTGGGGTAAAATCAATTGCCACGTCTTCCTTCAAGTTCACTTGCTGTGTGACACCTGAAGAAGGGAGCAGTCGAAATAAGAAAAAAATAAAGCCTTTAGCTATGGTTTATTTAATTTTAGCTTTGTTAGTATTTTATCTAGACTGACCCTGGGTTTGCGATGTGACCTCCGGCCCTTCCGGTCCAAGATCTTGCATCAAAATTGTATCTGAGATGCCAGCACTGTAAACTGTATATTTTCTCCTGCCTTGATTTATTACAATAAGTAAAACTTCATGTTCTTGATTTATTGCGATAGTGTGAGGTGCTACTTCTGAGGGAGGTCCAAGCCGGGGACTGCGTGAGCTGGAGGTGGACCTGGGGCCCGAGATGAGGCCTGAGGCCCACAGCTAGCTGCAGCAGCTCACACCACAACATCTTTTAGCTACTGTTTTCTTAATTTTATCTTTTAGGTACTATTTTGCTAATTGAGGTTTTAGCTGCTGTTTAACTAATTTTACCCTTCAGCTACATTTGTGCAAATTTTAGCATTTAGTTAGAGTTTATTTATATTATGCATGTTTGGCTGATTGGCAACTCTAAATTGTCTCTGTGAGTGAGAGAGTGAATTGTTGTTTGTTTCGTTTGTCTCTATATGTCCCTGTGATGGACTGGAGACCTGTCCAGGATGTCCCCCGCCTCTTGCCGGTACCCTTGTCCAGCAATCACAGTGCGAGGGACAGGGAATATGATAAATTATTATTGATATTAGTGATTAGAACTCTCAATCGAGAACTTGAGTCCTCAGTTTGAATCTTTTTTTTTTTGGTTCTTCTGTGCAACAGTAAATTGTTCTTAGCTGTGACTTGGAGTTTGGATGGTCGTTAGTCTCTTTGTCTGTCTTTGGGACAAACTGGAGACTTGTCCTGGGTGTCTCTGGGACAAACTGGAGACTTGTACTCTCTGGGACAAACTGGAGACTTGTCCTGGGTGTCCCCTGCCTTCACCCAAAAGCAGTCCAGTAGTTCCAGTCCTAAACAAGGGGGCATAACAGATGACTTATTAACTGATACATAAAACACTATTTATTTTATGTTAAACTCAATCTGTAACATTTGAAATTCATTGTACTTTATAAATATTTTATTAATGTTTTGTAGGAATGAACACATTTGTAACATTCATTCAAAATATGCCATTTACTATTAACAAATCTGTAGCATTTTTAAATAATCTATTAAGAATAAAATCTTCCAATCAAGCCCTGTTTGACTAACCGTTGTATTTGTAACATTTCAGAATAACTCTTAACTCTTGCAGATACAAAATATCAGTAATGTAATATAATAAACAAAGTGAAATTTTTAAATGACTCATGTGACATTAGTATTGATCCTCAGCAATTTTAATAACAATACTTTATTCATAAAGCCCTTTAAAACAAACACAGCTGCAACAAAATGATGTACCAGGTATATATAAAATCATTTTAACTAATAATTGCATCTTTTACTCTTTTTAAATAAATTATTTTTCACATATTTCATCATTGCTTCTTTCAAGAGCTCCACACCAGAAAAAGCCTCATGAGAAACATCTGCCTGCTCCAAACTGCTCTTTGTCTGTTGTGAGACACCAGGGGGTAGTTAGCATTGAAGCTAGCGTGTTAGCTGATGAAGTGTCGCTCCTCGTTGTGTTTTGCTGTCACCACAGCCACTAATGACACAGACACACTTGTCTTTCAACACTGTGAAAGACCTGTTCCTTCCAGTCACTGTGCAAATGTGTTTTCTTCTATTTTCTGCCATTTTCCTCTCTGGGAGATAAAACTGTTTTATCTTGTAGCTGCGCTGCTGAAGAGATGGGAGCGGTCTGATTCTGAACTTTGACCCCAGACAAGATTGCTAAACTGTACATAAAACTATTTCTTTAAAAAAAATGTTGTTAATAATTTTCATTTCAAATATACATCGTTGCAAATGTTATTTCTTAAATTTGAAAATTTAATTAATGACGTTTTTTTTCATGAGTGCTATATTTAGAACATGCCCTGCGTTCACCTCATGTGGTCCTTGCAGGCGACCAGGTGCCCGCGGCACCGCGTTGGTGACCCCTGCTCTAATACTTTCTGTTTCGACTGAAAATCTAGTTTAGAAAATCATTTAGTTTCATGATATGATCTTCCATTTTGTCTAAACAAATTTAAATGAGTGTACCGTTTGCTTCACCCCTGCCCCTCTGCTCTACAGAAGAATGCACAGCAGCACCTGCTTCATTGTCCCTATGGGGCAGCACTGCCCCCTATCGGTGCGGTAAGGTACTTTCTGCCTCACCTTGTGTATTTTCAGTGTACAGGTAGTCCTCGACCTACGAACGGGTTCCGGACCTAAGGACCAGTCGTAGCTCGATTCTGCCGTAGGTCAGAACCGAACGCACATGGAGCCGTAAGTCCGCGAATACGGCCGCAAATCGAAAC
>JARVLU010000600.1:3678974-3692212 GCA_031762415.1 Simpsonichthys santanae | reverse complement strand
CATTTTATGCAACGTTCAAACATCATGTCAGTGGGGCTTTAAGCTCTTTATCTACAACAAACTTTCACTGATCTGCCAAAAATAAGAATTTTGAATAATAATTCACAAAACTTGGCAAAATATACCAAATGTTTTCAAAGAAAATAATTTCACTTGATTTAGTAATCAACGGGGGAGAAATTGGACATTTTTAAAAGAAAATAAATTATCATCGATATACAAATTGATCAGCTTTATCAGTGTCCCTTCAAACCTTCCATGAGTCTGTTTTAGTGACTGACAGCTGTTTTTCAGAACTTCGATGACCTGTTTGGGCCGTCCATGGTCCAAACGGGTGTTTGAAGCTCCACCTCCTTTTTTAAAGAGCAGTTACCGGTACTTATTTTAGGCTTTTTTTTTTTTTTTCTGAAAATAAACTAAAATAAATGTTCAAAGCACAGAAAACAAATAACAGACCCCCCCCCCCTCCCCCCTCAAAAAATCTAAAAAAAAAAAAAAAAAGTAATTAATAAAATAATTAAAAGGTCAATGTTTATGAGGCTCCTAATGTTCTGGATCTACAAAGTACAAGAATTTAACTTAAACTTTTATCCTTTCTCCAAAATATTGTTCAAGTTGTTGAGAGTTTAAAAATAGGGAAGGTGGACAATCACTGTTTTTTTTTTTTTTCTTCTTAAATTCACATTATTCTGGTCCACGAGTCCTTTCATCTAGACAGTTTTGGCCCACCTGAAAATGTTTGGACACCCCTGTCTTAAGCATACCGGCCAAAATGACACCATTCTTAAACTACACCTGTGGCTGCACAAAATCACTTCAAGGGCCTCAAATGGCCCTCCGGCCGTACGTTGGACACCTGTGCAGGCTGTGAGTGACAGGAGTTTGCTTCCTGCAGCTGCTGACGCAGTTGTCTTTTTAAACGACGCTGCTGCCACCCAGATGGAGCAGGAGTGAGATTCCTGCTGGATGTCAGGTCAGCTGGATCCACATGAAAGGTTGCGTGTTGGACCAGCACCAGCTACCATTCTGATAAAACCTGGCGCCGCTGCTTTTAGCCGTACATTTGTTGTGAAATGGTGCCAGCTTGTTTCCGTCCTCAGGTCGACTCCGATTGTCACATTTTCACCAACTGAGACTTTAGCTCCGTCTCTGCAGCACAGTCCTCTCTGACACGTGTTAGTGACAGGTCGTTTCCCTGGAAGGATGGAAGATGAAATGTTGCCCTTAAGAATTTTTAATACTGTATTTACATTTTTCTGCAGTTCGGTGCAGAACAGTGAACGAGGGAAGAAGATCGGAAACGCCATGATGACCACCAGTCGCAGCATGGTTCAGACCGGAAAGATTGTGGGTAAGAAGCCTCCAAGATAAACCCAGATGAGAGGGGACATTAGCAGATGTTTCAAAAAACATTTTTTAAATAATAATCTTTACATAAATGTTCCACTCTCAGGTCAGTCGGTGGGCGGAGCGTTGACAAGTGCCAAGTCTGCCATGTCCTCCTGGTTCTCTACACTGGCCCAACCAGCACCATTAACCTCTGAACCTGCCTCTGAGGTGAAACCGTAACAGTCGGTGTCCAGAACGTCTCTGTCCTCTGACTGTACAGCCTTAAGGCCAGCGCGGTTGTTCAAACCTTTCCTCAAGTTTAAAGGGAAACCCTAAATCATGACGACCTCTGACCTGGAACATCTTTTCCAGCGTCGTCAGCTCCACCACAAACACCAGAGCTGCACCGTCCACGATCACTGTGAGGAGGAACCCGCCAGAGACTCACCTCTCCTCCTGTTTGTTCCTGCTGTCCTTCCTCTGACACACAACATGTGCTGTTTGGGTTTGCTGCATATTATTCACGTTCTCTTTTTATTCTTCAATTTTTCTCAACCTAATAGCATGAGAACCCCAAAGATTTAATCTAATTAATATTTTAAATCCATTCAGACCCGATGCCTCTGTAATAACACTGTGGTTGTTTAAAACATGACATCAGGGTAGATGACACATAATTAAATGTTGTTTTCTTCCTTTTTTAATAAATAAGTTTGACAAAGCTGAAAGAAAAACTAATAAAAACATAGGCTAAGCAGGAATATTATCAGTACAATTATTAAATCGTAAAATATCAAGATAAAACTAAACTAGTTGTATTTTTTATATTTTAGCAGTCTTTTACAAAAGAGAAAAAAATGATTAAGGTAGTTTTAAAAATGATCTTGAGTAATTTAATAGTGGGTGCTAAAGTGGACTGAAACATTATATATATCAAACTTTTGCCTTTTATCATAAATTATAGCCTTTTTTAATGTTTATTGACATTAGTAACTTTTTACACATTGGTCACATTTTCAACATTAAGACGAGGAAAACGAGAGATGATTCTTTTAGTCTGAAAGGAATAAACATGAATATATTTGATTCACTCTTGATAAATTAAATGATCTGCTGTAAATAAAATACCATCAAAGTTCCCAAAGTTTGGACGTTCGTCCTGAAACAACCACACGGTTATTACAGAAACGTTGTGAAAACGCCTCCTTCAGCAGTGAAGGATTCTGAGAAACCATAGTTAGGACTACCCCAGGCCTTTTTGTACGTTCTTGTCAGTATACATATAAATATATATTTGAAGAAATCTATTTAGTAACAGTGAAAATAGGCTCGTTACAGATTACGTATTTATTTGTTGTTTTGTCACGACAACACTGGAAGAAGTGGACCACTGTGTTTTTTTGCACAAAGCCGTCATTTTATTGTGTTTGTGTGTGCCTTTAACTTTTAAAACTGTATATTTTACAGGATCCTTGCCCTTCATGCTGCTCACACGTTCAGGATTCAAAGTAATCCAGCGAGCCTGTGAGATTTCCTCTGCTTTTAAACGTTTGTCTGTCGTCGTGATTTTTACACGTTCTTTGTTCATCAAGTGTTTCCTGGATTAGGTTTGGTGAAATATACTTTTTATTTGAAGATCTCTGTTAATTTTGTATTTCTATATCCTGAACATGTACCAATATTGACAGAATATTTTCCTGAGATGCTTGTAATGTATTGGAGAATGACGTGATCTGTTGCTGTAAGAGAAAAATAAATACAAACTGTCCTTTTATTTTTAAGAGCAGCGCTCCTCTTGTCTTTCAGGTCTCAGGTCATGTTAGATTATTGTTGTCATGTGATAGAAGGATATTTGTACAAGTCCACCACCAGTTTCACGAACTCCGTCAGAAAATCATCCGTTTATTGCAGAAACAATTCAAGAGGTGAAGGAAAAGCCAGACTCTAAATTGTCTCTAGGTGTGAATGAGTGTTTGTGTCCCTGATGGACTGGAGACATGTCCAGGGTGTCCCTCGCACAGTGACCCCCGCATCCCAAAAGGGAAGAAGTGGATAATGAGCGATGGATTTGTCCATAAGGGCTGATTTATAAAATAAATCATTCAGCAACTGATGAGAAAAAGCATTTTAATGTTTGCTGAATAAAGTGTTTCTCAAAATTGTAACTGTTGCGTTTGTGTCACATTAAAATTAAACTTTAAATTGGACTAAAGTGCTGCACGCTGTCAACAAACCATTATAAAGCAGTGTTTAGTCATGACCTGACATTTCTGCTGTCCAATGTGAGGTCCAGAGTGTTACCACGTCCTGAAATGTTGTTGTGCATGTTGTTTATTAAAACAAACCCAACACCGGAGTCCATTTCCAGAACGTTTTTGGTATGTTTTTTAATAAATTAACGTTCATCCAAAATACAGTGCCAAAGGAAAACGATGCATCCAAACATGCTCGGTAAAGTTTGTCATGAAGCACCTGTGCTCATGTTTAAGATAAGAGGAACCCTCCCCTCCCCGCCCCGCCCCCGCTCCACTGACACCAGTAGTTGCCTGGATGACGTCTGAAGCCCTAATCCTGGGCCAGCCCCCTCCTTTTGCAACCAATCAGCAGCAAAAAAAAAAAAAAAAAAAATTCCAATATTCACTCAGAAAAATGTAATCTGATAAGAAAATGGTGATCTACCCACAATCACACTACAGTAATGTTTGATATTAAATTAAAAAACAGACACCAATACAAAATAGACCTGGTTATTCCCCCCCTCCACACACTAAAACAGCTGTCTTAAACATATGAAAAATATATGTAATTTATTTATTTATACATTTCAGCAGCTTAAAAAAAAATGCATGAGCCCAGAACCTGTTACTGCGAATAGAGTTGTGTGTGAGGACAGAAACTCCGGTGGAAAGAAACGCAAAGTGTCATGACCACGTGGTGATGGACAGACTGAGGTGTACACTGCTGGTTGTGTGGAAGACCCGTGTGCAGCAGACGTGACGGACAGGCAGCGGAGGCCGACTCGGGATGGAGCGGGCGGCTCCGAGCAGGGCGGGCTGAGAAGTGACTGGACCTGCAGCCACCTTCTTCTTAAACCCACACGCACGCCGCTCGCTCGCTTCGCCCGTCGCTCCTCCTGCAAACCTCGGCTGCCGCTCCGCTCGTCTGCAAGGCCTTTAGAGGAAATACGTGTGTTCCAAAGAATATCCTGCTGAAAATCAAGCTTCTCGCAACAACTTGTAAAAAACTATACTGAACAATGACGTAAAACTGAAAGGCCTAGCATTCCTTGGAGGAATGTTCATCATGTGCTGCCTTTCATGTCAGTTGTAAACTCAGACCAGTTTATAATGAGAAATAACAGAGCTGGATCCAGTTTGGTCAAACAGTCTCATGCAACGTCGCTCTTAGCGCTTGTATGTGATGCGTACGACTAATTTGAGCTTAAATTTGGTGGCTGCCATCTTGCATAGGGTTGACTCGAAAAGATTTACAGTCTGAACGTTTCATAAAACCCACTGAACAGACGTCTAGAAGCCTTCACGGAGCGAGTTTTGATTTTCTGCAGAGTATTTCTACATCAGCAATCAGAGCAGAGACATGAAGAAGAGGAGGAAGTTGAAGAGCTGGACAGTGGTCTGGAGGTGGGGAGCATTTTGGTACCAATGGTTGCCATTACCATGAATCAGAAGGTTTATCGGTCAAGTGCATCATCATCATCCTCCTCCTCACAAAATTAGTTTGAGATCATCACATTGGAAAAACAGTATGACAGACATAATACCAAACAGATGTCACGACTGACGAAGTAAAACAAAGAAAAAACATGTTCATTATTTCAGTACTGTATTTGAAGGGCATCAGTTCAATCAGTTTGTTTTAGTTCAAAGTCCCTCCAAAAAACTGACATGGAACCCTTTGAATATGCTGAAGCCCCGCCCCCTCCTCTGTGTCCATGCCTCAGTGATATAAACTCCTCGTTCAGTCAGGGAGGGCATAGAGGGCGGAGCTATACATGAGGGAGGGTCACCAGCTCCCCGTCCACCTCGAACTCCTCAGCTCCGTCAGGTGAAAAGAGGTAGGTTGGAGGTTTCCACGGAGACTCCTCCAGACAGGAGGGGTACAGTTTCCCCACAGCACAGCGGAAGTCTTTTCCCAGGTCCCAGAGCACGCGCTCAGACACGGGCTGCCGCAGGTACCAGCGGTCCAGCTCCACGTCGTACTGATAGATGGCGTACTTGGCGCGCTCGTTCATGTGAGTCTCCCGCATGAAAATGCACAGTGAGTTGAGCAGCACCACCGCCCGCACGCAGGGGTCCGAGTAGCGCTTGGCAGGGATGTTGGCGGCCAGGCGCCATTCGTTCTTGTTCACGTCGTAGATCTCCACAGTCACCGAAGAGCCGTCGATGGTGCTGGTCGGCATGCGGATGCCAGAGTTGCTGACTACGTGGAGGCCGCCGATGTAGAAAATTTGGTCGCCAAAGGCGGCGGCGGAGGCAAAGCAGCGGCTCATCTTGCGCATGGCCATCTCCACCCACGTGTCTGCCCGGGGGAAGTAGCAGTACATCAGATCGTGGGTCAGCACGTAGATGCAGTCGTGCGCCACCACTGAGGTGCTCCAGTTCCAAGCAAAGGGTAGCGGGCTCATCATGGTCCATTCATCCTTCTCGCAGTCGTAGCGCTCCACCGTGCGCTTGTTCAGCTCACCTCCGACGTTATCGCCACCGATTGCATAGATGTAGCCCTCGCAGCAGACCAGCGAGGGCTTGATGCGGGCACACAGCATGGGGGTTTTAGGCACCCAGGCGTTCTGCTGGGCATCAAACCAGAAGAAACTATCGACCGAGCGAAACACGGCCTGAAACTTTCCGCTTTTGCCGTGATTGGAGATCGAGTTCTTGAGAGGGATCTGTCCACCAGCAATGTATACGTCATTGTCTGGAGTAACCAGGGTTCCCATCTTCTGCAGGTCTCCTGGGGGGTTGCAGAGCTTGTACACCTTCTCTGCTTGCGGGCTGTAACACACTATAGTTGTAGGCACAGACATGGACATGACGTAGCTCTTACTTTGCGTCTCCGACATGGCCTCCATGAAGATGAGCATCTCTTCTTTGGTCATGCCCAAGCGAGGCTTGAAGAACTTGGGCATGGACTTGTAAAGTCCCTGCACCACTACAGACTTGTCGTTAGGCGGCAGACCTTGAAACCAGGCGCGCTGCGTCACCTCCGACAACGCATCGATGCGGATCTGACTGAGCACGGAGGACAGATGCTGCGAGCGTGCTTCCATGTTGTACTCCAACCACAGCATGGCCGCCTCACGCACCGTCTCCTCCTTCTCCACGTTGAGGTTGTCGCTGCTCAGGATGTCTATCAGCAGCTCGTGGGAGAGCTGCAGGAAGGCCTCCTGACGGTAAACTCTTGGAAACTTGTGCTCCACCATGCGTTTGGCGCTCTGCTTCAACTCACCGCAGCTGAACAGATCGCCGATGCTCAGCATGCGGACGCAGTTCTCAGCGTTAATCTTCTTTACCAGATAGTCTCTGCACTGCAGCAAGACATCCTCCACCTGAAGGGACAGAGGACAATGTTTCTCTGTGCATGTTTGTAGACATGTGACATGAGAAGTGATGAAACGTACACACTCACAGGAGCTTTGAAAAGAAAGACAAGTTGAAGTGAAGGTAACTGGACTGAACCTTTCTATCTTATATTCAAAGTGCTTTACAGTCTGCGCCCTCATTTACACACTCTACTATAATAATCAGAGCTTCATCACATTCGTACACTGATGGGACACACATCAGATGCAATGAGGGGTTCAGTGTCTTGCCCAGGGACACTTCGGCATGTGACTGCTGGTGGATTCAAACCCCAAACTCTGGCATTGGAGGACGACTGCTCTAACTACTCAGCCACAGCTGCGCAACAGCTGTTGAGTAAACTTTAGGATTTATAACATGAGGCTGACAAAGACAAATGTTTGATAACACCTCAGATTATTTTATTCCATAAAAACACCATTTTTAGAAAACGTGACTCATGATGACGATGTTCTACGATGGATTAATGGGTACCCTTAATCCATCCAGTAATTCCAGCAACAGACAACTGAGCACAGCTCTGCTGAGATGGGCGTTCACCTTTCTTGGTCACTTGTTGACAACAAAGCAAACGACTCAGCTGTTCTAAGCTAATTTGGATGTTTACTGTGTTTCTACCAACCTGAAGGAAGCAGGCGGTCTCGTAAAGTGGCTCCACTGTGCTGTCGCTGATGGCCAGGTTGCCCGTGTAGGCGTAGGTGATGATGATCTTCAGGGTGGCAGGGTCCACGTTTCTGAGATGAACGTGGGTCTGCTTGCTCTCGCTGAGGCCGCTCATAAACATCGCCCTGTAGGAGAAAGATGACAAACCTCGGTCAACGTGACAGCTGCCAAAAGAGAATCTGAATCAAACGCACAGCTGGCAAAATAAAAATGTAAGTTGTGCCCCATCAGATTCTTTTCCAGACTGTTAGTGTCTAAACATTACACAATGACTTTACAAACACATTTTTCATTCAGAATACAGCAGTCGGCTGTTTAAACATTATGTCTTACAACATCTCCATACTAATGAAAACTTCCTCCTCTCAGTTACTTGCACAGTGAAAGAGGAGATGACATCACCAAGCATGAAAGTGGTATAGGTTAGGAGTATTGGGGTGTTTTTACAAGTACTGTACAAGTATATGAGGATGGTACAGGACAGAATGCAATACCTGTATTGTTCCGAGTACATCACTACTAAAAACATTTCTATTAGGCGTGCACCGATTGCAGTTTTCTGACCGATCACCGATTTCTAAAAAGTCTGATCTGCCGATTCCGATTTTGTTTAATAAGTGACACTGTCATGCGTTATAAAGACACAAACCTTCAATTTTTCAATCTTATTTTGTTGAAAAACATACTCTTGAACAATATCCTAGAAACAATACAAACTTATCTTAACTGGCCATGAGGTAGAGCTCTGAAGTATAAATGAAGTTCAGACAATTGTTGTTAAAACAAACAAACTAAAGGTAAAATCATTTTCTCATGCAAGTATCAGCCGATTTCCGATTTCCCAAAATCAGTGAAACCAGGGTCAATAAATCAGTCAGTCGATTTATTGATGCACCCTTAATTCCTATTGTTCAAGTTAGTTGCAAAAAAGATTAATATAATTTCACAAGTCCACAACTGCATTCCTATCAGCCTGAGGCTGTTTGTCCAGTGTGTGTGTGATATATATACACACACATATAGCAGTGTATAACTTCTTAATGACAGCTGGTCATTTGTCAACACTACTGTAAAAAACAACCAACAGACTGCAGCTGCATGCTGCCGGGGTCAACATGTTCGTTTACACATACGTGCACGAGTCTTTGGTCCAAACTCAGTGTTTCACTCAGTAGAAGGATCTGTATGGCTGATTATTATTACACCTGCTAGCTGATATTTGTTATTTGTTGATGCTGTAGAGGCTAAACTTAAGTTTACAATTTCTGATAAACTGTGGTTATCAGCTACTTATTTTTTTGTAACTTATTTAGAAAAAAAAAATGGCACAAACAAGAACTATCCAAATCGGTGGACTTGTTTGTTTTGTGGTTTGGACTGATGGAGAAAGATAAAGTGCTAAAATTATGTATGTCCACAGTGTACGCAGCTGACTGCATCGTGATGAAAGTGCAAATGTTTGAGGATGTGACAGCAACAAGCAGTTCACATGTCTGGTCTCTAAAAGTTTTGATGTGAATGAGAAAGACTGAAGAACAATTCAAAACAGAAAGTAGTTGTGAACAAGGCACAGGGTCCTGGAGGTGTTTTCATGTTGACCACAGCAGGGCTGGACCAGCCAGGCTGCATTACGCAACCCCGCAGGATTGCCCCTGCAACCCCCACCACCATCCCCCCACTCTTTCTTCCTTTTTCCTCCTTAACTCTTACCAGACGTAAGTGATCAGACGTCCCCCCCAACAAAGACAACTCTCTACAGAGCAACTACCCCCACCCCACACACACCTCCTCTAATCCAGGGAGGTATGTGCAAAGAGGAAGTGGATGGAGGAAGCAGAAGGGGAGAGCTACACCTCGAAACTCTGAGGGGGGGATGCTTTGCACGATCAGATTAACAGTTTGGGGGAAGGCAATGACTTTATGCCTCCCCCACATCTACCATGTGGGGGAGGCATAAAGTCATCTGGAAGTGTTTGAGAGATGATGCAGCAGGTTTCGGTGCTACAGACGGGCCTTTCCCAGAGTCTGGGCTGCAGCTCATTCAGTCGCTGCAGAGCATTTTATTATGCAACGCTGCGTCCGGACGAGGCTCCACGGTGACGCGAGGGAAACGTCTGTTAGCAATTACAATCGTTCACGTAAAAAAAAAAAAAATCTATCAGCGATGTAACAACTGGTGCAGAACACGGTTTTAGTTCTCAGCAGTGAAGGTCAAACTTCTTGACAACGCAGTGCATTATTAATCCAGAAGGTGAATATGTAACTTCATTTGTTCACAACCAACAAGTACAGCATGTGCCATTCCACAAAGACGTCACGAGCGCACTCACCTGAAATAGGAGCTACACGTGGCCAGGACCATCTTGTGACATGGGAACTCGGTGTCTTCCACCAGCAGCACCACATCAGTCAGTAATTTCTGTTCGTAAAAAAACTTGAGCTGCTCCAGCAGGGAGACAGCGTAGTCCGTGTTGACCGGCCTGCGCTCGCTAAGATCCGACATGGTTGCATCCCATGAATCGCGCCCCAGTTTTGAAAACTAGCACGGCCGGCAGAACCGGACTCAAGTCAACCAGAAGAAAATGTATTCTTAAAAACAAAACAAAAAAACTCAAAGTGAGGGGAAACTCTTGGACACCTCCACCAGATCAAGTGAAGGTGTTTAGCTCCTTTGTGGAGAAATGTTTGCTGCTCCTTTTGGAAAGTAATAAAAATTGAGATGAACGCGTCACACTGTCAGGAGTCCACAGGAAGAAGGGGATTCAGGGTGAGGAAGGGGTTTCCTCTCGTGGATCTATTTGTCATCTGAAGTCATACAGTGAGGCACAGAGAACCAGAGGTAGAGAGCACGACGGCTGCACAGCAGTGTTACATCAGTGCTTGTCTGGAGGAAAAAGAAACAGAAAGAGGCAGGGATGAGTTGAAAATCCACTAATACATGTACAGAAAAACATTTCTTAGAGCTTTACATCCTGAAAGTCCTATTTCAGACTAAGTCTTCACGTCAGCAGCCGGTCTCCTCTCACAGCGTCTCTTCCAGAGACTGCAGCACCAGCCAGACTCCTGGCAACAGGAGAGCCTGAATGAAATGTTTTACAGCTGCCTGCGTTACGCAGACACCGTCCTTCAACTGGATGAGAACGCATCCGTGAGAAAAGCTGAGCGAAAACCTTTCAGCTGTTTTAAATACAAATGTCTTGACTTCAATGTTCAACGGTAAAAATAAAGTTTTCTCTACATCATCCCAAAGCTAATGTCAAAAGTTGTTGCTGTACTTCTGATAAACCACATTCTCAACAACCTAAGTCCACCTTTTTTAATATCATTGTATTCCAATTTTTTAAACAGAGCTCTTTCTCCCAAAGTGCAGGTTTACTCGCGGTTCCTAGTTTCTAAAAGTAAAATGGGAGGCAGAGCTTTCAATGATCAGGCTCCTCTTTTGTGGAATAAACTTCCAGTTTCTGTCTGTACGGCTGAGACGTCAGTCTTCCTTGAAGGCTTGGTTCGAAACTTTCCTTTTTGATAAATCCTATAGTTAGGGTTGGCTTAGGTTTACTGACCTGCCCCTTAGCTCTGCTGCGACAGGTTTAGACCGTTGGAGGACAAACTGAGCACATTTCCTGACCCTGCTGCTTTCTTTACTCGCTCTACTCTCCATGTTTACACGTGTATTTACTGCAGCCATTCACATGTTTTTCTTCCCATAGAAACTACACCCAGACCAGTTCTCCTGCGTTTCGTCTTTTTCCTGTCCTATCAACATCAAGCGGTCGCAGCAGATGGCCGCCCATCCTGAACCCGGTTCTGCTGAAGACTTGAGTTGTTGCTTTCTGCTGTTGAAATGGAGCAACGATGTAAAGATTTAACACAATTTAATGTTTACTAATTGATATTTCATAATGTAATGTATGTTAATGTATTAGAATATGAATGAACTGACCATTCAAATTTACATTTGTTGTGGTCTAAATTTGACTTGTTAAAGGCCTTAAAAAAGTTATTACTGTACTTTTTTTGGGAACCACATTGATGTAAAGTAAACTGAGGTCAGAAACAACTATTTTCATTTGTAGTCGTCTTTGTTTCTAAAAGATTGATAAAACACTAAAGTAAAATAAAAATAGCTTTTATGTCCAGTGAAATGACGTGAATGTCAAGATGACAACTTGAAATAATACACATTTAATTCAATACTTTAATAACAGTGCAGACTATAGATTACAGTAGCTACAACAAAATAAAATGTTTTAAGAAAGAAGTATGAGATTAAATCAGAATAAATAGTGCTATTAAATATTATGAAATTACATGAATTATATATAAACAGTACCAAATGTAAGTTTTGTCTCCCTATGTTTGCATCCTTGTAGAATAGTTTTGTTTTTCGTTTATTACATTTTCCATACAATTCTTGTTCATTTTTAGCATTTTTTTTCTTTTTTATTGTTTAGTGCGTATGTAACATGGACCAGATTACAAAACCTAAAGGTTAGGCCAGCTACAAGCATCATCCATTACAAAACTGATGTAAAAACCGTCACCAGCTGATCTTTTCACCATCTAACCCCGTGTTTCACCTGGTTTATTGTGAAGTCGAGGCTGACATGGTTCAGGTTTTCCATTTTTAAACTAGCCCAGATGCTAGTTAGCTACGTTAGCACGTCAACGCTGCACTTTCCTCCAAAACAAACCCGGAGTGAGTTCTAAATTTAGACAAATGAACTTAAAACGATTAATGAGTTCAAGATATCATAGATCACATCAGTTGATTTGGTGATTTGTGCTAAACTAAACATTAAACGAGGCTGGTACAAACCGTGGTTAGTTAGCATCTTTAGCTTCGACTCTTCCCACAGTTCCGGTGAAGATGAACTGTTAGCTGCTAACACTTACTGGTTGTTAGATAGCAAATAGACTAATATTATCCACATAACAGTGTAGTTATTCTCCCAGAAAATATATGATAGCAGCAAACTAAGAAAGCGCTCATCGGTTGGGCTAAATAAAAGGCTAAGCAGACGATACCGCTTAAACAGGCAAAATCCAAGAGTTCTTACATGAACGTACCTGGGTCCACACACCGAAACGTTACTGTGGGTTTTCTTGTCAAAATTGTCTCCTGAAGCCAAACAGAGACGCTAAAATTATTATTATTTTTTTAGAGCCGAGCAGCAGACACACTATAAACGCATCAAAGGCCAAATGAGGTTACTGCGCATGCACGCAAACCCAATGACCCTACGCTGCTGAAGAGAGAGACAGCACCCTCTGCTGGACGCATGTTGGTACTGCAGTGCTGGGTGTCTGCACGATTTTCTCTTGGTTTACAACTTTATTTATAAAACCCTTTAAAAACAACACCGATGGCCTAAAGCGTTTTTTTTAACGTTTTGTAGTCTCTGCATTTTTGTTTTTATTGCTTCAGAATTGAGTTCACAGCGGCATTTATTTATATAGTACAGTGTATATAATATTTACGTATTTATTTTGATTCATTTTTTTTTATTAAACACCCTCATGAACACCGTTCAATAAAATATGTAACAAACAAAGTAAACTGAACATTTTTAATTAGATAGATAGATAGATAGATAGATAGATAGATAGATAGATAGATAGATAGATAGATAGATAGATAGATAGATA